>OX155900.1:59010548-59463917 GCA_944588485.1 Phosphuga atrata
GTAGACAGGGAGCTCCCGGAAGAGCGCTCGATGGACGTCAGTTGGTGGACGAAGAAGCGAACTCCTTGGACGAACTTCTCGTGAAACCTTAATCTTCTTTTCCTGCGGCGGTTTAGCCTCTTCAATTTTGCCCATTTGAGGAATTTTGACCTCCTTCTCCTCCTCAAACTGTTTCTTCTCCTCCTCAAACTGTTTCTTCTCCTCCTCAAACTGTTACTTCTCCTCAAACTGTTTCTTCTCCTCCTCAAGCTGTTTCTTCTCCTCCTCAAACTGTTTCTTCTCCTCCTCAAACTGTTACTTCTCCTCCTCAAACTGTTTCTTCTCCTCGTCGACCTTCTTCCCTTCGTCTGTCTTCTACTTAGCACCTTTCTTCTTCTCCTCACGGTGTCCTTCCTGATCTCAGCCGTTCTAGGCCTCGCGGATTTAGGTCTCTCCATAAGAACCCTTTTCTCATCCTCAACAGCCTTACTCACTTCTTCTTCTTCAACAGCTTTCTCTACACCAATCACAATTTCCGCAATTGTTCCTCTTTGCCAGCTTGTAGCTCCGCCAATTACGATCACGTTGATTTTGCCCATGGGGATGACTTCTACGCGGCCGGGGAGGGAGGAATCGGGGCGTAGACGGGTAGCTCGCGAACGAGCGCTCGATGGACGTACACTTGGTGCACGAAGAAACGAACTCCTTGGAAGAACTTCTCGTGAAGCCTCAATCTTCTTCTCCTGCGGCGGTTTAGCCTCTTCAATTTTGCTCTCTGGGTGAATTTTGACGTCCTTCTCCTCCTCAAGCTGTTTCTTCTCCTCTTCAACCTATCCCCCTTCGTCTGTGTTCTCCTCCGCACTTTTCTTCTTCTAATCAACCGTGTCCTTCCTGATCTCAGCCGTTCTAGGCCTGGCTGATTTCAGTCTTTCCCTCTTCTCTCTTCTCTTCCTCAACAGACTTAGTCACATTTTCCTCAATTGTTTTTCTTTGCCAGCGACTCAATCGATCCTCGGTAACTGGTTTATTTCTTTGCTGGTGCTATCTTGACATGTTCCTCCAGGTCCTCCCTGCCCTTGATCTCTTCCAGGATATGTTCGACCAGATGTCTCTTGTCCGCCGGAATGTCCAGAGACATTTCGGAGTCGACCGGTTCGGCGAGCTCCTCTATGTTCTCCACAACCACTGTCTCCTCCTCGTCCTGCTCCTTTTCACCCCCATCGAAGTTCTCCACGATCACATTGATTTTGCACATGTGGATGATTTCTGCGCGGCAAGGGAGGGAGGAGGCTCGATGGACGTACACTTGGTGGACGAAGAAGCGAACTTCTCGTCAAGCCTCAATCTTCTTCTCCTGCGGCGGTTTAGCCTCGTGAATTTTGCTATCTTGACGAATTTTGACGTCCTTCTCCACCTCAAGCTGTTTCTTCTCCTCATCAATCTTCTTCCTCTCTACGTCTGTCTTCTCCTCCGCACCTTTCTTCTTCTCCTCAACCGTGTTCTTTCTGATCTCAGCCGTTCTAGGCCTGGCGGAATTCGGTCTCTGCATAGGAAGCCTCTTCTCATCCTGAACAGCCTTACTCACTTCTTCTTCAACAGCTTTCTCTACACCAATCACATTTTCCTCAATTGTTTCCTCTTTGCCAGCTTGTACCTCCACCAATTACGATCAAGTTATTTTTGCCCATGGGAATGATTTTTGCGCGGCCGGAGAAGGAGCAGTCGGGGCGTAGATGGGGAGCCCTCGGACGAGCGCTCGATGGACGTACACTTGGTGGACGAAGAAGCGAACTCCTTGAACGAACTTCTCGCGAAACCTCGATCTTCTTCTCCTGTGGCGGTTTAACCTCTTCAATTTTGCTCCCTTGAGGAATTTTGAGCTGCTTCTCCTCCTCAACCTGTTTCTTCTCCTCCTCAACCCTCTTCAACCGTCTGTCTTCTTTTCCGCACGTTTCTGCATCTCTTCAACCTTGTCCTTCCTGATCTTAGCCGTTCTAGGACTGGGAGATTTCGGTCTCTCCATAGGAACCCACTTCTCATCTTCAACAGCCTTATTCACCTCTTCTTCAACAGCATTTTCTACACTAATCGTCAAAAAAATTCGCATTTTGTGAAAATGGAAAACATGAGCGGGATAACGGAGATGCCGAGGTAAGAAAGACAATCTGGACATTGGGAATACGCACGAGAGTTTCGAGATGGCCAAGAAAATCTTGGAGAACGAGGGGAATTGAAGGGAATGTTTTTGTCAGATCTTTTTGCAATGAAATTTGTGATATTTCCCCAATTACATTTTCCTCGATTGTTTCCTCTTTGCCCCGCTTGTAGCTCCGAAAATTTCGCTTCTTTCTTTGAACTTTCTTTCGGAGACATTAACTCCTCGTTTTTGGCCTTCGTCTGTGACCTGGCAGACTCCTTCTGCTTCAAATGCGATGCTTTCTTAACAACCTCCTTGCTTCTGGAAACCTTCGATGTGATTCCTCCTGATTTAATCCTCGGCGTTGCTTCTTTCACTTTAGATTTTACTTTGTCTCCGATTTTCCGTGCTTCTACCGTATTCTTCTTCGGCTTCCCGATTTTTCGTTGGTTTTCGAGGATGCCATCTTCAGCTTCTCCGTTTTCTTAGCCTTCTTCAGCTGTGCCACGTACTATTTGCTGTCCACCTTGATGCAGCTTCCGATCGTCTGACGACGAGCTCCTCGGCTTGATTTTTCCACGAGCACGGGACAGAGGGGGGTGGAAGTTGTTACTAGAGGCTTAGGTTCAGCAATGGACAAGTATAATTCGATGATGATGATGACGTTGATTTTGCCCATGGGGATGATTTCTGCGCGGCCGGAGAAGGAGGAGTCGGGGCGTAGACGGGGAGCTCTCGGACGAGCGCTCGATGGACGTACACTTGGTGGACGAAGAAGCGAACTCCTCGTGAAGCCTCAATCTTTTTTTTTTTGCGGCGGTTTAGCTTCTTCAATTTTGCTCTCTTGGGGAATTTTGCCCTCCTTCTCCGTGTGTCTTCTCCTCCGCACCTTTCTTTTTCTCCTCAACAGCTCTCAGCTCCTTCCTGCTCTCAGACGTTCTAGTCCTGGCGGATTTCGGTCTCTCCATAGGAATCCTCTCATCCTCAACTGATTTAGTCACCTCTTCTCCAAGAGCTTTCTCTACACCAATCACATTTTCCTAAATTGTTTCCTCTTTGCTCGCTTGTGGCTCCGCAAATTTCGCTTCTTTCTTTGAACTTTCTTTCCAGCCAAAAACGAGATTCCCCTACTCGTTTTTTGCCTTCGTCAGTGTCCTGGGTGACTCCTTCTGCTTCAAATGCGAACGGGGAGCTCCCGAACGAGCGCTCGATGGACGTACACTTGGTGGACGAAAAAGCGAACTCCTTGGACGAACTTCTCGTGAGGGCTCAATCTTCTTCTCCTGCGGCGCTTTAGCCTCTTTAATTTTGCTCTCTTGAGAAATTTTGACCTCCTTCTTCTCCTCAACCTGTTTCTTCTCCTCCTCAACCTGTTTCTTATTCTCGTCAACTTTCTTCTCCTCCTCAACCTGTTCCTTATTCTCGTCAACCTTCTTCTCTTCGTCAACCGTGTTCTTCCTGATATCAGCCCCGTTCTAGGCCTGGGGGATTTCGGTCTCTCCAAAGGAATCCTCTTCTCATCCTCAACAGACTTACTCACCTCTTCTTCTATAGCTTTCTCTACACCAATCATATTTTCCTCGATTGTTTCCTCTTTGCCCGCTTGTAGCTCTGCCAATTTCGCTTCTTTTTTGAACTTTCTTTCGGAGACTTCCCCTCCCGTTTTTGGCCTTCGTCAGTGACCTGGGTGACTCCTTCTGCATCAAATGCGAAGCTATCTTAACAACCTCCTTGCTTCTGGAAACCTTTGGCGTGATTTCTCCTTGTTTACTCCTCGACGTTGCTTCTTTCACTTTAGAGACCCACCTCTCACCTCTTATTTAACAGCTTTCTCTACACGAATCACATTCATCAATTGTTTCCTCTCTGCTCGCTTGTAGCTCCGCCAATTTCGCTTCTTTCTTTGAACATTCTTTCGGAGACTTCCCCTCCTCGTTTTTGGCCATCGTCAGTGACATGGGTAACTCCTTCTGCTTCAAATGCGAAGCTTTCTTAACAAGCTCCTTGCTTCTGGAAACCTTCGGCGTGATTCCTCCTGGTTTACTCCTCGGCGTCGCTTCTTTTACTTTAGATTTGACTTTGGCTCCGATTTTCGGTGCTTCCACCGTATTCTTCTTCGGCTTCGCGATTTTTCGCTGGTTTTCGAGGACGAAGGAGAACAGCTCCGCCTCCGAGAACAGTCCCTTGAGGAACCCCGTGCCCCTGACCTCGGTGTTGACCACTTTGTACAGGAACCGGATTGAGATGCATCAGAGAAGCCATGTAGTTCAATCGTTGAGTTGCTCCAAGTGTGTTAATGAGAGCCTGGCCACGCATGAGAGGTCTTCTCCGAGTGTGAGAAACCTGTATGTGGTCTAAGACGGCAATGATTCGTCCCAGTTAAGTTTTAGCAGCCAGAGTTCTTGTAGCAATATTTTTGCTCGAACTGTGACTGGTGAGACAAACCCCAGTGGATCTGGGCCACTATCCGCGCCACTTCGGATAGGATGAGACGTTTAGTGAGCCTGCTTGTGGGCTGTGGAATGTTCAATGAGAACACGAACTTATCTTCGTGTGGAAGCCAATGCATTCCGAGTAATTTAGTTTCGCCATCGTCTAGTGAGATGACTGACGCTGAGTTCCTTGCCGATGAGACTGGCGTGAGAAGTTCCTGGTGATTGGAGTGCCACTTGGCTAATGGGAATCCGCCCGCCTCGCACAGCTGTTTCAGTTGTTGAACAGTTTCGACGAGCAATGGGAGTGAGTCTGCTCCTACGAAGACGTCGTCTACGTATCTGCCACGTAGTAGAGGTGGCAATGCCAACGACAAACGATATCCTTCATCTTCTACCAACTGGAGTAGTGCTCTGACGGCAAGAAAAGGAGCAGCTTTCAACCCGTAGGTTACAGTGGTGAGGTGATAGGAAACTGGGTCAAGATGATAATTGAGCCATAAAATCCTTCTTGAGCCAAAAAAAGCTTCTCCGTCAAGGGCGGCTTAGACACGAATTTTCACAGACTTTTCTGTGTCAAGGAAATTATTTCCGGCGTCACTTCATTCAACATCTTCTTTTTTTACTTTGCGAATTTTCACGAATGAGAATCTGATTTCTCATTCTAGTCTCGTCTGGCCTGATCTGGTTTGGTCCAGTCTAGTCCAGTTTGTCTTGTCCAGTGTAGTCTGTCCAATCAAGTCTGTCCAGTTGAGTATATCCAGTGCAACCTGCCCATTCCAGTCTGTCCAGACCTGTCTAGTCTGGTTTTATGGTTTATATTTATTATGGTTAATATAATGGATTAGTGATGTTAGTTATTAGTATTAGACTTACTAATTGGCCGTCGTCAGAAATGCGTCTATTATAGACTACAGCCTCGGTTGGAAGACGGGGATCCATATAGGACGTGCGTTTGTGAGTGTGGTCGATGAAAAATTGCTACAAATTCGTTGTTAGTTGGTATTAGTGAGCATTAGTAATGTTTTTTTACCACAATTAGACCACACTTAAAGAATTAGTTATTTAAGGATTAGACAACTATCTAATTAACAAATAGAGAATTAGCTAATTAACAATTGGAGTATTAGCTACAAGTTATGAAAAATGCATTCAATAGCTAATACATAACTGAGTTAGGAGCTTAAACCTAGTCTGAATGAATTAGTTGTCACAACAAGTAATCCATTCATTAACTAATACATAACTAAATTAGGAGCTTAAACCTGGTCTTAAACCTAGTAAATGAAGTAATTACAAGAACTAATCCATCCATGCATTCATTAACTAATACATAACTATAGTCCATTTTTTTAAGAATGCAGTACAGGGAAGCTAGGGTTTATTTGACCTTTTTCTTTGATTGGCTTAAATCGAGGAGAAGTTGATACCGACAATATTTACTTCTCCATCTCTCTCAAAAAACCTCTTTTCTCTCTTTCTTTTGACATACATTTGCAGCTGTTAGTTGTCAATGGCTACCGTGTCAATTCAGAATTATCATCTGATCTGTTTGTATCATTTTGATTTTTTGCGTTTGTTTCCAATTTGGAGTATTTAATCAATAATAATAAGATATTCAATGAAACCATTAATAAATTACCAATTTTATATTCAAGTAACTATTTTTGAATTTAGCGCCAAATTTTGTAACTAGATTGAACATTTGTCATAGTGTAAATCAGGTTTCTAGTTACTGCATTCTTCAAAAAATGGACTATAAGTTAAAACGTGTTCTGATAGACCTTTTCATAGTTGAAATTTTTTTGTGCGCATGTATCAATTTCCGCCATGTTATACGTCACAAGGTGCCCGAACTTTTTGACGTAAAACCAGTGAATTTGCCCGAAAGTGAATTTAAACCTGGCGGATGCGCATGCGCTTCACTAACCGTAATAAGGTCTATTGAAATGATTATAACAACCAATTCAAACATCCATTCGATAGCTAACACACAAGATAAGCGTTAGATTACGTAACTTACATTTTTTAACTAATATTTAGTTAAGTAATATTTTGTTAACTAATATTTAGTTAAAAAATATTTAGTTAAGAAATATTTGGTTAAGTAATTATTAGGTAATTAATTAATATTTAGTTAATTAATAATTTAACTATTTGTTATTGTTTACCTTCGCGTTTCTGTCTTTCTTGGTGTCCCAGCCGGCTGGAAGGTCCAGGGCGGTGTTGGCGAACATGTTGACCAATGCGACGAGTTCCTTGTTGTGCTGGTACTTGTCGAACGTCGTCGGATCGCGCCGGATCCTCCCGATCAGATGCTTCAGCGTCGAGTTCCGATTGTACAGAGCCAAAGCATCCTTAAAACAAAACACGCAACATTAATGAAAGATATTATAAATTAGCTAATTAGATGATTAAAAAACTAAACAACACTAGATAAGTTTCGAAAAATTGTTCAAATATTATTTATAGTGCGTTTAATAATCGTTAAAAAAAGATATTGCTCTTTAGATTATCTAGAAAACTGACAAAGATATGGAAGATTTTATGAAACACGACGTGGAAATTAAGATTATTTCTGATCTAGAAATTTAGTTTAGTTCAAGTCGCAATAACTTACGAACTGTTTCAAGCGTTTCAACAGTTCAACAGTTTTTGAAGTAAAACTTCCTTAGGAGCGACTTGGGAGTAACTCAGATGATGTTTGACTGACCGACAATGAATGACATTGACTGACTGAAGTAAAATAAAATTCAAACTGAAAGTATTAACTAAATATTTAAACATCAAATTGTGCTTTAAATTAAGAATTAGCTAGTCTGGAGTTACAATCTTATAACTCCGACATGCAGTAAACTCAACATTTGAAGACACGCGATTTAAATTATGTCTCTCTAGAATAGACCTTTTCATACTTTCATGCGTATGCGTCAATTTCCGACAAGTTTTCGAGCACATTTTTGACGTATAACCAGTGAAAATAACAAAACGTGCCCGAAACTTTCATATTCCCGCCTTTTAAACATAGCGGATACGCAAACTCTCTCTTCTTCTTATAGTGCATCTCCTATCGGAAGTTTGCTATCATCACAGCAATCCACACCTTGTTGACTGCAGCTCTAAACAGCTGAACATTGCTACAACTAAATACAATAAGCGCAATATAAAATATAATATAATATAATATAACATAATATAATATAATATAATATAATATAATATAATATAATATAATATAATATAATATAATATAATATAATATAATATAATATAATATAATATAATATAATATAATATAATATAATATAATATATTATAATATAATATTATATAATATAATATAATGTAATATAATAAGCGCAAGTGCTTGACTAACCGTAAAAAAGTCGATTAAAATCTTATAATCGTCAGTTTAATGTTTACAACCTACAACACTAGGCAACCAGTTACGCACAAAACTCTAAAATCTTAACATAACCCAACCAAAACTAGGCAACCATTTGCGCGAGAATCTGATTCACCCTTAGCCCTTTCACTGCCATGACAATTTTAAGGAATAAAACACAGTAGTTATGCAACCCCTTTCACATTGATCAGCTTTTCATCAAAAGCGGAAAATGGAGCTCCTTTGTAATCCTTTGCTCCTCCATAACGCCGGGCGCCGCGGCGCCGGTTACACTGCCGCAAAGCCATAGGTTCAATCTAAAGAACTTCGTCGAAAACTCGCGAGTCCGCCGCGGCACATTGAACGCAGACGGCGGCTTGAAGCGACTTGAAGGTGCACTTTTACAGTGCACAATTATGAAAATATTTCCGGATCGGGACGACTTGGATCGCGAAACCATAAATATAAAAGAGCCGCGGGAGTCCATTCCGAATCGAAAGCGAGCAATTTCGAGTCGTTGCGCACAGAAACGGCGAAGCTGTAGCGGGCAGGTATGTTTCCTGCTAGCCTGATCCTGAGCCGATATGTTTCGAATTGTGGCGGGTGACTTCATGATCGCAGCGACGCAGCGCCGGTACCAAAATGCGCGGCTCTGTGGGGCCCACGTGCCGGACAACTTGGAATTTCAAAAACGCGACATCCTGGTGCCCAAAATCGACATTCAAGTTTTGCTCGGTGCAGATTAACAGTTATAAGTGGGCGTCGCGACGCAATTCCGCGATGTCCAATTATTGGTGCGGAAACCCAAAACAAACATTCACCGGGCGACAGCAAAAATATAGACGTTTTTCTTTCGTCATTTGTTTCCTGCAATGCGGTGAGTTTCGGCGGGCGTCGCGACGGTTGCAAACGAGGCAGCGTGATGCCGCTTACTCTAAAAGATAAAACGTTTAATTCTCTGTCGGAATCGCGCGAAACCGTTCCCGCAGAGCTTTAGTTGGCGATTTTGTGGGAGTTTTCCTGGACGTCCTGGCGTTTTACGTTTTTATAGCGTCGCAACGCCATCTTCAACGCAATCGGGATTAAACTCCCAAACAAACTAATAGGTTCTATGCCCTATCGAACGGCGCCAGTCCCGTTCCGATCCGTCAATTTGTTCGGACGTTATAGTCACCGCCGTAAAACGCCTCTGGTTTTTTTTCACTTTTTGAGCACTCTTTTCTTTAAACTACCGCAGATTCGGAAAAAGTCGTCGCAGTTTAAAAATTCTTACCAGAATAGTTGCGAGAAAATGTTCTGAAGAGCAACCGGCAACCTGGAGCCCTTTAAATAAGCGTAGGGCGTCCGTGGAAGTGATTGCAAAATCGGCAAACAAAAAGTTGCATTTTCTCTTGCACCAGGAGAACGGTTAAAAATTCGTGATTTTAGGTTTCGGTCTGGTGCGTTCGAACCTGAGAACCGGGAGTTGAGTCGCGAAGATGGCACCGCTCGACGTAGCTCTCGGTTCTACAAGAGAAAAATGTACAATCCCGTCTTGCGCTGTCGCCTCCGCTTTCATCTGGCCGTTTGCAAAAACCTCGATTTTCGGTGGGGTTTGATCCTCTGGAGGGGCACGCCAGGACGGAGGACGAAACCTGGGACTGCGCAACGTGTGGACGGACAGTTGCAGTTAAAGTATCAAAGACGCGCGGTTAAAACACCGAAGATCTGTCGCATAAAAAAACCTAATGTGACCTTTTTAAAAACCCACGTGGTGCGGTAGCCCAGGCGAAATTCGCAAAACGCCATACGTCAGTCCTCTCAAAATTGATAGAAATTTGCGATTCCGTCGAGACCTAGCGATTTAGGCCGAATGCTTCCCTACACGGACACCAAAAGTTTGCATTACAAAAATTACCACTTTTACGGAGGTCATGGCGAAAATACCTTGGAAAAATGGAATTCACGAAATGAGTCCGGTAGAAAGCTTTGAGATGCGTCCTCCGACACCATTCTCGTGGCTGCACAACTTTTGTCAGTGACGTTATTCACTTTTTCTACGATTCCGGGTCACCCCACTAAAACGCCGCCTGCGGCGGTGTCCGCCGCCCGATTGCAGCCGTGCATCAGATTCTAGTAGCCAAAGAACAGAAGAACGGCCCCACGTGCGGCGATTTTCGATAACACTTCCGGATCGCGTTATTTAGGCGTCCAAAACTGACGAATATTTTGCAAAAAAAGTAAGTTCTTCGCATTTTGCAAAAATGTTAAGTAAAAATGTCGAAAAGTGAGGTGATAGTCCGATGTGTGGCGACGTTCCGGACACACCGACGCCGGAACCATGTCTGCGCGACTAAAAATGTCCAAGTTCCAAAAAAGTGTGTGCAAAAAAGTGAAAAACCTGGAAAAATTCACCCAGCCGTCGCCGGAGAAGGCAGGTCGGTGAAATTATTTTTTAAAAATACATGATCGGTTAAGGGAGATTTCCAATCGTTGCGTAATATTTATAAGTATTTTTTTTTTAATTTACAAAAAATCGCGATTTCTCTTCCCCTTAAGTACAGTGACGGCTCGTTACTCGTCTAGTAATCCAGCGCAAAACTAGATGGCGCTATAAAAAAAACCCGGCTTACATCGCCCGGGACGGCGCTGTATAAATTCAGGGCCCCGGGTCACATCTCCCGGAATGGCGGTGAAAGGGTTAATCTAATCCCAAGCATGCGCATGCGTCAATTTTCGCCAAGTTTTCCAACCAGTGAAAATAACAAAGTGTGCCCGAAACTTTCATATTCCCGCCTTTTAAACAAGACGGACGCGCAAGCGATTAATTAACCGTAAAAAGGTCTATTAGAATACAGTATAATCTCGATAATCCGACAATATGGGACCAGACAACCGCCGAATTATATGAAAGAGTGGTGGGAGGGAAGAACGGGAGCGGTCTCCAGACAGGCGGATTACTGGACGATTAATGTACGATTAACCAACGTCCGAATTACCGAGGTTATACTGTATTATGATCCTCAGTTTAATGTTTACAACCTACAAAACTAGGCAACCAGTTACGCATAAAACTCAATATCTTAACCCAGCGTTTCTCAACCTGGGGTACACGTACCCCCACGGGTACGTGAAATGTTTTCTGGGGGTACGCAGAAAAAAAAATGTAATGGTGCACATTAAAACAAAAGATAACATCAAAAGATGTTACTACGGGAATTATCCGAATTGCTTTCTATTTTTATTGTTCGTTTTATATTGAACAAGTTTTACATCGTTATTATACATAATGGGGGGTAGAGTAGGGTTACTTGGATTAGCGATGATAGGTCAAGGGGTACGCAAGTAAAAAAGATTGAGAAACGCTGTCTTAACCTAACCAACACTAGGCAACCATTTACACTAGAATTTCATTCACCCTTAATCTAATTCTAAGCTAACTACCTGATTCATGTGTAACGCCGTGAAGAAATCCGGCCTAGTCAGCAATTTGCATCCTGGCGGCGTAGCGACCAGCGGCGCCGCGGTCTCGCCGCCCTCGATCCTCTGCGAGCTTATCGTCCTTCTGATGCTTTGGTACCGTCTGTCCAGCTGCCGGCGCTGCTGCTCCGCCCCGCTGGTTGCCACCCCCGACGCCACACCGCCCGGCTTCTGCCAAGAGGTCGTTCGGGTCGAGTGGTCTATGTAGAAAACTCGGCCGTGGCTGTCCATACGAGCCTCCCAAGCTAACAACAATAATATAATTAGATGGGAGGACTAAAACAGAATTATCTATGACTAGACATGAACTAAGTTTAAGCGGAAGATTAAAATTCATCTAGGATTAGACGAGAATGATCTACGATTTGACGAGAATGATCTAGGATTAGACTGCTCCACCTGCGAGAACAGTCCCTTGAGGAATCCCGTGTCCCTGACCATGGTGTTGACCACGTCGTACAGGACCCAGAAGGGAGGCTTCTTCAGCAGCTTCTAGGTCTACTCTATTCTAGTTGCGTTTAGTTTTAGTCATTGATTAAAAAGTAATGAAAGTAAAGTATAATTGAGTCCAAAAAAAAAACTTTCAATCTATTAATAAGAAAGGGGAGAGTTAACAGCAGACACATGCAAAAAGTATTAAGTTAGACCACCCATCATGATCCACAATGACCCCTCCTAAAGATACTCACAGGGTGGTAACGGCTCTTCCGGCTCGGCCACGCCCGGAACCTCGGCGACGCTCAACATCCGATGTTTCCTCTCCGGAATCGAGGGCAGCCTGGTGGTGCTCAGATGCCTCAGCGGCAGCGGCAACCCGCCGCTGGCTTCCCCGTCTCTGCTCTCGCCGGACGCACTGGGGTCCGCGTGCAGTTCGGTGAGAGCGCGGAGACTCAGCCGCGGGTTGGGGATGATGAAGGGGTTGCTCTGGTCGGAGGTGTTGGGGATGACGTAGGGGTGGGTCTCTTCGCCGGTGTCGCGGTGCACGGACTCCAGGTAGCGGAGCTCGGCGTAGCGGATCTTGTGGGTGGGCGTCGCGTCAGGACCGTCCAGGGGCTGGTCAGGCTTCAGACTCGGCGGCTTCAGTTCGGCGTCTTTGTGTCGCCGCGAGTGGTGCGTCGGAGTTGGCGGACACACAGGTGATATACCTAGAAAGTTTTTGTAATTATTAGCTATATAATCGTCTCCCAACCATACAAACAGTTATCTATATATAACTAACTATAGGCTTCATAACCAGCTATAGATTTTATAATTAGCCATAGGCTTCACAATTAGCTATAGGGTTCAGCTATAGGCTATTCGTCTCCAACCATACCAATACTCAACTATATATAACTAGCTATATGCTTCATAACTAGCTATATCCTTCATAATTAGCTATAGGCTTAACAAGTGGCTTCATAACTAGCCATAGGCTTCATAACTAGCTGTAGGTTTCATAACTTGCTATAAGATTCATGGCTAGCTATAAGCTTCATACCTAGCGACAAGCTTAACACCTAGCTATAGGCTTTTTAATTAGCTGTACGCTTCATAACTAGCTATTTGCTTCATAACTAGCCATTTGCTTCATAACTAGCGATAAGCTTCATAACTAGCTATATCCTTCATAACTAGCTATAGGTTTCATAACTTGCTATAAGCTTCATAGCTAACTATAAGCTTCACAACTAGCGACTGGCTTAACAACTAGCTACAGGCTTTCTACCTAGCTATAGGCTTCACAAGTAGCTATAGGGCCCATAATTAACTATAGGCTATTCGTCTTTAACCATACAAATAGTCAACTATATATAACTAGGTATATGCTTCATAACTAGCTATATCCCTCATAATTAGCTATAGGCTTCACAAGTAGCTATAGGCTTCATAACTAGCTATAAGTTTCATAACCCTCTCAGGGATTAACACTTGCCGCAGTGAGGGGGCTCAGTACTTCCAAGGATCTTAAGAGGGATGCCAGCGGGAGCTTATGCTCCTGGTAGGGCGACCCTTGCTGGTAAGGTCAAAGGTGAGGAAGGAAGCTAAGTGAATCCACAACAACAGCGTCTGACCCAGAATGGGCGGCTGCAAATTTTAGGCCAGCCAGTAGGTCTTAGGTGGCATCCCCACCATCTGGCAACTATTCAAGATGCAAGACGATAATAAAAATAAATTTCCCCGGGCCGGTCCTCCACAGGGAAACAGATCCTGACTCAGAAACAGACTCTGGTCCTACAGAGGGAATCCGATCGCCTGACCTTTCAGGCGCTGCTCCAAGAAATACGGGGGGGGGGGGGGGGGCACTTATCGATTATGCAACACAGGACAAGGACAACGAAAAGCGGCTTCTCAATTACGGTTCAGGATTTTGGACTCCCAGTGCCGGCCGGACAGGTGACGGGCGTTCAGACACCCACCGCCCGCCATGTAGAGAACGAACGAAGTCCGCGGACGGGTGACCAGGCCGCGACGCCTACCTATAGGGAGGGAAACGCAACGCGACATCTGGTAAACACAACAATGGACTGTACAGGCAAGCAACTGCCACATAGCGGGCTAAATCCCCAAAGTCAGCACCAGCGCTGTAACTCGCTGTCAGGACCACAGAAGAAGAGAAAACTGGCCGACACCTCTGGAAGTCATCTGGTGGACTGTGACCAAGTAGACCCGATCAGAAGACGAGAAGACGCCATAGCGTTTAATATAATGTTAGTTGTTAGAGTTATTGTTAATGTTAGAGTTAGCAAAGGCCATTGAAGGTACCAAGAACACAAAAAAAGAGATAAAAACACTTGCTGAGAGACTTCAACGGAACGCACAGGTTTTCGAGCGAGACTCAGTCCAAAAGATGGTGGGAAGATCATAAATGGGAGAAGGTTGAAATAACCGCCTATGATATGGAGGTCCAGGCCAACATCAAACCGCATTCATCGACCCACTGCTCCACCCAGACCGTAAAAGGTACATGGACAGAAACATACACAAACGAGCTGCAAACCCTCCCAGAAATAGCGAATCTTGCAGATTGGATAGATGTGGAGAACATGGAATGGGACGTCGGGATCTACACCCGAACACAAATCATTACTGGAAACCCGCTGGATGCTAAATAATCAGAGGTCAAAGTAGTCCTGGTAGAACCGGAGGATGCGAATATGGAAGGGAGCATCCAAGGTTATACCAACGAAAGTATCCGGAGCTTGAAGTCCTCCTTGGACCACACCAAGGAGGACTTCGCTGTAATCGAGCAGAACATAAAAATTAAATATGATAATGGTTTTGAGAAGCTAAAACAAAAGAGGATCATCCAAATCAGACATAACGGTACAGACCCGGACATCTGGGATAAACTCCGTAAACTGAGAGACGAAATAATGGGCGAGGAAAAGATAATTATGCACCATATAAAGACCATGTCAGTAATACGCCTGCGCAAAATGGTGGAAGGCATTTTCCACCATACAAATACCAAGGTAGATGTATATACCACGGGCCCACAAACCAAGGAAATCAAGGATAAAGAGGCAAACACAGGCAAAAAACCGAAACCGAGGAACACCGAGGCCCTTATCGTAGAAAACAAGAACAGAGACGACTTCTTAAGTACTCTAAGGCACGTTAAGCGAATCCTAGCCGGAAGTAATGCGAAGGAGGCCATACGGTCGATAAGAAGCTCAAGGGAAGGTGACGTCCTAATCACCGCTGACCCAGACGTAAAGGCGATAGAGGAACTGGGGAAAGCCCTCACAGATGCATTCCACGATCGTACTAAAGTGAAAGTGCAGAGACCGAAACTTTACACATAAGAGGCCTGGACGAAACAGCTGATAAAGAAGAGTTTCGAGTTTCCAACTAGAGATAAAATTGGGGACACACATAACAAAACGATAAAGTTAAGCGACTTGCGACCTAACGCAAATCATACCCAAGCTGCTACGCTTGTGGTAAGCAAGGAGGAGGCGGACAAATTGCTGGAAGAGCCACACCTAAAAGTAGGAGTAGTGCGGTGCTCTCTAGTGAGAAGGATCAAAATTGATCGATGCCACAAATGCTGGTCCTACGACCATCTGGCCAAGAACTGTGACGGACCCGACAGGTCGAAGCTGTGCTTTGCGTGCGGGAAGTAAGGGCACACAGCTAAAGACTGCCGCAACGTCCTGAAAAATCCTGTCCAATCTGCAATAAAGTAGGGCACAGCGCCAACAGTGGCAAATGTGAATTTTTCCGCCACACGTTGGCCAAGGCGAGGAAACAAACTAAACCGAAACGGCGAGACAGTCCAGCAAGCGGCGCCCACAAGGCCTCGTCCACAGCTTCAGCTTCAACTTACAAATCTTGCAAGCAAACTTGAAATGCTGCGCCCGTGCCCAGGACCTTCTGGAAGCCACGGCTAGGGAGCAGCAGATAGACGTCATCTTGGCAAGTGAGCCAAACAACAAATTAACAAGCCAGAAAAGAGGATGGAGCAGGGGCAAGGAAGGCAAAACAGCCAGTTTGTACAGAACAACGAAGCTTGGGGCGACTCAGCACGGATCGGGCGAGGGATTCACGTGGTTGAAAGCAAAGGGCCTTACAATCTACAGCTGCTACGTATCACCTAACTGTACGCAGACCGAGTACGAAGGCTACCTGGACGCCCTGCAGGGGAGATCATTCAAAGGAGCAGAGAAATTCTTATTGGCGGGGATTTCAATAGTAGGTCTCAGGTGTGGGGCGCAAAGACGGAGGACCGTAGAGTCTTGGTGAGTTCTGGTGGACTGGCTGGCGCAAAACAACTTCGTCATGAGAAACGTCGGTCAGAAACCCACCTGTCTCCGTGGCAACGGTAGCTCCATCGTAGACTTGACTTTTGGAACGGCGGATACTGTGGGCAAGATCGCGTCGTGGGAGGTGCTACCAGAGGAGACGTTGAGCGACCACAAATATTTAAGATACGTCATACGAAACAACGGTACCCTAGATCAGTGCTGCCAGGAGATCAAAGGATGGAAAACAACTGCGCTAGACAAAGGAAAGTTCGTAGAAGCTTTTAGAGAAGCCAAGAAGAAGCCGGACAATGCAGACGAGCTGGTCGAGCTGGTGACTAGCGTGTGCAATGAGTGTCTCCCTAGGAAAAGATGTTACAGGCCCAATAGGTGCACCTACTGGTGGACGAGGGAAATTGGTGACCAAAGAAGAACCTGCGTCCAGGCAAGAAGGCGAGCAATGAGAGGGAGGAACAAGCAGATCATGGAGTACGCCGAGTTAGCGCTGGCCTATAAGCCCGAGAAGAAAAAGCTACGAACACCCATTGCGCGGGCCAAGGAAGCCAAATGGAAAGAGATTTGCGAAGACGTTGATGGGGGCGTTTGGGGGCTTCAAAATCGTCACGGACAAGCTTAAAAAGCCGCAGCTGCAGCTGGACCACGATTTCAAGAAAAGGATGGTGGAAAGCCTTTTTGTGACGCATGAAAGGAACGTGTGGTTGCGTGCACGGCAATACGACGGTCAGGAAACTTCGTCCGAGGATCTAGAAAAGGCAGTGGCGAAAATAAAATCCAAAAAAGCGCCGGGCCCTGACGGTCTACCAGCGGAGATCTTAAAGCTCGTGTGCTAGCGTTTTTCTGAAACCGTACGGCACGAACTGAACCAGGAGCTAAAGAGCGAAAATTTCCCGAGGAGGTGGAAAACAGCCAGATTGGTACTCATACCTAAGCACAATAAGCCTTCGACTAGTCCAGACGCGTACCGTCCAATTTGCATGCTGGACAATTTCGGCAAGCTGTTCGAGAGTATCCTGGTAAAAAAGTTCAACAACGCATTGACAGGGAAGGCGGCGCTCTCTGCGAGACAGCACGGGTTCAGGAAGGGGAAGTCCACTGTCACGGCCGCAAGATACATCTTCAACCTGGCAGAGGAAGAAAGAAGGAGAATGCTTAAAACAAGGAAACTGGTAGCACTAGTAACGATAGACGTTAAGAATGCTTTCAACTCGGCACCGTGGAGGATCATTTCAGGAGCTGGAACGCAGGAGGATGCTCTAATACCTGGTAGGCCTGACCATGAGCTACTTCAGCGTCTGCTGGTGGAGGGGCAAGACGAGATAGATGTTACAGCCGGGGTCTCATAAGGATCCGTGCTGGGGCCGCTTTTGTGGAACATTCTATATGATGGAGTTCTAAATGTGGCCTTACCGGACGGTGCGGAAGCCGTCGCCTACGCGGACGACCTGGCTCTTGTGGTCAAAGTAAGACGAGAAGACGAGCTCGAAGAAATAGCAAACGCCGCCCTAGACACTATTCAAGACTGGATGTACGCAAATCAGCTGGCTATTGCACCGGACAAAACCGAGGCGGTGCTGCATCGGCAGGAAGAGATGTGGCCCGGAGGAGTTCGTCCTCGGTGGAACAACGTTTCGCCCGCAGAAGTTCCTAAAATACCTGGGAATAGTCTTCGATGAGAAGCTAACCTTCGGTAGGCACGTTGAGGAAGCATGTGCAAAAGCTCACTGCAGGGTGAATAACTTCATGAGGATACTCCCGAAGATCGGACTTCTCGGAAGATCGGGCGACTGAGAACAAAAGAAGAATACTGGCATCCGTTGCGAACAATATTGTCTTGTATGGGGCACCGGTGTGGGCCAGCTGCACCAAAGTCATGAGGCCCAGGGAAGCCCTGAAAAGGGCACAAAGGAAAATAGCGATCAGGATAATCAGCGCTTACAGAACTGTCGGGACCGACGCCGTGCGGGTATTGGCAAGCCTTATTCCCTTGGAGCTACAGGTAGAAGAAAGAGCCACAATCGTGGGGCGCACGCTTGACAAATAGGAGAATAATGCAAGGGCGGTCAAAGAAGAGGTAAGGCAGGAAACCATTCGAAAGTGGCAGGAGTTGTGGGACAAGGATACGAGCAATTGGACCTACAAGCTGATTCCGGATGCAAGCCCCGGCTGCATAGAAAGCATGGTCAGATGAGTTACCACATGACAATGGAGCTGACGGGCCATGGCTGCTTTTAGAGTTTTAGAAAGAGAATCGGCAGGACGAACGAGGAGAACTGCTCGTACTGTAACAGGGAGCAGGATACGGCCGAACACACGCTGTTCACCTGCGATAAGTGGGCAGGACAGAGTGCGAAGCTGGAAGTGTTAAGTGGCGGGGCAATGTATCCCCGGGCTACATTGACAGAGCTGATGCTAGAAAGCGATGCCACCGTCGGTGCCATTATCAAGGATATCATGCAGCAGAAGGAGAAGGGCGAGAGGGAATGGCAGAAGGAAAATAACGGAACAGACAAGTAAATCAGGAGCCCACAGCTTGAAGTTATGCAAGATTGCAGTGTCAAGTTGTATTTAGGGCGTGAAAATAGGGGGTAGGTGATTTTAGTGGGTAAACTATCTCTGGAGGAGAAGGAGTCGCACACTTCCGAGTTAGTCGGTGCCTATAAAAGGTTTCCCCTTCCTCACCAAAAAAAAAACTTCAAAACTAGCGACGGGCTTAACAACTAGCGACATGCTTAACACCTAGCTATAGGCTTCACAAGTAGCTATAGGGCTCATAATTAACTATAGGCTATTCGTCTTTAACCATACAAATAGTCAACTATATATAACTAGGTATATGCTTCACATAACTAGCTATATCCCTCATAATTAGCTATAGGCCTCACAAGTAGCTATAGGCTTCATAACTAGCTATAGGTTTCATAACTTGCTATAAACTACATAGCTAGCTATAAGCTTCACAACTATCGACAGACTTAAGAACTAGCAATAGGCTTCTTAATTAGCAAATTAGCTGTAGGCTCCATAACTAACTATTTGCTTCATAACTAGCGATAGGCTGCATAACTAGCTATAGGTTTCATAACTTGCTATAAGCTTCATAACTAGCTATAAGCTTTACAACTAGCTACAGCCTTAACAACTAGCTATAGGCTTCTTAATTAGCTGTAGGCTTCATACCTAGCTAATTGCTTCATAACTAGCAATATGAATCATAACTAGCTATATACTTCATAACTAGCTATAGGTTTCATAACCAGCAATAGCCTTTATAAATAGCTACAGGCTTTATATCTAGTCTAGTCTTGTATGCAAAGTACTATAGACTATAAGAGTAAGAGTTTATAAATAGCTACAGGCTTTATATCTAGTCTAGTCTTGTATGCAAAGTACTATAGACTATAAGAGTACTATAAAGAGTACTATAAAGAGTACTATAAGGATATTATTACCTGAGATTCTGGATAGAATTTTGTTGTGCGGTTTAAGCATAAGATCCGATTTGGGCAGATGGAGTGGCGTCTTGGGATCGTCCTCATCGGGAGAAAGTTGTCGCGTCAGCTTCTTGTGGGGTTTGTGCGCCAGTTCCGGTGAGGGCTCAACGGCGTCGATGCTGCTCGTCGTGGAAACTGAGCTGGTGCTCTCCTTGTTCTCCAAACTTAACTGGCTGTGACTAGTGGAGGAGTCGTTGCCGAGCAGTTTGCCCTGGTCGTAGTTGGGCGGCTCGTCGGTGTCGATCAGGTCGAAGCTGAAGGTATCCTCCGGGTTCTGGATGATCTTAGGCTTGTTTTGTCGCAGGACTGGTGGTTTGAAGTCGCCGTTTAAAGCGTTGCTGCGTTCCAGAGGGCGGTGTAAGCTCCTTGGCGGTAAAGGTGGAGCGTTTTCTTCTTCTGGACTACTGCTGCTACTAGCAGCCCAAATTTGGAAATACTCCTTATTTGGGGATTTAGCCGAACGCACCTTCTTCTTAGTACCACTAGCACTTTCCGAACGAGTCAACCCATTCGCGGCCTTCTTTTTAACCCCGCTACTACTAGCCGAACTTAGTTCTTCCAAAGAATTCGAACACTTAATCTTAACAGTCTCCTCGTCTTGGAACGCCGAGTTTTCGATGCCGCAGCGCGCTTTCTCTTTGAACTTGATGAACTTGCGGAACTTGTCCGGCGGGTCCTTGATGATGAGCGGTTGCGTTTGCGCCACGTAGTCCAGGCTGGAACTCTTATAGTACCGGAAGCACAAGTGCTTGCCGCAATCTAAAACATTAAACGGGAATATTTGGTGGATAGCTAATTTACGCAGCCGTACCATTGTGGATCTGGGGCAAGTCTAACAGCCACATCGTCGAGTTCGCATCTGATTCTTCCAGCTCCTGACGGCCCAGCACCTCTTCATACGGACTATCTGAAACACAAAAACAACAAACATTCAAATTTATTTTATCTAAACGAGTTTGTATGAGAATATGAGAGTCTTGTCTTGTCTTTATGTTGTTACTAGCTATACCCCGCGGCTTCGATTTTAAATTAGTCAAATGAATTCAGGTCGGGCAATGTTTTACCAAATATTTATTATCTTGTAAGTAACATGAAGACTAATATTAAGATTTAATGCCCCAGGTGTAGACGGATTAATTCCCGCCTTCCTGTAAGAAGGAATTAATGCCTTATCTTCTAAAAATCTGTAGAAGTAGATTAGCGCTCAGGATATATACCAGAGCTTTGGAGAAGGGTTAAGGTGGTATTGATACCGAAGGTGGGGAAAAAGCACCACTCAACCGAAGTCATTTAGACGTTTTAGTCTAACATATTTCATGTTAAAGACAATGGAGAAGGTACCTAGGACAACAGTGCTGGTATGTACACCACCATTCGACTGTCAGCATGTATACAGAGGTAGAAGCAGCACTGGAGACAAAGATAGGCCTTCATAGAGATTGAAGGAGCCTTTGAGGGTTGCCCTGTATCAGCTAAAAAATGAAGAGGAAGCAGCATGTTCGCGCCAATTTTAATAAATCTGTATTTTTAATTCAACATTTGAATCGATTTCGGCACCGATTAACAGAAGGGGAAAGGTGTATCGACCTGGGCCGAAATCGCGCGATTTACTTATCATTTTACTTCGCGAATTTATATAATTCGAGAGTATGCTTCGAGTATGAGAAGCGTAAAGACGAGAATCGAAGCGCGAACCAAGCTCGACCGAAACGTGCACGCATTATTAAGTTTAGTGTTTCAAGTCAAGTTAACCAGGGGTGTAATCACGAGCCCAAAGGGCTGAAGCGGCTTCCAACGTCTGGAAGTCACCAATTTTAAGGGCTCCCTCCACCCATTATCCCCATTTCCTCCCATACTAAAGGCGCTGGAAGTACGATCCACACGTGGCGGAGACGCGAGCGGTCCTAACAGGTAAGTGATTAGACTAGCCCTGTTTCAAACGGGAAAATTTGATTTTCGTGAGACACCGTCCAAACACAGCACTAGAGACAAAGATGTACCTTCGTTGACATTGAAGGAGCCTTTGAAGGTTTTGCCCTGTATCAGCCGACAAATGAAATAGATGCAGCACTAGAGACAAAGATGTGCCTTCGTAGACATTGAAGGAGCCTTTGACAAGGCTCAGGAATCTTTGAAGGCACCTTGTACGAGCGGTTCGTCATGTCGGTTCTTGAAAGAAGGAATTATCTAGAGTATCATCTAAATGTGGATGGGAGAAATGTTGAGAATTGGGAGAGCGGAGGCACAAGTCGGAAAGGACACCATCAGGATCTCCACAACTCGAGTATTCCCACAGGGAGGTGTGTTATCACCACTGATGTGGAGGCTGGTAGTTGATGAATTACTGGCTAGGCGGAATGGCCTAGACATTAAATTTCAAAGTTACGCTAATGACGTTCTCATCAAAGCCAGAGGATAGATTGAGGGAACTCTTTGAAATCGTACAGAGTGGCCACAAAATAACTAAGAGATGGTGTCAAACAGTGGGATTACGGTTCAATCCGAGCAAAACCACGATGATACCATTGAGTAGGAAGAGAAGACCAAACTGCCAACAACCCTTATTATTAGATGGGGTAGAATACAAATGGGAGATAAAATATCTGGGTACAAAACTAGATAGCAAACTCCTAAGGTGGTAAGGTTCAGCAAGGAAGTTACCCATTCAGAGCGCCTTCTCTAGTTCTGATTCATTTAGGGATTTCAGGATCTGGATGGGATTGAAGGATTACAACGCCTCTTCGTTCTCTTACGGAGCACTGATCCGCAGTTCATGAGTAGATGTATGCGTGTTCCACTGCTGAGCTGCAGAATCTGCAATTGTCATCTTCCTCAAGGCCTAGGACCTTGAGGATTTTTCTAAATCTGCAGTGTATCTAGTCGGAATTCTAAGCTTTTTCCTGCTTAGTTTCAGAAGTTGCAGAAGCTTTGGTTCTTTTCTGGTTAAAGTATCCCAGCATTACTTTGAATTGTCCTAACCCTGTAAGTTCTTTCCAGGTTTTCATCCATTGCTTCCTCATTTCTTCATCTAAACGTTTGTGAATGGTGTTCATACTCATACCGCAAACCTATGAAGGTAATTGTGTACTGGTTGACCGCCTTCTTAATTTCACCTTGTACTATCGGTTCGTCAAATCGGTTCTTAAAAGAAGGAATTATCGACAGTATCATCTCAATGTGGATAGTAGAAATGTTGAGAATTAGGAGAGCGGAGGCACAAGTCGGAAAGGACAACATCAGGATCTCCACAACTCGAGGATTCCCATAGGGAGGTGTGTTATCACCACTGATGTGGAGGTTGGTACTGGCTAGGCCGAATGGCCTTGCCATTAATAATCAAAGTTACGCCGATGGCATTCTCACCAAAGCCAGAGAATAGATTGAGCGCCCTGTGAAATCGTACAGAGAGGCCTCAAAGTAACTAAGAAATGGTGTCAAACAGTGGGATTACGGTTCAATCCGAGCAAAACCACGCTGATAGCCTTGAGTAGGAAGAGAAGATCAAACTGGCCACAGCCCATATTGTTAGATGGGGTGTAAAAAAATACAAATAAGAGATGAAATATCTGGGTATAAAACTAGAAGGCAAACTCCTAAGGTGGTAACGTTCAACAAGGAAGTTACCCATATAGAGCGCCTCCTCTAGTCGTTTAGGGATTTTAGGATCTGGATGGGATTGAAGAATTGCAACGCCTCTTCGGTTTAAGCAGTGGGCCACAAGATACATCTCTCTTACGGAGCAGTGATCCACAGTCCATGAGTATATATATGGGTGTTTCCACTGCTGAGCTGCAGAATCTGCAACTGTCATTTTCCTCAAGGCTCAAGCACTGCCTAGCACTAAATCTGCTTTGTGAACCATCGAAATTCTAAACTTCTTAGTTTCAGACGTTGCAGTAGCTTAGGTTCTTTTCTGGTTAAAGGATCCCAGCATTACTTTGGATTGGTTTAGTCCAGGAAGCTCTTTCCAGGTTTTCAACCATTGCTTCCTCATTTCTTCATCTAAAAGTTTGTGAATGGTGTTCATACTCATACCGCAAACCTATGAAGCTAATTGTATACTGGTTGATCGCCTTCGATTTGACGAACCGATCGTACAAGGTGAAATGAAGAAGGCGATCAACCTACGTGGGGTTAGGATTGATGTGCGCTTCCTTCCTAACCTCCCCGTAACCTAATGCTAACCTAACCTAATGCTAACACAACTAACCAAATGAGATTAAAGCTGATTAAAAGCTGATGAAAGCTGACTAAAAATAGACCTCATACCCTCTTTAACGTGGGGCACCATAGACCTCACATCCTGTTAAGCGTGGGGTTACATAGATCTCACACCCTGTTTAGTGTGGGATTACATAGACCTCATATCCTGTTTAGCGTGAGGTTACATAGACCTCACACCCTCTTTAGCGTGAGGCTACATAGACCTCACACCCTGGTTAGCGCGGGGTTACATAGACCTCACACCGGTGTTTATCGTGATGAAAAGTGGATGCAAGTAGATTAAAAGTGGATGCAAGTAGATGATAAGTGGTTTCAAGTAGATGAAAAGTGGATGCAAGTAGATGAAAAGTGGATGCAAGTATGAAAAGTGGATGCAAGTAGATGAAAAGTGGATGCAAGTGGATGAAAAGTGGATGCAAGTAGATGAAAAGTGGATGCTAGTAGATGAAAAGTGGATGCAAGTAGATGAAAAGTGGATGCAAGTAGATGAAAAGTGGATGCAAGTATGAAAAGTGGATGCAAGTAGATGAAAAGTGGATGCAAGTGGATGAAAAGTGGATGCAAGTAGATGAAAAGTGGATGCAAGTAGATGAAAAGTGGATGCTAAGAGATGAAAAGTGGATGCAAGTAGATGAAAAGTGGATGCAAGTAGATGAAAAGTGGATGCAAGTAGATGAAAAGTGGATGCAAGTAGATGAAAAGTGGATGCCAGAAAATTCAACTCTTTGGTATTTATATAAATGAAAGATATAATACTGGGTAACCGACAAGTTTAAGAAATTTCGCTCACACATAGGAAATTATTCGGATATATATCACAGGAAATATGTGGTCTGTAAAGTATTGTCCGTTCTTGTTCGACCTTGTTCGGTATTGTCCGACCTTGTCTGGTCTAAAACCAATAATCTCATTTGAATCAATCAGTAATATGTTTGCAATCAATTATGTATGCATACACGATTCTCCGCTACCTATCCGCAACTCATTATGAATTTTCCCCGCTTGTCTGTTTAATCTAGTCTGTCTAGTCTAGTTCCCTCTATTCTTGCCTGGTGTTATCAGCACTAGACGTCCGGTCGCGCCTAATCGACTACCGATTTCAAAATCTTAATATGTTTATTAAATTAAACGAAAAACAATCCTAAGAAATTGATTAGATCGCGCTTCATAATTTACTATTTCTCCACTCACGCGCAGCTGATAAGATAATAGGAAGTTGTTATGACTGCAAAACATCCGGCAACGCATAACCGACTACTGATAAATCAAACTCTTAATATGTTTATTAAATTAAAACACAAAACAATTCCTTATATATTTTAGTTCAGGCCTATCTAGTATATTTATCTTCGTCTGTCTAGTCTCATGTATCTCTAGCCCCATCAATCTAGTCTCATGTATTTAGTCCCATCTATCTAGTCTCATGTATCTAGTCCCATCTATCTAGTCTCATGTATCTAGCCCCATCTATCTAGTCTCGTTGATATATGCAACCAACTACACACCTCATTTGCCCCAGCGACATCAAATTTATAATTTTCCGCCTCGGGTCTATTTTTTTAAATTTTACCACGCATCTGGAAGTTCCGGAAATGGAGACCGGAAGTCAAAACCGGAAGTCGAAACCGGAAGTCGAAACCGTAAACCGGAAGTCAAAACCGTAAACCGGAAGGCAAAACCGTGAACCGGAAGTCGAAACCGGAATCCGGAAGTGTCCAGGCCAGAGGTTAGGTCAAAGATCAATGTTAGGGTCAAGGTCAGGGCAAAGCTCGTCGCGCTCGATCTAGAAGAAATCATCTTTCCCTACTACAGTCATCGCGCATGCGCATGTCTGTGCAGGTGGAGGATCTAGAACATATCATCTTTCCCTACTTCGTTTTTTTTTTATTTTGATATATTAACTTTATTTTTATTTCAGATTCAAGTCACAAAGGTATTCTCGAGGAGGGATCTTTTTTATTTATTGAAAGGCCGTTTTGGTGAGAAAATAAGTGAAATATATATTACCGTGGAAAGAGAATTGAGTAATAAATTGAAATACAATTTTGAGTTGTCTGAAAAAAACAAAACTATTTTACGCATAAATGTGAGAGAAATGCACGTGAAGTGGCAGAAAGTTTCTCGCATAGAAGACAAATTCCTAAATAAATTTAAGAACTGGCTGCACAAGTTTATCATCTTCATTGACGAATCGCTATCGGAACCTTCTCAACAATCGACCTCTAGCGGTTAGCCGGGGTCGGCCTTCCAAAGCCTTCTCCGAAGCGAGCGAGAGAACAAAACGCATAAGGACAGAGGACATTCGAAAAGATAGGAGCAGCGCAGAACTGGCATATGCAACGCGAATGAGCTTGAAAGCAGAGGGAAAATCGGCTGCGGCACAGGTTTGACATTGATAAATATAAAAAATCTCAAAAAATTTGAAATTATTTCTCGAAATTATTATATCCTAGAATATATTTTATATCCTAAAACCCGTTCCTAACAAATTGTCAAGATATGAAAACATTTTCTCGGGAAAATGTTCGCCATATTGGATCCGCCATTTTGAGTTTGGAAAAATAAAACCTAGATTCGTAATCAGTGCCCCAAAAACCTCGTTGCTGTCAAATTTTCGCAATATGGAAACATTTTCTAAGGAAAATGTTCGCCATATTGAATCTGCCATTTTGTTTTTGGAAAAATAAAACTTGGATTCGTAATCAGTGCCCCAAAAACCTCGTTCCTGTCAAATTTTCGCAATATGGAAACATTTTATAAGGGAAATGTTCGCCATATTGGATCCGCCATTTCGTTTTCGGAAAAATGGAAGTCAAATTCGTAACCAGCGACCCAAAAAACCCTTCCATACCAAATTTGGTGTGGATAGAATAAGAAACCTTCTATTTATGGCCAGTTTTTTGGGATTTTATCCTGCTGTGGTTCAATCCTAGCAAAACCATGCTGATACCCTTGAGTAGGAAGAGAAGACCAAACTGCCAACGACCCATATTGTTAGATGGGGTGTAGTAGAATACAAATAAGAGATGAAAAATCTGGGTATAAAACTAGAAGGCAAACACTTAAGGTGGTAAGGTTCAGCAAGGAAGGAATAGGCAGAGGTAAAATAATCAGGAGCAGAGACCTGAACAGCCTTGTTGCCAAGATCCCCTGGCTGAAAGTACCAAAAACTACACACACGTGTAACAGTAAATGTCTGGTGTGATTCCATTTGCTATTACAGCAGCTGATTTCTGCCTAGTAAATCTCTCAACTAGTGCCGTTCGGAACCAGCGATAAACTGCTAGGTCCCTTATATTAGTGTTTAGTTATATTAGTAGCGCGAGAGGTTGCCTAAGCTCTTAGAGAGTACGGCACCTTGAGAAGAAGATTACAGCAGCTGAAAGTTGTTACAACAGTCAGGAGGTCACAACAGCAATAGCTTAGCCCTAATCTTTCTGTGCAAAATGCAATCTTGAGTCCAGGTTTGTTCCATCCGAGGAACTTGTTTTGGAAGATCAAGTCAACAAAAGCCACAAAATCTAAACTCGTACGCAATGTAAGATTACTGGTAGAGAGATTGAGACTGGTAGATAATATTAATTAAAACAATGTAATAAAAAGGTTGTTCTACCTGACGTCCGTCCTTCCGGTGTGGCACAAACAGGACGCGCTATTTATAACCAGCGGGCTAACATACCGTTCCTTTGTGAAACCCCCGAAACGCAATGCGAGGGGTTTAGTCACGCGCGGCCGCATCGAATGTGACGCCGCATAATTTACCCGATATCATTAAAACAAATAAATAGGTAAATATGCAAGTGGACTATCGAGTTGCAAAGTGGAATAAGTACCGGATGCGCGCTCGAAACTGGAGACCCGAACCTATATCAAGTGTGCGGCGGCCAGAAGGCGCGCGCGCCAGCGCTCTCGCCATTCAAGAGTTATGTGTAACGGAAATAAGATTATGCGCGAATTGCGTAACAGTGTCGTTACGTGCCGCCGGAATGCGTTGAGGTATTATTATTTATTGGCGCACGCGGTCCTTCATTCATCGCAAACATTGCGTACGAGTTTCGCTTTTGTCGCAGGCTTGACCTCCCCAAACAAGTTTCTCTCATCGAACAAGCCCGGACTCAAGATTCCATTCACGAGATTAAGACTAAACGTGTGAAGCTATTGCTTTTGTAACTTGACCTCCCCAAACACTCTCAGCTGCTATAATACCAAATCGTATCACACCAGACATAATTTTGCAATATTAGAACTAAACGTGTATATTACGTAACGAGAGTTGTAAGAAGCATATTACGTACGAGCGAAACCGTTACGCGGAGCGGGGAGTGCGTAATTGCGCGAGTACGTAATTGCCTTACAACTCGAGTTATGCACTATACTTTATCTACGACCACACTAATTTGTTTCTGTTTAATAAGAAAAATATGTTTCATGTAAGAAATTTATTTCATATTAGGTTATGTTTATGTAATTGTCATTATTTAACATGATAATAAACAAACAGTTGTATATTCATATAAAACTGTTACTCGACATTATTTAACTTGAAAGAAATGAAAAGAAATACAGTCGAACTTCCATAACTCAAATTTCTGTAACTTCAATTTTTCAAATAATTTTAGAAATTTATACGCTGAGATAGCATTTTACATATAAATTAACTTCCATAACTCGAATTTTCATTAACTCGAATTTTTCCATAACTCGTAGTAAAAATGTATACAATGGTAAAATTTTACATACAAAATGATCTCTATAACTCCAATTTTTTAACTGCCGCGTATTTTCCAAAACTTATGATGCCGGATATTGTTTGCCATAAACCATCGAGCAGTAATCCTCGGGC
Organism: Phosphuga atrata; assembly: GCA_944588485.1. NCBI lineage: Eukaryota > Metazoa > Arthropoda > Insecta > Coleoptera > Silphidae > Phosphuga > Phosphuga atrata. The sequence goes on from OX155900.1 coordinate 59,039,247, forward strand.
AGATTACCAAACATTTTATTTTTCATATTTTATTATCACCAAAAACTCGAATAAAGCAAAACTAAGAATTTACCAGCGGGTGTGCTTTAGGAAGATTACGACAGGATATTATTCTCCCGAGAATCGGTATTCAAAAAATAGACGATATAATCGAAGATCACCGACAAGGTGCTATATATTATAGAAAACAATTCAAAACATTTTCAAAAAATAATATATTAATTAAAATTATTTTAAATTAATTATTATTATATAACATCATATTAATAATGTATACATATTTCTTTTCTGTTTATAAATATATACATATGTACATATGTCTTTACTTTGAATAAATTGTGTATAGTGTATTTTACTCATTTTACAGTTATATGTATTTCTATAACTCCAATTTTCTATAACTCGAATTTTTTTTCATGAACTATGGCAATTCGACTTAGGGAAGTTCGACTGTACATTCTTAATGGTTACATACCTTATTATTTAGTACTTAACTGGAATTAGAGTGTTCATAGATATAGGCAACCCAATGTACGCAATATCAATAACCGTTAGTTTTAATTATGGCACGGGGGCCGCTGAACGTATGAGCACGTAATAGCAGCTCTCAACCAATTAACGAATCGTAAACCAAACGCACGTGTGTGATCAATCATAACATTAATCGCGGACTGTTACGTACATGTGTGTTATGATGTATTTGCATAGTCCACCAACTGTAAAATAATGGGCATTTATAATAGTGGTCGTAGATAATAGTATATTACATACCCAGCACTCTATTACAGCCGAGCGTTAAGTTAGCTTAGCTTTAAGTTAGCAAACGCTACGATGGAATCAGTTTCCTCCAGGTATCGATGTAGATTGTACATTTCGTGACTTCTACTAGTAGCTTTATAGGTCTATTGCACCCCATTCTCTTCCCCTAATCGTTCATATGATTACCCATTTAGAGCGCCTCTTCTAGCCCTGATTCCTTTAGGAATTCAAGGATTTGGGTGGGACTCAAGGATTGCAACACCTCTTCGTACCAGCAGTGCGCCCCAAGATACATCTGTCTCTTATGGAACAATACTCCCCAGTCGAGTAGATGTATGGGTGTTTCCCCTGCTGAGCTGAAGAATCTGCAATTGCCATCTTCGTCAACGCCAAGGGCCTTAAGGTATTTTCTAAGTCTGCAGTGTCTCCTGTCAGAATTCTAAGTCTTCTTCCAGTTAAGTTTCAGACAAGCTTTGGTGCTTTTCTGGTTAAAGGTTCCCAGCATAACTTTGGATTGTCTTAGCCCTGAAAGTTCTTTCATCCATTGCTTCCTCATTTCTTCATCCAAACTTTTGTGGATGACGTTCATACTCATACCCCAAACCCATGAAGGGATTACTAGATCACTTGTATGCTGGGTGATCGGCTTCCTCATTTCGCTCTGTTCCAGTGTCCTGATACCCGTTCATACATTGTGCAGAATCTGCAATTGCCATCTTCCTAAACGCCAAAGGCCTTAAGATGTTTTCTAAGTCTGCAGTGTCTCCTGTCAGAATTCTAAGTCTTCTTCCTGTTTAGTTTCAGACAAGCTGTTCGCGCCAATTTGGCGCATCCAGATTTTTCAATTCATTTATTTGAATTAACTTCGGCTCCGATCGATAGACGGGGAAACAGGTGTATATAATGATCTTTTTCGCGAGTTGATTAAATTAATCAGTTCGCTGCGTAGAGTCGACTAAGCACGCTCGGCGAGTGCGAACGAAGAACGTGAAACCCACGCCGACTGGCACATGTGCGTAGTTTAGAATTTTCCATCCAAATTAACCAGGGGTGATCACGAGCCCCAAGGGCTGAAGCGGAGCCGGACGTCTCGAAAACGCCGATTTAAGGGGAATCCATCAACCTTTTATTCCCATTTCCTCCCTTGGAAGAAGCGCCGGAAGGACGATTCCACGTGGCGGAGACGCTGGCAGCCCACACAGGTAAGTGATCTAACCAGCCTGTGTTTTGTTTGGAAATTGTGAAATTTGGAGAGACACGGTCCGAACAAAAGCTTTGGTTCATTTCTGGTTAAAGGATCCCAGAACTTACTTTGAATTGTATTAGCCCTGAATGTTCTTTCATCCATTGCTTCGTCATTTCTTCATCCAAACTTTTGTGGACGACGTTCATACTCATACCCCAAACCCATGAAGAAATTACTAGATGCCTTGTTTGCTGCGTGATCGACTTCCTCATTTCGCTCTGTTCCAGTGTCTCCTGGTACCCGCTCATACTTAGTGGATGACGTTCATACTCATACCCCAAACCTATGAACGGATTACTAGATCCCTTGTTTGCTGGGTGTTCGGCTTCCTCATTTCGCTCTGTTTTCGCCCTGCCATCTTCCTCAAGTGCTAGGGCCTTAAGATGTTTTCTAAGGCTGCAGTGTCTCCTGTCAGAATTCTAAGTCTTCTTCCTGTTTAGTTTCAGACAAGCTTTGGTTCTTTTTTTTTGTGAAAGGATCCTATTACTTTGGATTGTCTTAAGCCCGAATGTTCTTTCATCCATTGCTTCCTCATTTCTTCATCTAAACTTTTGTGGATGACGTTCATACTCATACCCCAAACCCATGAAGAGATTACAAGAACTCTTGTTTGCTAGGTGATCGGCTTCCACATTTCGCTCTGTTCCAGTGTGTCCTGGTACCCGTTCATACTTAGTGGATGACGTTCATACTCATACCCCAAACCTATGAAGGAATTACTAGATTCCTTGTTTGTTGGGTGATCGGCATCCTCATTTCGATATGTTCCAGTGTGTCCTGGTACTCGTTCATACTTATTGGATGACGTTCATACTCATACCCCAAACCTATGAACGGATTACTAGATCCCTTGTTTCCTGGGTGATCGGCTTCCTCATTTCGCTCTGTTTTCGCTCTACCATCTTCCTCAAGTCCTAGGGCCTTAAGATGTTTAGTTTCAGACAAACTTTGGTTCTTTTCTGCTAAAGGATCACAGTGGATTGTCTTAGCCCTGAAAGTTATTTTATCCATTGCTTCCTCATGTCTTCATCTAAACTTTTGTGGATGATGTTCAAACTCATATCCCAAACCCATGAAGGGATTACTAGATCCCTTGTTTGCTTGGTGATCGGCTTCCACATTTCGCTCTGTTCCAGTGTGTCTTGATACCCGTTCATACTTAGTGGATGACGTTCATACTCACACCCCAAACCCATGAAGGGATTACTAGATCCCGTGTATGCTGGGTGATCGGCTTCCTCATTTCGATCTGTTCCAATGTGTCCTGGTACCCGTTCACCCTTAAAGATGACTTTCATACTCATACCCCAAACCCATGCTCGGATTACTAGATCCCTTGTTTGCTGGGTGATCGGCTTCTTCATTTCGCTCTGTTCCAGTGTGTCCTGGTACCCGTTCATACTTAGTGGATGACGTGCATACTCATACCCCAAACCCATGAAGGGATTACTAGATCCCTTGTTTGCTGGGTGATCGGCTTCCTCATTTCCTCGACCCGCACAAACTTATTCTTTTTGAGGGCCCTCAAGCTTCAAACTAATTTTGTGTTTGAACTTAAACTTGTAAACGCGCGCGAGAATGGAATGTATGAATTGTGCAATAGTTGATAAGAACCGCCGAGTTAGCACTTTCCATCCACTTTAATCAGCTTTAAATCAGCTTTAAAGAGCTTTTAAACAGTTTTTGTGGATGGAGTGGATGGAAAGCGGATGGAGTGGATGGAAAGTGGATGGAGTGGATGGAAAGTGAATGGAGTGGATGGAAAGTGTACGGATTTAAGAGTTTGACCTCGTTTTGATGAGTCATTGAACCCGTTCAAGTATGGAATCGTGCGTGAGCGTAGATTTCATATACAACTTCAGGAATCATAACATTCCATGTGAAGATTATGTCGAGGAGTGAGGAGGGCCTAGAACATGACATCTTTCCCTACTATCGGCTTCCTCATTTCGCTCTGTTCCAGTGTGTCCTGGTACCCTGGTATATAGCGTTGCTTTATTGTCTCTGCCAAGCCTGTTTAGCTTTCCCATACAGTTCCATACCAGTTTGGATCTGATGGTGTATGAGCTAATAGTCTTGATGACTATCTGATAGGATAGCAATTCGTTTTATGCGATAGTTCCTGTCGCGTTTAAATTGTGCAAATCTGTCGCTTGCATGTACCTCTGCTTGGAAGACACTTGGGAGATTCCTGTGCTTTCGAAGTGGTTACTCCTGAACCAGTAACTTCCGTCGTCTTCGAAACATCTGTATACCACTTAGGTATGTATACGATTGTACTCAATCTACTATTAGTAATTCTAGATAAGTTTCAAATAATATTATTTGTTATCATACCTTGATAACACTGATTTACAGACATTTTGTGGCATGGAAATTTTTAGTTGTTTCTAAAGTCGAAAGCCCTAAAAACGAATTTAGAAGCAGAAATTCACTTCCATTCACGAATTTGTAGCAACAAGCATTTTTAAGGATATTATGGATAAGTATGCAACAAATGTTGGATAGATCTATATGGTGGTGGAATGAGCAGCTCCAAAAAGAGATAAAAGTGAAAAAGATGCTAAGAAACAAAGGGATTTTACAGAAAGACAGGAAGAAAGGGAAGCCTATAAGATTGTAAAGAAGAAGGCAAAACGAGCTGTGGCAAAAGCAAAGACTGAGGCAGTGGAGGAGGCATATGAAGAGCTGGACAGAAACCAGGATGACAGACAACTTATAAGAATTGCAAAAGCCAAAGATAAAGCGCCCGTGAAGACATAACATCAATGCAGCACATGAAGGAACATAACATCAATGAAGAAATCAGTTTTGGATTCGAAGTGCTACACGAGCAAGAGAAAATACAGGAAAGATGGGAGAGAAAGCTGGAGAGAAATCCGGATGACAGACAGCTCATAAGAATTGCAAAAGCCAGACATAAAGCGCCCAAGGACATAAGATCAATGAAGCACATGAAGGATGAGTCAGGTGTAGTGCTACACGATCAAGAGAAAATACGGAAGATGGTTGGAGTACTTTGGAAGAATATTGAATGAAGAAAATCTGAGAGAAAAGTACGAGGTTGGAGAGGTAAAAGAAGGAGTGACCCAAGCATTAAGTAGGGAAGAAGTAGAATATGCACTAAAGAAAATGAAAAATTGGAAGGCAGTAGGTCCTGACCAAATCGCAACGGAAGCCTGGGAGACCGAGGTATTGATATCCGCTGGGATTTAATGAAGTATATTTGGAACGGAGAAACAACACCACGTGCGTGGAGTAGTATTCTTGTCCCCAAATAGAAAGGGAAAGGTCATATCCAAAATTGTGGCAATTATAGAGGTATAAAGCTGATGTCTCACACAATGAAGACATGCGAAAGGATCATTCAAACAAGGTTGGGTCGGAAAACTGAAATACGGGAAGAACAGTTTGGATTTATGCCAGGACGAGGAACAACTGACGCAATATTTGCACTAAGGCAACTGATTAAGAGACACAGGGAAGAGCAGGTTGATTTACATATGGCCTTCATTGATCTGGGGAAGGCGTATGACAGAGTGCTTAGGCAAAAGATATGGAGATGTATGAGAAGTAAAGATGTACCAGAAAAGTATGTGAGACTGGTGAAAGAAATATACGAAGGTGTGATGACACAAGCTAAGCGCAGTGTGGGTACAACAACTGAATTACCAGTGAGAATAAGGCTCGCAGCCCATATCTTTTTGGTAAAGGCAACGCCTTGGAAAGTAAAGGGAAAGTACTGGTAAAGGATGTGCTAGTCAAGGATGTGAGGAAATCAGAGCCATGGAACATGATGTTAGCCGACGACGTTGTACTCTGTGAACTGACCCGAGAGAAATTTCAAGAGGAGCTCGAAGAGGAGGATCAGCAGGGTGAAAACTGAATATATATGTATGAAGGAAGCTCAAGATCTATGTATTAACCTGCAGGAAGAAGAACTGCCACCGACCAAGAAGTTTAAATATCTGGGGTCATATATTCAAAGTGATGGAGGGCTGGAGTCTGAAATACAACACAGGGCAAATAGCTTATGGATTGAGAAAAAGAAATAGATTAAGAAATTGAGTGGAGTACTGTGTGACAAGAAGATCAGCTGCAGGAGGAAAGGAAAGCTCTACAAATCTGTGGTCAGGCCTGCTATGCTCAATAGTGCGGAAACTTGCCCGATTACAAAAGCATATGAGAGAAAAATGGAAGTGGCAGAAATGAGTATGTTGAGGTGGAAGAGCAGCCAAACAAGAAAGGATAGAATAAGGAATGATCACATCAGAGGAACAGTCAAAGCGGGAACCATAGGAAAGAAGGTTCAAGAAAGCAGGATGTCCAGAGAAGAGAGGAAGACTACGTGGGAAAAGGAATTGAAAAGCTGGAAATGGGAGGGTCAAGGAAGTGAGGAAGACCAAAAATGAGATGGAAAGGCAAGGTAGCAGGGGATTTGAGAGAAAAAGGTTGGAAGAGTGAGGACGCATTGGATAGAGATCTATGGAGAAGAAGACTCCAACAAAGTAACGACGACCCTACATGATATAGGAAAAGGTAGAGAAAAAGAAGAATATTACATTTCTACGGGTTGATATTACATTATGAAGGGTCGATATTACATTTCTATAGGTCGATATTACATTTGAAGGTGTTAAAATGACATTTCTAGGGGTCGATATTACATTTTTAGGGGTTGATATTACATTATAGGATAAGGCATATAGGAAAAGACAGAGATAAAGAAGCAGATATGTTAAATAGATCTAAATAAATAAATAAATATTACGGAAAATATCTGCTTTGTGTAATAACGAATAAACCGTGTTAAAACTACTTCATTACAGTCTATTACTTGCAAGAAATACGCACTTCCTCAACAACCCTTCTTGTATTTGAAACTGAAATTTCCGAGGGGTATTATAAAACAATGATATAGAAATATGAAACAGAAATGGGATTATATAATGGGTGTATGACATAAACGATGTTCTAATTCCGCTGTGAATGGCGCTTGCGGTGACACAATGACTCGTTATTCGATTTCCGGTCGGTGGCGGAAACGCGCACGCGAGCCGCAGTCATTGTTCGTTGCGTGTACGTACGCTTCCATTCACTTTTCCACGGGATTCGAAACGCGCGGATGTTTCGTTTCCTCACGAGAAAAAGAAACCCAAGAGTTTAATCGTCGCCTTTGTCTCGCTGCGATATGATTATGTCATAGGTTCGCCTATCCGGAAATTCATCTCACGATATTCTCGAAGGTTTTGTTGGTCGGGTCTTGAGTGGACTCGCACGGATGGTACAAAGTTTGTATGTTAGAGAAGAAGAAATTGATTAAAATTATATCTAGAATTTGAAAACAAAACGCGTTGTGTTGTTTTAGTTATATTAGGGTGAATTGTTAAAAGACGATTTTTGGAATTTTTCAAAAAACATTTTTATAATTTCTTTTATAATTTTCTTTGCGGTTTTATCTGCACTTCGCGGTCAATTTTATCAACGTCTGGCACGAAAACGATGAGCACGAGAAGCCGCAAAATTGTCGGGACTTCCCACTTCCGCCCTCGAAAATCATTGCATCCGGTCCGCCTCGAAAATATTTGTCGAATTCAATCAAAAAACTTCCACTTTACACAAACAGTATCTACTTCTAGAAACAGCAACAACCAAAAAATTACTCGCTTGCCTTGTATGCCTAGTCTTGTCTATCTAGTCTTGTCTGTCTAGTCTCGTCTGTCTAGTCTTGTCTGTATAGTCTTGTGTGTCTAGTCTTGTCTGTTTAGTCTTGTCTGTCTAGTCTTGTCTGTCTAGTCTTGTCTGTCTAGTCTTGTCTGTCTAGTCTTGTCTGTCTAATCTTGTCTGTCTAGTCTTGTCTGTCTAGTCTTCTCTGTCTAGTCTTGTCTGTCTAGTCTTGTCTGTCTAGTCTTGTCTGTCTAGTCTTGTCTGTCTAGGCTTGTCTGTCTAGGCTTGTCTGTCAAGGCTTGTCTGACTAGTCTTGTCAGTCTAGTCTTAAATGTCTAGTCTTGTCTGTCTAGTCTTGTCTGTCTAATCTTGTCTGTCTAGTCTTGTCTGTCTAGCCTTGTCTGTCTAGTCTGTCTAGGCTTGTCTGTCTACGCTTGTCTGTCTAGTCTGGTCTGTCTAGTCTGGTCTGTCTAGTCTTGTCTGTCTAATCTCGTCTGTCTAGTCTTGTCTGTCTAGTCTTGTCTGTCTAGTCTTGTCTGTCTAGTCTTGTCTGTCTAGTCTTGTCTATCTAGTCTTGTCTGTCTAGTCTTGTCTGTCTAGTCTTGTCTGTCTAGTCTTGTCTGTCTAGTCTTGTCTGTCTAGTCTTGTCTGTCTAGTCTTGTCTGTCTAGTCTTGTCTGTCTAGTCTTGTCTGTCTAGGCTTGTCTGTCTAGGCTTGTCTGTCAAGGCTTGTCTGACTAGTCTTGTCAGTCTAGTCTTAAATGTCTAGTCTTGTCTGTCTAGTCTTGTCTGTCTAATCTTGTCTGTCTAGTCTTGTCTGTCTAGCCTTGTCTGTCTAGTCTGTCTAGGCTTGTCTGTCTAGGCTTGTCTGTCTAGTCTGGTCTGTCTAGTCTGGTCTGTCTAGTCTTGTCTGTCTAATCTCGTCTGTCTAGTCTTGTCTGTCTAGTCTTGTCTGTCTAGTCTTGTCTGTCTAGTCTGGTCTATCTAGTCTTGTCTGTCTAGTCTTGTCTGTCTAGTCTTGTCTGTCTAGTCTTGTCTGTCTAGTCTTGTCTGTCTAGTCTTGTCTGTCTAGTCTTGTCTGTCTAGTCTTGTCTGTCTAGTCTTGTCTGTCTAGTCTTGTCTGTCTAGTCTTGTCTGTCTAGTCTTGTCTGTCTAGTCTTGTCTGTCTAGTCTTGTCTGTCTAGTCTTGTCTGTCTAGTCTTGTCTGTCTAGTCTTGTCTGTCTAGTCTTGTCTGTCTAGTCTTGTCTGTCTAGTCTTGTCTGTCTAGTCTTGTCTGTCTAGTCTTGTCTGTCTAGTCTTGTCTGTCTAGTCTTGTCTGTCTAGTCTTGTCTGTCTAGTCTTGTCTGTCTAGTCTTTTTATTTTTTTTAATCGTTTATTGCTCAAACAGTACATAAAAGACCAAATTAAAGAGCAACAATACAAAAATAATATAGCAAATAATTACATAAATAAATACAAATTGTAGGCATAAACAGTGGTAGTCAATAATATACAAACTAAATCAGTCAATGACATAACATAATACATTGATAACAAAAAATAAATAAATAAAAATACAATACATTGAAAACATACAAAAAGATGAGTTTTTAATTACAAAAATGAAAATGGAAATAATAGAAGAGCATATATGATGAAGGTTAGTCCGCTAAGCATTTAAGTGCCATGGATCTGAAAGTTTGAAACTTAACAAAAATGTCACACTCCGAGCAAATTGCGTTGTAGGAAGCACACATGTCATTAAGGGGTGATACCAACCTAAAAGGACCCTTAGTTAATTGGTTATAAAATGTAGCAGTTTGACGGCTGGCGATTCTGGGGACCTGAAAATTAAGTAGTTTAATAATAGAGGGCGAGTCAATGACACTATTTGCGGCCTTAAATAAAAAAACTAGACCAGCCAATGTACGCCGGGATTTAAGTGACAGACACCCAAACTCCTGCAGCAACAAGGGGTGCTCAATGTGTAGAGGTGGAGAGCAGCCAAAAGTTTTATACCAGAGGAATTTTAAAGTCTTGTCTGTCTAGTCTTGTCTGTCTAGTCTTGTCTGTCTAGTATTGTCTGTCTAGTCTTGTCTGTCTAGTCTTGTCTGTCTAGTCTTGTCTGTCTAGTCTTGTCTGTCTAGTCTTGTCTGTCTAGTCTTGTCTGTCTAGTCTTGTCTGTCTAGTATTGTCTGTCTAGTCTTGTCTGTCTAGTCTTGTCTGTCTAGTCTGTTTGTCTGTCTAGTCTTGTCTGTCTAGTCTTGTCTGTCTAGTCTTGTCTGTCTAGTCTTGTCTGTCTAGTCTTGTCTGTCTAGTCTGTCTGTCTAGTCTTGTCTGTCTAGTCTTGTCTGTCTAGTCTTGTCTGTCTAGTCTTGTCTGTCTAGTCTTGTCTGTCTAGTCTTGTCTGTCTAGTCTTGTCTGTCTAGTCTTGTCTGTCTAGTCTTGTCTGTCTAGTCTTGTCTGTCTAGTCTTGTCTGTCTAGTCTTGTCTGTCTAGTCTTGTCTGTCTAGTCTTGTCTGTCTAGTCTTGTCTGTCTAGTCTTGTCTGTCTAGTCTTGTCTGTCTAGTCTTGTCTGTCTAGTCTTGTCTGTCTAGTCTTGTCTGTCTAGTCTTGTCTGTCTAGTCTTGTCTGTCTAGTCTTGTCTGTCTAGTCTTGTCTGTCTAGTCTTGTCTGTCTAGTCTTGTCTGTCTAGTCTTGTCTGTCTAGTCTTGTCTGTCTAGTCTTGTCTGTCTAGTCTTGTCTGTCTAGTCTTGTCTGTCTAGTCTTGTCTGTCTAGTCTTGTCTGTCTAGTCTTGTCTGTCTAGTCTTGTCTGTCTAGTCTTGTCTGTCTAGTCTTGTCTGTCTAGTCTTGTCTGTCTAGTCTTGTCTGTCTAGTCTTGTCTGTCTAGTCTTGTCTGTCTAGTCTTGTCTGTCTAGTCTTGTCTGTCTAGTCTTGTCTGTCTAGTCTTGTCTGTCTAGTCTTGTCTGTCTAGTCTTGTCTGTCTAGTCTTGTCTGTCTAGTCTTGTCTGTCTAGTCTTGTCTGTCTAGTCTTGTCTGTCTAGTCTTGTCTGTCTAGTCTTGTCTGTCTAGTCTTGTCTGTCTAGTCTTGTCTGTCTAGTCTTGTCTGTCTAGTCTTGTCTGTCTAGTCTTGTCTGTCTAGTCTTGTCTGTCTAGTCTTGTCTGTCTAGTCTTCTGTCTTCTTGTCTAGTCTTGTCTGTCTAGTCTTGTCTGTCTAGTCTTGTCTGTCTAGTCTTGTCTGTCTAGTCTTGTCTGTCTAGTCTTGTCTGTCTAGTCTTGTCTGTCTAGTCTTGTCTGTCTAGTCTTGTCTGTCTAGTCTTGTCTGTCTAGTCTTGTCTGTCTAGTCTTGTCTGTCTAGTCTTGTCTGTCTAGTCTTGTCTGTCTAGTCTTGTCTGTCTAGTCTTGTCTGTCTAGTCTTGTCTGTCTAGTCTTGTCTGTCTAGTCTTGTCTGTCTAGTCTTGTCTGTCTAGTCTTGTCTGTCTAGTCTTGTCTGTCTAGTCTTGTCTGTCTAGTCTTGTCTGTCTAGTCTTGTCTGTCTAGTCTTGTCTGTCTAGTCTTGTCTGTCTAGTCTTGTCTGTCTAGTCTTGTCTGTCTAGTCTTGTCTGTCTAGTCTTGTCTGTCTAGTCTTGTCTGTCTAGTCTTGTCTGTCTAGTCTTGTCTGTCTAGTCTTGTCTGTCTAGTCTTGTCTGTCTAGTCTTGTCTGTCTAGTCTTGTCTGTCTAGTCTTGTCTGTCTAGTCTTGTCTGTCTAGTCTTGTCTGTCTAGTCTTGTCTGTCTAGTCTTGTCTGTCTAGTCTTGTCTGTCTAGTCTTGTCTGTCTAGTCTTGTCTGTCTAGTCTTGTCTGTCTAGTCTTGTCTGTCTAGTCTTGTCTGTCTAGTCTTGTCTGTCTAGTCTTGTCTGTCTAGTCTTGTCTGTCTAGTCTTGTCTGTCTAGTCTTGTCTGTCTAGTCTTGTCTGTCTAGTCTTGTCTGTCTAGTCTTGTCTGTCTAGTCTTGTCTGTCTAGTCTTGTCTGTCTAGTCTTGTCTGTCTAGTCTTGTCTGTCTAGTCTTGTCTGTCTAGTCTTGTCTGTCTAGTCTTGTCTGTCTAGTCTTGTCTGTCTAGTCTTGTCTGTCTAGTCTTGTCTGTCTAGTCTTGTCTGTCTAGTCTTGTCTGTCTAGTCTTGTCTGTCTAGTCTTGTCTGTCTAGTCTTGTCTGTCTAGTCTTGTCTGTCTAGTCTTGTCTGTCTAGTCTTGTCTGTCTAGTCTTGTCTGTCTAGTCTTGTCTGTCTAGTCTTGTCTGTCTAGTCTTGTCTGTCTAGTCTTGTCTGTCTAGTCTTGTCTGTCTAGTCTTGTCTGTCTAGTCTTGTCTGTCTAGTCTTGTCTGTCTAGTCTTGTCTGTCTAGTCTTGTCTGTCTAGTCTTGTCTGTCTAGTCTTGTCTGTCTAGTCTTGTCTGTCTAGTCTTGTCTGTCTAGTCTTGTCTGTCTAGTCTTGTCTGTCTAGTCTTGTCTGTCTAGTCTTGTCTGTCTAGTCTTGTCTGTCTAGTCTTGTCTGTCTAGTCTTGTCTGTCTAGTCTTGTCTGTCTAGTCTTGTCTGTCTAGTCTTGTCTGTCTAGTCTTGTCTGTCTAGTCTTGTCTGTCTAGTCTTGTCTGTCTAGTCTTGTCTGTCTAGTCTTGTCTGTCTAGTCTTGTCTGTCTAGTCTTGTCTGTCTAGTCTTGTCTGTCTAGTCTTGTCTGTCTAGTCTTGTCTGTCTAGTCTTGTCTGTCTAGTCTTGTCTGTCTAGTCTTGTCTGTCTAGTCTTGTCTGTCTAGTCTTGTCTGTCTAGTCTTGTCTGTCTAGTCTTGTCTGTCTAGTCTTGTCTGTCTAGTCTTGTCTGTCTAGTCTTGTCTGTCTAGTCTTGTCTGTCTAGTCTTGTCTGTCTAGTCTTGTCTGTCTAGTCTTGTCTGTCTAGTCTTGTCTGTCTAGTCTTGTCTGTCTAGTCTTGTCTGTCTAGTCTTGTCTGTCTAGTCTTGTCTGTCTAGTCTTGTCTGTCTAGTCTTGTCTGTCTAGTCTTGTCTGTCTAGTCTTGTCTGTCTAGTCTTGTCTGTCTAGTCTTGTCTGTCTAGTCTTGTCTGTCTAGTCTTGTCTGTCTAGTCTTGTCTGTCTAGTCTTGTCTGTCTAGTCTTGTCTGTCTAGTCTTGTCTGTCTAGTCTTGTCTGTCTAGTCTTGTCTGTCTAGTCTTGTCTGTCTAGTCTTGTCTGTCTAGTCTTGTCTGTCTAGTCTTGTCTGTCTAGTCTTGTCTGTCTAGTCTTGTCTGTCTAGTCTTGTCTGTCTAGTCTTGTCTGTCTAGTCTTGTCTGTCTAGTCTTGTCTGTCTAGTCTTGTCTGTCTAGTCTTGTCTGTCTAGTCTTGTCTGTCTAGTCTTGTCTGTCTAGTCTTGTCTGTCTAGTCTTGTCTGTCTAGTCTTGTCTGTCTAGTCTTGTCTGTCTAGTCTTGTCTGTCTAGTCTTGTCTGTCTAGTCTTGTCTGTCTAGTCTTGTCTGTCTAGTCTTGTCTGTCTAGTCTTGTCTGTCTAGTCTTGTCTGTCTAGTCTTGTCTGTCTAGTCTTGTCTGTCTAGTCTTGTCTGTCTAGTCTTGTCTGTCTAGTCTTGTCTGTCTAGTCTTGTCTGTCTAGTCTTGTCTGTCTAGTCTTGTCTGTCTAGTCTTGTCTGTCTAGTCTTGTCTGTCTAGTCTTGTCTGTCTAGTCTTGTCTGTCTAGTCTTGTCTGTCTAGTCTTGTCTGTCTAGTCTTGTCTGTCTAGTCTTGTCTGTCTAGTCTTGTCTGTCTAGTCTTGTCTGTCTAGTCTTGTCTGTCTAGTCTTGTCTGTCTAGTCTTGTCTGTCTAGTCTTGTCTGTCTAGTCTTGTCTGTCTAGTCTTGTCTGTCTAGTCTTGTCTGTCTAGTCTTGTCTGTCTAGTCTTGTCTGTCTAGTCTTGTCTGTCTAGTCTTGTCTGTCTAGTCTTGTCTGTCTAGTCTTGTCTGTCTAGTCTTGTCTGTCTAGTCTTGTCTGTCTAGTCTTGTCTGTCTAGTCTTGTCTGTCTAGTCTTGTCTGTCTAGTCTTGTCTGTCTAGTCTTGTCTGTCTAGTCTTGTCTGTCTAGTCTTGTCTGTCTAGTCTTGTCTGTCTAGTCTTGTCTGTCTAGTCTTGTCTGTCTAGTCTTGTCTGTCTAGTCTTGTCTGTCTAGTCTTGTCTGTCTAGTCTTGTCTGTCTAGTCTTGTCTGTCTAGTCTTGTCTGTCTAGTCTTGTCTGTCTAGTCTTGTCTGTCTAGTCTTGTCTGTCTAGTCTTGTCTGTCTAGTCTTGTCTGTCTAGTCTTGTCTGTCTAGTCTTGTCTGTCTAGTCTTGTCTGTCTAGTCTTGTCTGTCTAGTCTTGTCTGTCTAGTCTTGTCTGTCTAGTCTTGTCTGTCTAGTCTTGTCTGTCTAGTCTTGTCTGTCTAGTCTTGTCTGTCTAGTCTTGTCTGTCTAGTCTTGTCTGTCTAGTCTTGTCTGTCTAGTCTTGTCTGTCTAGTCTTGTCTGTCTAGTCTTGTCTGTCTAGTCTTGTCTGTCTAGTCTTGTCTGTCTAGTCTTGTCTGTCTAGTCTTGTCTGTCTAGTCTTGTCTGTCTAGTCTTGTCTGTCTAGTCTTGTCTGTCTAGTCTTGTCTGTCTAGTCTTGTCTGTCTAGTCTTGTCTGTCTAGTCTTGTCTGTCTAGTCTTGTCTGTCTAGTCTTGTCTGTCTAGTCTTGTCTGTCTAGTCTTGTCTGTCTAGTCTTGTCTGTCTAGTCTTGTCTGTCTAGTCTTGTCTGTCTAGTCTTGTCTGTCTAGTCTTGTCTGTCTAGTCTTGTCTGTCTAGTCTTGTCTGTCTAGTCTTGTCTGTCTAGTCTTGTCTGTCTAGTCTTGTCTGTCTAGTCTTGTCTGTCTAGTCTTGTCTGTCTAGTCTTGTCTGTCTAGTCTTGTCTGTCTAGTCTTGTCTGTCTAGTCTTGTCTGTCTAGTCTTGTCTGTCTAGTCTTGTCTGTCTAGTCTTGTCTGTCTAGTCTTGTCTGTCTAGTCTTGTCTGTCTAGTCTTGTCTGTCTAGTCTTGTCTGTCTAGTCTTGTCTGTCTAGTCTTGTCTGTCTAGTCTTGTCTGTCTAGTCTTGTCTGTCTAGTCTTGTCTGTCTAGTCTTGTCTGTCTAGTCTTGTCTGTCTAGTCTTGTCTGTCTAGTCTTGTCTGTCTAGTCTTGTCTGTCTAGTCTTGTCTGTCTAGTCTTGTCTGTCTAGTCTTGTCTGTCTAGTCTTGTCTGTCTAGTCTTGTCTGTCTAGTCTTGTCTGTCTAGTCTTGTCTGTCTAGTCTTGTCTGTCTAGTCTTGTCTGTCTAGTCTTGTCTGTCTAGTCTTGTCTGTCTAGTCTTGTCTGTCTAGTCTTGTCTGTCTAGTCTTGTCTGTCTAGTCTTGTCTGTCTAGTCTTGTCTGTCTAGTCTTGTCTGTCTAGTCTTGTCTGTCTAGTCTTGTCTGTCTAGTCTTGTCTGTCTAGTCTTGTCTGTCTAGTCTTGTCTGTCTAGTCTTGTCTGTCTAGTCTTGTCTGTCTAGTCTTGTCTGTCTAGTCTTGTCTGTCTAGTCTTGTCTGTCTAGTCTTGTCTGTCTAGTCTTGTCTGTCTAGTCTTGTCTGTCTAGTCTTGTCTGTCTAGTCTTGTCTGTCTAGTCTTGTCTGTCTAGTCTTGTCTGTCTAGTCTTGTCTGTCTAGTCTTGTCTGTCTAGTCTTGTCTGTCTAGTCTTGTCTGTCTAGTCTTGTCTGTCTAGTCTTGTCTGTCTAGTCTTGTCTGTCTAGTCTTGTCTGTCTAGTCTTGTCTGTCTAGTCTTGTCTGTCTAGTCTTGTCTGTCTAGTCTTGTCTGTCTAGTCTTGTCTGTCTAGTCTTGTCTGTCTAGTCTTGTCTGTCTAGTCTTGTCTGTCTAGTCTTGTCTGTCTAGTCTTGTCTGTCTAGTCTTGTCTGTCTAGTCTTGTCTGTCTAGTCTTGTCTGTCTAGTCTTGTCTGTCTAGTCTTGTCTGTCTAGTCTTGTCTGTCTAGTCTTGTCTGTCTAGTCTTGTCTGTCTAGTCTTGTCTGTCTAGTCTTGTCTGTCTAGTCTTGTCTGTCTAGTCTTGTCTGTCTAGTCTTGTCTGTCTAGTCTTGTCTGTCTAGTCTTGTCTGTCTAGTCTTGTCTGTCTAGTCTAGTCTTGTCTGTCTAGTCTTGTCTGTCTAGTCTTGTCTGTCTAGTCTTGTCTGTCTAGTCTTGTCTGTCTAGTCTTGTCTGTCTAGTCTTGTCTGTCTAGTCTTGTCTGTCTAGTCTTGTCTGTCTAGTCTTGTCTGTCTAGTCTTGTCTGTCTAGTCTTGTCTGTCTAGTCTTGTCTGTCTAGTCTTGTCTGTCTAGTCTTGTCTGTCTAGTCTTGTCTGTCTAGTCTTGTCTGTCTAGTCTTGTCTGTCTAGTCTTGTCTGTCTAGTCTGTCTAGTCTTGTCTGTCTAGTCTTGTCTGTCTAGTCTTGTCTGTCTAGTCTTGTCTGTCTAGTCTTGTCTGTCTAGTCTTGTCTGTCTAGTCTTGTCTGTCTAGTATTGTCTGTCTAGTCTTGTCTGCCTAGTCTTGTCTGTTTACTCTTGTCTTTCTAAATCTTTCCCAAATCTCTATTACAATTGAAATTAAAATTCAAATCGTGGATTATTACGTAAGGATAAGTTAATTTAGACGTTGGCTAAGCGTCGGCCGAAAATGTGACTGAGTTTGTGGATGCGGTGAATACTAAAAACGATTTTGGTTTCGGCAGCGCGTGCTGGTAAGTAATAATTATGGTTACTGCCGAAGACCAGAAGTTTATGGCGCCGCTGCAACGCGTCTTCAAATATTTGTACGCCTCCAGGAAGCGGACTCATACGCGAGTAGGAAGAAGCTTTTAATTAGTCGTAATGGTAGAAATGTTTCGTGCTTAATTGTTACTAATTACTACGTCCGGTTGCTACACGCTCAGTTTTATCGAGACGTTACACGAATCACAAATATTATTTTCCAACTACAATAGTTTCTCTAGATTTCTCTAGTCGTGTCTAGTTTTGTCTTCGAATATTTTAGATTATTATAGATCTAAGGGCAGGAGAACCTCTTGGTCTATAGCCCTTTGCATAAAGTATACAATAAATACATGTATTATTATTATATAGATTTAAAAATATGTATAGCAAGATTATAATTATAACATGTTTTGGAGTTGTACTGACGATGTTAACTCAGTTTACTTAGCTATACTGACCTAGTTATAACGACGATGTTAACTTGCACTTATTTATCGAAATGTATACATTGAATAGAAATGTATACAATCGAAATAAATACATTGAAAATATATTTTTTGTAGAAAAGACCCAAGTAAGAGAAAAGACATAAGTGTCAAGAATTCTTCAGATTATAATTCTGTGGTCGGCGCTTAATCATAAGTCGTGTAATATCTAAACTGTACTTTAAGTACTTGTAAACTTTTTAACTTAACGTTTTCTTTAAGTCTTTTTAAGCGCCGACCACAGAATTATTAGATCCCAGCTTGTTTTGATATTAGTCGTGTAATCGTGTAAAAAAGATCATAAGTCGAGTAATGTCTAAACTATTCTTAATTTTTTTTTTAGCGCCGATCACAGAATTATTAGATCTAAACTTGTTTTGATATCACATGCTTAATTAATTAAACATTACATATTCACAAATACATCTTGATCCTATGTAGTATTTCTTAACATTTAGTTTTGTCTGTGGTATAAATCATATTGTCATGTTCTGCTTGTGAGAAATTTTTGGTGGCGTGTGGGCGTGATTAGTTATAAATAGCTGGTGGTGTTTGTGCAGGACCGGAAGGAAGGACGTCAGGTAGTCCAGCTGGTTTGCACGGAAAGAAAGGAAGAAACTATTTTTAAGCGGAACCCCTGCACATTGTTGGGAATAGTCGGACGTCCTATATCCGATGTGTAATTCGTAACGGAAGCCGGTTTACGATTTCGCCGTTTAATTGCCAACGGCCCAACTTCCGGATGGTTTTATAGAATTATTTTTCATTTTTTTTTTCATGTAATATTTGCTCAGTTTTGCTCAATCAGTTTTTGCTCTGTTTGTTCAAATACGATTTAAATTTTACTCATTGTCAATTTTGCGTCATATTCCTTGATCGATTTAAATATTGCTCATTTTTGCTTCATTTAGACTTTATCGATTTAAATTTTGCTAAAATTTGCGCAATCATTTTTGTTTCATTTTGTCTTGATCGAATAATAATGATAATAAAACATCTTTGTTATACTTATAAGGTACTTACGTATTAACGTCACCGTAGCGAGAGGTCGCGATATGTGGTCTGGATTTATCTGCTCTAATATAACCTAAACTAACCCTTATCCAATATCTTTTCATATTTCGGATCGAGAGGTCGCGCTACCGGGCGATATGTGTTCTGGATTTATCTGCTCCATTATAACCTAATTTAACCATCCATTTTGTTCTGTAGCTGCGGTGGCGTTAGTACGTAAGTAACACTTATAAATACATACAAATACAAAAATTGGCCATCGACTCGTGGTCTTTCAGCCGGAAATGAACATATTGAGCGTAAATTGAGAAGAAAAAAAATTATCGATAAATTTTATGAGAATTTTAGTAGTCAGTCGTCGTGTAAGGATTCAAGAAGGGTTTTAGAGTGGTATTGTCTGTTAGAATGTTCAGATGGTCGCTTTAATCAAAGTTCGTCAATGATGTTTAAAGTTCATGTGGTTGTTTATAAGCTTTTTCCAAAATCTGTCATGACGGTAAATGCTGTGGATGGATTTCTTTAGGCCTGGTTTAGAGATTGCGACAATTGTGTACATTTTCCAGCAGCTTGGAAAGGAATATCCCATCAAAAACATAAAATGTAAAAAATGCCTAGTCTCGTAACGCAGTTCTTTCGCTACAAAAAGTTGTGGGATCTCATGTAAGACCAAGTCAGTTATTTTAGTTGGTGTGTATGTAGAAGCACCTATTCAACTACTTTGTTATAAATTGTCTAATCAAATACCTATCAACATTTATAGTAACCGTATCAATATTAGACACCTTTATTTCTATTATAATTATAATGACTTGGCAATTGCACGGCAACATATTCTACTAATTAAAATACTTTATTCTTAGGTTTACTGGTGCCTATGATACAATGTTTTTCGTTGGTACAGGTACCAAAGATACTCTCTTTTTTATTACCACATGTTACCTAAGAAAAAAAATTTGTATTTGATCCTTCGAATTTGTAGTAATTTCGGAAATAAACTTATTATTATTACTACTACTGTTTAGACTTACTTAGTAATCGAATTAGTAGATTATTCTTTTATAATTAAGTTGCCGTGTAATTTCCAAGTCATTATAATTATAATAGAAATAAAGGTGTCTAATATTGATACCGTTACTATAAATTTTTATAGGTAATTGAATAAATTACAATTTATAACAAAGTAGTTGAATAGGTGCTTCTACATATACACTAACTAAAATAACTGACTTGGTCTTACATGAGATCCCACAACTTTTGTAGCGAAAGAACTGCATTACGAGACATTACGAGACTTGTCATTTTTTACATTTTATGTTTTTGATGGGATCTCATTTCTTTTTGTAGGTCATGTTCCTTTTTTCTCGGGTAATATACCGTGTTCGACAGCTTCTGATTTTCTTAAAGCCGATTCCCTGTCTCTATTTTAAAGTTTGCAACCATCCGTACAAGCGCGATGCGTTCGTTGAATATTATTTTTAATAATCCTTATTTTTCATTTAATGGAAAATGAAATTTAGGGATTTTTTATTTTTTTCTTCCTTTATAGGCTAAAGGCTAACTAAAATTTAAAATTCGGAGTTTGTAAGATTGCTAGAAGTACCTTAAAATTTTGATGATCGGTGACAAAATTACGAAATTTTTAAATAATCATTATTTTTCATGTAATGGATAATGAAATTTTTGGATTTTTGATTTTTTTCCTTCCGTTATAGGCTAAAGGCTAACTAAAATTCAAAATTTGGGGTTTGAAAGATTGCTAGAAGTACCTTCGAGTTTTGATGATGGGTGACAAAATTAAGAAATTTTTAATAAACATTGTCATTTAATGAATAATGAAATTTCGGGATTTTTGATTTTTTCCTTCCGTTATAGGCTAAAGGCTATCTAAAATTCAAAATTTGGAGTTTGTAAGAACGCTAGAAGTACCTTAGAATTTTGATGATCGGTGAGTGTGTCATTTACAAAATTAAGAAAATTTGACTGGCGATAATTCGTAAACTATAAAGTATAATTATTAGGTATTTCGCCAATATAGCCAGTTATAGTATGTCTCTTGATATCTAAAAATTCAAACTTCTTGCTTTATACACAACGAAGTTACAGGAGCTCAAAAATGCCGTATTTCGCTTCGAGAAAAGGTAGTACGGCTGTGCTCGACTTGGCAGATTTCAAGAGGCAGGTCTTATCGATTTGTTTTAATTTTCTTCATTTTTTGCTCGTTTTGCATTTTTTTTAATCGTTTGTCAAGTTTTTTATATTGCATTTATTAAAATTTAAAGATTCAGATGTAGGCACTAGGTGAAACATAATTTACTCGGATGTAGTTATTCCTGCACACTCCAATCATCCTGATAACATAAAAATGGCTGCCTTTAGCAGTCATGTTCATAGAATTTCAAAGTTTCATTCAAAGTTCAATTTGCCAAAATGGTTACGATCCTGGTATCATTGATAATCTTCTGATGAAGGCCTAAGAAACCGAAATGGAAGTGTTGAATAAAACTCATTTGTGAAACTTACACCTAGAGTCTCTAATTTATCATTATTTCTCTAATTTATGCATTAAAAGTACTATCTTGTACTTATTTAGTACGAGAAATGCCACTTATGGTTGTATTACCACATAACTTGGGAAACGTACGCAAATATTCAATATCGCTAGGTTACATTTAAAAAAAAGCAATTAAATAAAATAAACATAATCAAGACTTTAATATTAAAAAAGTGACTTGCAAGTGACAAATTTTTTCGTTACAAAATAAAAATTAAAGAAAACGTTTTAAAATGGGTGTAAATTCTATGGTGATACCGGAGTTCTTATGACGAATCCACACCATCGGAGACAATTGAAAAAGAAAATTCTTAATTTTCTATTCTATTTTTTTTTTTTGGAAGGCACCTGGACCCAAAGTTGTAAGATACATCCCTTTGCATGAGTAATAAAAAATATTGTTTGTAACACGGGCGGTATTGTCAATTGCCCTCTCGAGCGAATGTGCGCACTCGCTTCGTTCGTGCGGCCAATTTCATTCTCGTGTCAAATTGACAATCTACCGCCCTAGTTACAGAATATAAAATTTCGCTTCTTTTTGGTCGTTCTTTAAACATTTTTGCATCTTCCTGAGCGTCTTTTAAATTTTTTGCTTCTTTTAGGTCGTTTCGTTTTATACATTTTTACTTCTTTTTGTTCGTTTTGCACCAAACATTTTTGCTCGTTTTGCATTTTTCCTAATCTTTTGTCAATTTTTCGATATTTTGTTTATTTTTTACATCTTTTTTATCGTTTATTTTTTAACATTTTTGCATCTCCTTGGTTGTGTTTCAACGTTTTTGCTTCTTTTGTTTTATACATTTTAAATTCTTTTCCTACGTTTTGTTTTAAACATTTTTGCCTTTTTGTGGTTTTTTGCTTTCACACTTTTGTTTGTTTTACAATTTTCGTAAACTTTTATTTAAATTTATTTTTTGCTTCTTTTTGGTCGTTTTTTAACAATATTGCATCATCTTGTTCGTTTTTTAACTTTTTGCATATTTTAGGTCATTTTGTTAATAAACAATTTTGCTTCTATTTGTTCTATCTGTTCTAAACATTTTTGCCTCTTTGTCGTTTTTCTTTAAACATTTTTGCTTGATATTTTAATTATTTTTTGCTTCTTTTTTGTCGTTTTTATAATTTGTTTTGGCTCTTTTTTTGTCGCTTTTTTAATCATTTTGTATACAAAAGGACCAAAAAGAAGAAAAAAATATTTAAAAAAGCGACAAAAAAGAGCCAAAACAAATTATAAAAACGACAAAAAAAGAAGCAAAAAATAATTAAAATATCAAGCAAAAATGTTTAAAGAAAAACGACAAAGAGGCAAAAATGTTTAGAACATATAGAACAAATAGAAGCAATTGTTTATTAACAAAATGACCTAAAATATGCAAAAAGTTTTTTTAATAAAAAACATTTTTGTTTCTTTTTGGTCGTCG
Source organism: Phosphuga atrata (assembly GCA_944588485.1). NCBI lineage: Eukaryota > Metazoa > Arthropoda > Insecta > Coleoptera > Silphidae > Phosphuga > Phosphuga atrata. Next base: position 59,061,128 of record OX155900.1, read on the forward strand.
TGTCTTTTAAACATTTTATGTTGTTTACTAAAGAGGTCCGATGCTACTAGAGAAAAAACAATAAATTGATCGCTTGCAAAGTGTGAAATGACCCAAAATATAAGCTATTACAAAATGTTGTTTACTAATTATTTGGTCATTAACTTGCAAATGATTTTATTTTATTTCAAAAATAGGAACTAAAATTGTCTTGAATCAAGAATTGAAAGTTTAGAATGAAAATTTATTAAAAGATAGAAAGAAAAAGTTTTTTTTCATAATTTCAAGAAAAAAATGTCCGAATTGAAAAATTTTGAAAGAAAAATAAAATAAAAATTGTATTGGTGAAACCATCCTAAGTTATAGAAAATCATATAAACTTAAAACAAACGGAACACAGCCTAAATATATAAATATATTCAGCCTTTCCGGAGCTCTATAACAATTATTGAGCCTTTTAGGACTACTAAACAAATCTCAAATGAAATTTGTAAAGACCTAAAAAAACTCAATAATTGTTATAGAGCTCAGGAAAGGCTGAATATATTTATATATTCAGGCTGTGTTCCGTTTGTTTTAAGTTTGTAAAAATAAAAATTGTCAAAATTAGTGGCAAAAAATATAAAATATAACACAAAAATATAAAATTTAGAATACAAATTTAATCAAAATTCAAACGATTTTTTTCTCAAAATTCCACGGCAAAATTGTCAAAGTTAGACAAACAAATCTAGACCATACACGACCACATAAGTCCGACAAATTCAAGCAAGGCTAGGCTAGACTAGGCAAGACCAAACAAGAGTAGACAAGATTTGACAAGACAAGACTAGAGAATACCAAACAAAACCCGACAAGACAAGCATCTACAAGACCAGACAACATCATTTAAGAATTAAAAAATCTGACAAGAACAGACAAGATCTCACAAGACCACACAAAATCAGACAAGATCAGACAAGACTCCACAACACTCTACACGACCAGACATGACCAGACAACTTCGAATAAGACTAGAGAAGATTAAACAAGGACTTACAAGACCAGACAAGCCAAGAAAAGCCAAGACAAGACCAATCAAGACCAGGCATTACCAGGCAAGACCAGACAGGATTAGCCAAGACCAATCAAGACTAAACAAGACCAGACAAGACTAGACCGAACAAGACCAGACAAGATTAAACAAGATCTGGCAAGAGCAGACAAGACTCTACAACACCAGACAACCATCTACAAAACCAGACAAGATCAAACAAGACCTGACAAGCCAACACAAGACCAGACAAGATCAGACCTGACCAGACCAGACAAGCCAAGACAAGATCAGACCAAACCAGACAAAATTTCAAAAGACAAGAACATTCAAGACCACATAAGATCCGACAGATCCAAGCAAGACTAGGCTTGACTAGGCAATACCAAACAAGACTAGACAAGACCATGCAATACCAAACAAGATTAGACAAGACCAGGCAAGACCGAACAAGACCAGAGAGGATGAAACAAGATTTGCAAGACCAGACAAGATCAAACAAACATCTAACAACATCAATCTTGACCAGAAAAGATTCTACAAGACCAGACAAGAACCGACAAAACCCCACAAGACCAAACTAGATTTGACAAGAGCAGACAAGATCAGATGAAACCAGACAAGCACAGATAAAACACAATCAGAACAAGATTAAACAAGGACCAGACAAGGTCAGATAAGACTAGACAAGATCAGACAAGACCAGATAAGATTAGACAAGATAAGACACGAGCAGACTAGACCAGACAAGACTAAAATTGCATGTTATCTCAATTATGTAATAAGTTTGAATTATAATGTAGTAATAAAGTAGAGATATTTGTTATTGTTGTATAAAGTAAGTAAACACGCCAAGTAAACTAAAAATAAATCATAAATAAACAGTTTCTAGTTGGCGCCGCATATTTCATTAATATGTAAATAAATTTGGAGATAATTTTCCTTTCTTCCTTCCTCTTTGTTCAATTTTAGCTTTAGTTATTTTAGTCTTGTCTATAAATGGTGTCTAGTTTTGTCTGTCTACTCTTGTCTATCTGGTCTTGTCTGTCGAGTCTTTCCTATCTAGTCTTGTCTGTCTAGTCTTGTTTGTCTAGTATTGTCTGTCTAGTATTGTCTGTCTAGTCTTGTCTGTCTAGTCTTGTCTGTCTAGTCATGTCTGTCTAGTCTTGTCTGTCTAGTCTTGTCTGTCTAGACTTGTCTGTCTAGTCTGCTCTGTCTAGTCTTTTCTGTCTAGTCTTGTCTGTCTAGTCTTGTCTGTCTAGTCTTGTTTGTCTAGTCTTTTCTGTCTAGTTTTGTCTGTCTAGTCTTGTATGTCTAGTCTTGTCTGCCTAGTTTTGTCTGTCTAGTCTTGTCTGTCTAGTCTTGTCGGCCTAGTCTTGTCTGCAATGTCTTATCTGTCTAGCCTTGTCTGACTAGTCTTGTCTGTCTAGTCTTGCCTATCTAGTCTTGCCTACCTAGTCTTGTCTGTCTAGTCCCGTTTGTCAAGTCTTGTCTGCCTAGTCTGCCTAGTATGTCTTGTCTGTCTAGTCTGTCTATTCCGTCTATTCCGTCTAGTCCGTCTAGCCCGTCTAGTCTGTCTAGTCTGAGCAGTATGTCTAGTCTGTCAAGTGTGTCTAGTTTGTCTGTTTAGTCTGTCTAGTCCTGACCCGTTTGTTTAGTCTTGTCTGTCCAATCCAGTCTCTCTAATATTGTCTGTCTAACATTATCTGCTTAGTCTTGTCTGTCTATTTTTGTCTGTCTAATTTTGTCTATCTACTCTTGTCTATCTAATCTTATCTATCCAGTCTTTTCTGTCTAATCTTATTTATTTAGTAATACATTTCTGTCGTTCTTGCTTAATTATTGGAACAACATTTTATTGACTTTCTCAGGTGAATGATTCGCACACGCATTTCCTGCATAAATAATGTGTTATTAATATCGATCGATCAAGATGTAGGCGAAGAAAACCCGCCAGAATTTCTAAACAGATTTTTTCCGTGCAAGTAATTCCACCTCTTCAAATTGCTCCAGTACACGCACCCAACTGCAGAAACTCGACACGCCTTCACTAACTCAATTTCACCGAACTTTCAAACTTTAACTTACCACTTAAAACAACTTAAAACATTAAAGGAACAATTAAAAATTAACGAAAGGAAAATTATTAGAAAGATTTTAAGGCCCAGAATTAAAAATGGCATACACTATCCCAAACCCAACTCTGAAGACCTACCTACGTTTTCTAGTATACACTCTAGTCCAGTATAGTTCACTCTAGTCCAGTATAGTCCAGTCTATTACAGTCTAGTCCAGTCTTGTCCACTCTAGTCCAATCTAGTCTAGTCGTAGATGTAGGAAAATTTCTAAACTTAACCGATACCATGAGAATGAGACGAATTCTATTTTTGGGCCATTTGGAAAGAATGATTCATTCTTTCCAAATGGCCCAAAAATATGAGACTTACTGACCGAAACCAAAAAAATCTTCAGAACAAACGTACAAGCGAAAACAAGCGGGCCTTGTGAAGATTCACACAAGGGGATTTGAGGAAGATCAGAAGAAACCAACCTCCGTGCATGGTCGGAGGAACAGAAACTACAACAATCCATGCATATGAAGAGCTATTGGGCAAGAAGGAAGGCTCAACATACGTTGATTCCGCGTAGTCTTAAGTGACCAATCCGCGAGAAGAAGAAGAATCAATATTTGAATAAAAATCAAATAATGATCGCAATAGTTAAACTAATTTTTGGTTCTAATAACCCATTATTAGTTTGAAGCAGGGATAAATAGCAAACAGAGTTATCTCGAATTTTAGAATCTAAATCCATGTCTATTCGATTTCAATATCACATCACATAAGATGTGAAAGAATGAATAAGATAGTTGTGACTATCTTATTCATTCTTTCACATCTTATTCTCACAGTGTTACGAGTCTATTATATATCGCTTATTGCTGAAGCGGACGGGTCGAACCGGATCGAAATAGTCGACGTCCGATGCTTTCTGCGCATCTTACGCAGATATCTGCTTCTCGTCAGCCGCGAAAGTAAACATCCTGTATCCGTTTTCAAAATTCGTGCACTGAAATTTGTTTGTTATAAACGGCGTGGGCGTCCGAAAATAAAGCCATTACACCTATAATAACTAACCAGGTGGCACGCCTCGTCCTCTTCCTCCCTTTCCAATCAACAATAATAAATACTAAGAAGTCATTAAGACATCAGAAAGACAGAACTAAATTATATAGTCTAGTCTGGTGTTGTCTAGCCTTGTATGGTGTAGTATAGTCTTGTCTGGTCTAGTCGAGTGTAGCCCAGGCTAGACCTGTCTAGGCCATTGGAGTTCAGTCTAGTCCAGTCCAGTTCAGTCTAGTCCAATCCAATCTAGTCCAATCTAGTCCAGTCGAGTCCAGTCAAGTACAGTGTAAGCCATTCAGGAATAGGAATTATTATCCTAGTAATAGGAATACTAGAATGGAAGTCGAGTCTTCCATTCTAGTCAAGTTTAGTCCAGTCTGGTCCCGCATAATCCAGTCTAGTCGTGTCTAGTTTTATCTTGTCTCGTCTAATCTCGTCTAGTCTTGTCCAGTTCAGACGAGTCTAGTCCAGTCCAGTAGTGTCCAGTCCAGTCTAGTCATGACTAGTCTTGTCTAATCTTGTCTAGACTTGCCAAGTTCTAGACAAGATTAGATTTTATTATTCTAGACGAGTCCACTCTAGTTCAGTCCAGTCTAATCCAGTTTAGTCGTGTCTAGTCTTGTCTTGTCTCGTCTAATCTTGTCTAGTCTTGTCCAGTTCAGACGAGTCCAGTATAGTCCAGACCAGGGCAGTCCAGTAAAGTTCAGTCCAGTCTAGTCTTGTCTAGTCTTGTCTAGTCTTGTCTAGTCTTGTCTAGTCTTGTCTAGTCTTGTCTAGTCTTGTCAAGTCTTGTCTAGTCTTGTCTAGTCTTGTCTAGTGTTGTCTAGTGTTGTCTAGTGTTGTCTAGTCTTGTCTAGTCTTGTCTAGTCTTGTCTAGTCTTGTCTAGTCTTGTCTAGTCTTGTCTAGTCTTGTCCAGTCTTGTCCAGTCTTGTCCAGTCTTGTCCAGTCTTGTCCAGTCTTGTCCAGTCTTGTCTAGTCTTGTCTAGTCTTGTCTAGTCTTGTCTAGTCTTGTCTAGTCTTGTCTAGTCTTGTCTAGTCTTGTCTAGTCTTGTCTAGTCTTGTCTAGTCTTGTCTAGTCTTGTCTAGTCTTGTCTAGTCTTGTCTAGTCTTGTCTAGTCTTGTCTAGTCTTGTCTAGTCTTGTCTAGTCTTGTCTAGTTTTGTCTAGTCTTGTCTAGTCTTGCCTAGTCTTGCCTAGTCTTGTCTAGTCTTGTCTAGTCTTGTCTAGTCTTGTCTAGTCTTGTCTAGTCTTGTCTAGTCTTGTCTAGTCTTGTCTAGTCTTGTCTAGTCTTGTCTAGTCTTGTCTAGTCTTGTCTAGTCTTGTCTAGTCCTGTCTAGTCTTGTCTAGTCTTGTCTAGTCTTGTCTAGTCTTGTCTAGTCTTGTCTAGTCTTGTCTAGTCTTGTCTAGTCTTGTCTAGTCTTGTCTAGTCTCGTCTAGTCTCGTCTAGACTCGTCTAGTCTAGTCTAGTCTCGTCTAGTATCGTCTTGTCTAGTCTCGTCTAGTCTAGGCTCGTCTAGTCTCTTCTAGTCTCGTCTAGTCTCGACTAGTCTCGTTAAGTCTCGTCTAGTCTCGTCAAGTCTCGTCAAGCCTCGTCAAGTCTCGTCTAGTCTAGTCTCGTCTTGTCTAGTCTCGTCTAGTCTCGTCTAGTCTTGTCTAGTCTCGTCTAGTCTCGTATTGTCTATTCTCGTCTAGTCTCGTCTAGTCTCGTCTAGTCTCGTCTAGTCTCGTCCAGGCTTGCCTAGTCTTGTCTAGTCTTGAGAATGCCTCCAAGAATCTGTCAGGCGATGTAAATGTCACTTTAGATAACGCAGTAGATATTATCTATGCATCATCAATTCATCTATTTGCATGTAAAGAATAATCTAATCGTACAAGAGTGGATAATCAAAATCATTTCGCAACGTTTGAAACGTTTTGATAATCAAAATGATTTCGCAAATTTTGACCAGATGTTGTTTCAGCGAAAGCCGAGAATCAATCAATAAACATTAATACCAGCAGAAAAGTGTTCAATTCTTTCGCGTTTATGTAACGGCACCGGCAAAGGAATTCTTGCCTTTTATTGCGTCCGTGTGAGTGTGTGTGTATGTTCCACATTGCCTACGTACGGCTCGAGTGAAAATACGAAATAATGGTGGCGTAGGTGGGCAAACACGGAGGTGTGCGACAGAAATCCGCTCAATGGTGGACCCGAAATTTAAAGGCCGCCACACACGATCACGTAACACCAGAAAAACTTGGATGGAAAAGCCTGTTGCAATTTTGATTTATAGCAGTAATGACTCGCCTAAAATCATTCGAGAAGTGACAGAACAAACTATTACTGATCAACTACAAACAATTCCTCTGCGATTCCAAATAGACCTTTTTACGGTCTTTACGATCTTTTTAGTTAAGCGCATGCGCGTCTGCAACGTTTAAAAGGCGAGAATATGAAAGTTTCGGGTACATTTTGTTATTTTCACTGGTTGTACGTGAAAAAATTTCGGGTACTTTTTTGACGTACATGAGGAAAATTGACGCATGCGCACAAAAAAAACAATGAAAAGGTCTTCTGCTCTTTGCGCTTCAAAAACAACGTAAAGGCCGCCGATCAAGTAATGCAAGGACAACTTGGATGGAAAAGCCTGTGGGAAATTTGATTTAAGAAGCATTTCTGATTCGCCTAAAGTCATTCGAGAAGTGACAGAACAACCTGTACCTGTTGCTGATTATTCAACAACGAACAATTCGGCGATTTCAATTCTGCTCTGCGCTTCAAAAACAATAATTGTCTTCTCAACAGTACTAGTGACAAGTCCTGTGATGACAAGTTGAAATCGGAATGTTATGCTTAAACATTTCAGTAATTTCCATCAGGAGGAGATTCTCTACAGTCTCTTGATTGTCTACAATCTCTCGATTGTTTACAATCTACAGGATTTCGATTATCTATAGTCTACAGTCTCTCAATAGACCTTTTAATAGTTTAAAATTTCTTTTTTTGTGCGCATGCGTCAATTTCCGCCATGTTATACGTCAAAATTGCCCTAAATTTTTGACGTATAACTATATATGAGCCCGAAACTTTCATATTCCCGCCTTTCAAACTTGGCTGATGCGCATGCGCTTAACTAACCGTAAAAAGGTCTATTGTCTACAGTCTCTTGATTGTCTACAGCCTCTCAATTGTCTACAGTCCCTCGATTGTCTACAGTCTCTCGATTGTCTACATTCTCTCGATTGTCTACAGCACTGCTTCCCAAACTTTTTGATGTCGCGGCTCCCCTGCAACTCATATCGATAAACCACGGCCCCTTATTTTTTTTTTTAGAATTGGGTTAACTTAAAATGGGTTGTAGTTTGACGTTTTAAATCTCCAGCTTTCCTTTAACTCAATTGGTTTATTTTAAAATTCACCATTAAAATGTCTAAACAGTTTTTTCAGAAATAGTTGGAACAATCGACCATCATCATGGGTGCAGTTGTAAAATCGGCTTCTGCAGCCAAAATTCTTGGTAGCCTTTCTTAAATTTAATTGTTAATTCCTCATTTTCCGTCGGTTCTATTAGTCCTTCTTCTAACTGGGATGATCTTGTTGCGTTGACATCTAGCAAAGGATCGAAAACCCAGTCTGGTATGTCCCTGTCCAATATATCTTGGATTCGTTCTTTGAAACCACTGTGGAGGCTTACAAAGTGAAGTACTCTCAAGATTTTGTAAACCTCCACAGTAGTTTCAAGGAACGATTCCAGGATAAATTGAACAAGGACCTGCCAGACTGGGTTTCAGATCCTTTTCCAAATGTAAACACTGCAGGATCATCATCAAAGAAGCAAGTCGTCGTTCTTGAATGATACCGCTGATAAATTTGGGAAGACATTCATTTCCGAGTCCGAGACACCAGCGTTTACATTCAGGTCAATCCTTTCCAATACTTGCAGCGTCTATCGCCTGGTCATTTGCCACAATTAGGTCCTCCATCGTGCATGCCTCTCCCATGTTGGGACAGCTGAGAAGGTGGCTGTCGCATTCACACAGCTCGTCATCCACAGGCATTCCCTATCTCATCCTGTTCGATTTGCAGCGCGTAATTTGTTTTTGTTTGTGGCTGCTTTTAGCGACTCCACCCATGCCGGTACAGCGTAAAGGAGGATGGAATTAACCACCTCAATTAGTAGCCTTTTTGGATGTATATTTGGGCAATTTATTCTGGGCATTAACGAAGTGCTGTACCTGCACGTGCGGCTTTCACTGTTACGTTTTGGACGTACCTGCTCCAGGAAAGCCGCTGGTCAATATGGACGCCGAGGTATTTAATTGTCGGTGTCGCGGGAACCAGCCTACCTATTATGTTGACAGACATGGGTTCAATCCTCTTGTGGCCCATTAGTGCAATGACTTCAGACGTTTCTGGAGCTATTTGTAGTTTGTTTATTTCCATCCATGTATGTATTGCTTTTATTGCAGATTCGGCCCTCGCTACTAGAGCCTTCTCGTTTGTGTCAACTGACACCACGATTAGATCGTCGACAAATGCGTCGATCATCAGTTTACAGTCTCTCAGGTCGTTCGTTTTTTACCGGGTCCAAGACGACATCGTATAGGATGTTCCAAAACAGCGGCACGAGAACCGACCCCTGGGGAACACCTCAAGATGTTCTTAGTCTGAACTTAGTCTGTTCAGTGATTTCCATGCCGCCTATGGTAAAAGTTTTCCCGGTGGCAGCTCCTCTCTGGTTTGGGTGTTGTTCTTTCCATAGTTCTATCCGGCGTTGTTTTGGGCATGTCTGCAGTTGTTGCGTATTTTGGAGAAAGCTCTTCCTTGATTTAGGTCATGGCCTTTCTGGTTGTGGGTCGTGTAGAGGATGCCGCCTGTCTCCGATCAGCTTCTAACCGCTCTGTTTCGGATGCTACTTTGTGTCTGACGCGTGCTAGGGCAACTCCAGATAGATGGTACAGCATCTCGACAGGTGTCGGTCTCAGGTTTTAATCCTGCAGGTGTCGTTAAAGCCCACGTCGACATGTCTTTCGTGAACCGAGTTGTACCACACTGGTGCCGCTTACTCGGCATCGGAGAAACGGAAAGCGAGGGCCGTCGTATGCAGCACGTCAGGCTGTGCTCCCCATATTGTGCCGGTGAGCTTCCTAATGATATTATTCCTAGCACAAACTTAGGCCTTTGTATTTTGGCAGTGGTTTTGGAAAGATCGTGTGCGGTCCAGTGTTACGCCCAGGTACTTTGGAGTGTCGCATGTTTCGAGTTCTTGTTTTCTTCATGTGATTTGCAGCTTACCACACTGGTGCCGCGTACTCTAATAATTTGCGAAGTTGTTGAAGGGTTACTGTAGGTGCAATTTAACATTTCTTCACTTTCTCTCCAAAAACTCCTTTCTGCTTGCATGATAAAACGGGAAAATATAATTTTCTGTTGTAGAACTGAACGGGCTTTCGACCCGTGTCATTCTTCCGGGAACAATGTTCACACAGCGTCCTACAGGGGTGAAAAACGAAAAACGTTTTTTGGACATTTGAGGAGCAACTTTGCTCCGCGGCTCGATTTTTTCTTGCAGCCTTTGGCGTGTCTTTTGATATTAGGCGGACAATGTAAATGTCCACGTGTGCCTATATTTCCTTTGTATATTGGAGCCGTTTGGATACAAAAGCAGCAACGCTACTTTTGTCTCGAGCATAAGTCGTCGCGACCACTTATACTCGAGACAAAAGTTTAATGAATTTTATGAATTTTTAAAATCTAAGTTTTGGAAACTCGAATTTATCCAAAATCAAATTTGTCTTGCCACAGATTTTTATAAATTGCAAGTTTGAAATAAAATATTTGCAAACGGAAATTTCCAAAAATATTTTAGATTAAATGATCTATAAACTGGTGTAATCTAGGATATTGTGTCTATTCTAGATTATTTTTTATGAATTTCTAAAATCTAAGGTTTGGAAACTCGAATTTATCCAAGATCAAATTTGTCTTGCAGCAGCTTTTTTTAAATTGCAAGTTTAAAATGAAATATTTGCAAACGGACATTTACAAAAATATTCTAGATTAAATGATCTATAAACTGGTGTAATCTAGAATATTGTGTCTATTGTAGATTATTTTTTATGAATTTTTAAAATGTAAGATTTGGAAACTCGAATTTATCCAAAATCAAATTTGTTTTGTCGCAGATTTTTTTAAATTGCAAGTTTCAAACGAAATATTTGCAAACGGAAATTTCCAAAAATATTCTAGATTAAATGATCTATAAACTGGTGTAATCTAGAATATGGTGTCTATTCTAGATTATTTTTTATGAATTTTTAAAATGTAAGGTTTGGAAACTCGAATTTATCCAAAATCATTTATCTAAGGCACGCGTGTCGCAGCTGACACGTACAGAAATGTTATTGGCACACGGAAGAAATACAATAGACTTTTGATAATCCGACAAACATTTTGCAAGGCGTTGTCGGATTATCGAAATCATTGGATTATAGAGCGCTGCCACCAACTTCATATAGTCCGGAACTTTTTGAACCTTTAGTTTTACATAAAAGTAAGGTCGTGTTTCTCAGCATCCGGAGAAGTAAAACTTCGTTGTATGATGCAACATTTTCCTCTCTACCCACTTGCTTTTATCGTATGTTTGCTGCAAACTGTGGAATAGTTACGTTAATAGAAGTTAATAGAAGCTTCGTTAATAATCTTAACTTCAAAAATACAGATTCTTCCTCGTCCATTCCAGATGTCTAAATTTTCGAAACTAATCTGCGTTTCGGTGGACACTTGCTCCATGACTTTCGGAGTGACACTGACAAGGGGGCCCTGTCAAGTCGTCATCACCGATTTGGCCCAAATTTACAGTATATATAGGGCTTGACTATAAATGAAAGTGACGCAAGCGGGAGGGCCAGATGGCCATTTTTAAGCCGACCGGTAAGTTACCGACAACTCATAAGCCCGCTATGTTACCATAAATGTCAATTGCCGGTCAGCGCAACGGTAAGAGCACGGGTTCATAGTACGAGGATCGTTGGTTCGATTCCCAGTGGTTACGCTTTTTTTTTAATTTAAAAAATGACTTTCTTTTATTATTTATTATTGTTTAACTTTTTAATTGTAATTATTAATTTGTCAATTTAATTATTTTATTAGTAAAAAAAGCGTCCCCACGGGGAATCGAACCAGCGATCCTAGTACTATGAACCCGAGCTCTTACCGCTGCGCTGACCGGCCATTAAAATGTATGCTAACATAGCGGGCTTATGAGTTGTCGGTAACTTACCAGCCGGTGTAAAAATGTCACATTCATATATAGTCAAGCCCTACATATACTGTAAATTTGGGCCAAATCGGTGATGACGAGTTGACAGGGCCCCCTTGTGAGTTTTTTCCATGACAATGAAATTGCTGATAAATCTCTGCATTTATCAGGATTTAATTTTTCGGAGATTTTATATTACATTTCAATTGACTGAAGATTTAACCGCAGCTGTGAAATCAACAATGGATGGATTTTCTGTGTGATCTTTCCAAGAGATTTTGAAATTCATAATTTACCGACAAAAAAGCTAATAAACTTGCAAACTTATAAAAGACAAAATATAGCGTACAACCTGTTCGTAGCTCTATAATATTAAGTCTTATTAAGCAACTCATGTTGAAACTACTTCCTGGCTAACACCACACAGAATATTCAATTATACAACAGACATTTGCATGTTATTACTAGTCCTAGTACATTTTCATGTCACTAACAAGCCCTAGGCAAATAACTTTATCTTTTAAATTGTTTCTTTCCATTTAAATTAAGTGAATAGCTATCTATAGACGCGTTTCGAGATTAACTAACCTCATCAGTCATGGACGAGGTGTTGAAGTTCATGTAGGTGTAGTCCAATTTGTAATTCAAACAGCAATGCTGCACTGATTAAAGATAAATATCGAAACGCGTCTGCAAATAACAAGCAAATCACTATCGCCCTATAGCCCTAATATCGGTTCTAGCAAAGATATTAGAATATTGCATGCGGATTAGAATGTTGCCCTTCATAGAATAATTTAGTGCCAAATCAGCAACACGATTTCTCCATAGGTAAATCTTCAACAACAGCGGTTACCGAATTTTATAACAAAATTTAAGATGAAGTAGATGAAGGCAATCGCCCGATTGGTATCTTCTGCGACAAATTCAAACAGCAATGCTGCACTGATTTAAGATAAATATCGAAACGCGTCTGCAAATAATAAGCAAATAACTATCGCCCTATAGCCTTATATCGGTTCTAGCAAAGATATTAGAATATTGCATGCGGATTAGAATGTTGCCCTTCATAGAAGAATTTAGTGCCAAATCAGCAACACGATTTCTTCATAGGTAAATCTTCAACAACAGCGGTTACCGAATTTTATAACAAAATTTTAGATGAAGTAGATGAAGGAAATCGCCCGATTGGTATCTTCTGCGACTTATCGAAAGCGTTTATCGGCTGTGTGTCGCACATGAAACTCCTTAACAAACTTTGCAATTATGGAATAGGAGGTAAATCTGGATCACATCTTTTCTTGCAAATAGGAAACAATTCGTGAAAGTAAAATGAATTGTAAAGTAAAAAAAAAGGCTCGATAACTGGCCAATCCGACTTCAGTTATATAAACATGTGTGTCCCGCAGGGCAGTGTTCTGGCTCCGAGTCTATTCCTACTATACACCGCAGACCTGGTCAGCTATATCGGAGATCAAGACTGCACCTTATGTGCTGATGACGCCAGTTTTGTTGTCTCCGAAAACAGTGCATCCAATAACCCACTGCGTTTCAACATGCTCCTGGATACACTCAACAAATGGTTCGCCCCATAACAGTCTCTTTTCCAACAGTTGTGTTGATGTTAACCTCCAACTTCAAGGTGAAGCGCCGCCTTGAAGTTGGAAATTAACATCAAAACTCAGATGAGAGTCTACTGTCTCTCAATTGTCTACAGTCCCTCAATTCTCAACAGTTTCTCAATCGTCTACAGTCTGTCGATTTCTACTTAGTAAGGCAAGTCTGTGGCTTTGCAGGAGCGTGTGTGGCCGCCTTAACAGCGGAAGCGCTCTAGATTTACAAAGTTTATTGGAAATCAAAAGCATGTCAAGAACGGAAAATATTATTTTTGTCGAGCGCAGTTTTTGTTTATTATTATTATTATTTCTGGGTCGACGCGTCGACGTAAATCTTCATCCAAATATTCACAAATGTACGACAGATTAGATACACGAACGACACAGATAAGACTAGACCAACAAGATTAAGCCACAAGACTTGACTAGTCAAACATGACCAGGTTAGACAGATAATAGTAGTTAGATAAGAATAGACTAAACATACAAGACTAAACAGACAAAACTAAGCAGACAAAATTAGACTAGACAGAGAAGATTTGACTAGATAGACAAGATTAGACTAGAGAGATAAGACTATACAGACAAGAGTTATTTCTCTTGTAGTTTTTAATTTAGTAAATTTATATTGGATGATATAGTGTAAGTTTGTAGCAGAGGTCAGGTGAATGCGTGTGAGGTTCAAATGGATGAGCTCTAATTGAACACACTAGTAAACCCCCGCATTTTATGAATATTAAAATGTAGATAGAGCTCGGTTTATAGCCCACGTCGAGCAGGAAGAAATTTTTCACAATTCACATTTTACATCTGGAAACAGCTTGAAACTCATTTACTGTCTGCACATTAACTGAATCAATTATCATTCAGTTTGTTACATTAAATACTAAATAGGACGCGACTTGCGAGCCAAGATTAGATAGACAGACAAGTCTAAACAGACACGATTAACTAAACAAGACTAGAGAGAAAAGATTTACTGAACAAAACTAGACAGACAAGATTAACTAAACAAGACTAGGCAGACAAGACTAGGAAGACAAGGAACAGAAGACTAGAAAGACAAGGCACAGAAGACTAGAAAGTCTTCTGTGCCTACAAAGGCACGGAACACTAGGAATACAAGGCATAGAAGAGTAGATAGTCAAGACCAGACAAACAAACTAAATATAGAAGATTGGATATTAACTAACTGTTCTATTAAATTGATATTAATATATGTTTTGGTGCTTTCTCCATTAGGATAATTGATAATAGTGTCATTTAACTGAGTAAATCGATTAACTTCTTGTATGTTTATAAATTAGATTAGTCTGGATTTGGAGTTGTGGTCGAGGTGTGAACTCATTTAACACCGGACATGAGAAACTATTCATAAATTGATTATAAATTCGAAATTGAAACAATTCATGAATCATTGGAAGTCATTGAACATTTGGAGGCGACAAGCCAAGACAGATAAGACTAGACAAACAAGATTAAAGAGACGAGACCAGTCAGACAAGACTAGACAGACAAGACTAGACAGACAAGACTAGACAGACAAGACTAGACAGACAAGACTAGACAGACAAGACTAGACAGACAAGACTAGACAGACAAGACTAGACACACAAGACTAGACAGACAAGATTAGACAGACAAGACTAGACAGACAAGACTACACAGACAAGACTAGACAGACAAGACTAGACAGACAAGACTAGACAGACAAGACTGGACAGACAAGACTAGACAGACAAGACTAGACAGACAAGACTAGACAGACAAGACTAGACAGACAAGACTAGACAGACAAGACTAGATAGACAAGACTAGATAGACAAGACTAGACAGACAAGACTAGACAGACAAGACTAGACAGACAAGACTAGACAGACAAGACTAGACAGACAAGACTAGACAGACAAGACTAGACAGACAAGACTAGACAGACAAGACTAGACAGACAAGACTAGACAGACAAGACTAGACAGACAAGACTAGACAGACAAGACTAGACAGACAAGACTAGACAGACAAGACTAGACAGACAAGACTAGACAGACAAGACTAGACAGACAAGACTAGACAGACAAGACTAGACAGACAAGACTAGACAGACAAGACTAGACAGACAAGACTAGACAGACAAGACTAGACAGACAAGACTAGACAGACAAGACTAGACAGACAAGACTAGACAGACAAGACTAGACAGACAAGACTAGACAGACAAGACTAGACAGACAAGACTAGACAGACAAGACTAGACAGACAAGACTAGACAGACAAGACTAGACAGACAAGATTAGACAGACAAGACTAGACAGACAAGACTACACAGACAAGACTAGACAGACAAGACTACACAGACAAGACTAGACAGACAAGACTAGACAGACAAGACTAGACAGACAAGACTAGACAGACAAGACTGGACAGACAAGACTAGACAGACAAGACTAGACAGACAAGACTAGACAGACAAGACTAGACAGACAAGACTGGACAGACAAGACTAGACAGACAAGACTAGACAGACAAGACTAGATAGACAAGACTAGACAGACAAGACTAGACAGACAAGACTAGACAGACAAGACTGGACAGACAAGACTAGACAGACAAGACTAGACAGACAAGACTAGACAGACAAGACTAGACAGACAAGACTAGACAGATAAGACTAGACAGACAAGATTAGACAGACAAGACTAGACAGACAAGACTACACAGACAAGACTAGACAGACAAGACTAGACAGACAAGACTAGACAGACAAGACTAGACAGACAAGACTAGGCAGACAAGACTAGACAGACAAGACTGGACAGACAAGACTAGACAGACAAGACTAGACAGACAAGACTAGACAGACAAGACTAGACAGACAAGACTAGGCAGACAAGACTAGACAGACAAGACTAGACAGACAAGACTAGACAGACAAGATTAGACAGACAAGACTAGACAGACAAGACTACACAGACAAGACTAGACAGACAAGACTAGACAGACAAGACTAGACAGACAAGACTAGACAGACAAGACTAGACAGACAAGACTAGACAGACAAGACTAGACAGACAAGACTAGACAGACAAGACTGGACAGACAAGACTAGACAGACAAGACTAGACAGACAAGACTAGACAGACAAGACTAGACAGACAAGACTAGACAGACAAGACAAGACAGACAAGACTAGACAGACAAGACTAGACAGACAAGAGTAGACAGACAAGACTAGACAGACAAGACTAGACAGACAAGACTAGACAGACAAGACTAGACAGACAAGACTAGACAGACAAGACTAGACAGACAAGACTAGACAGACAAGACTAGACAGACAAGACTAGACAGACAAGACTAGTCAGACAAGACTAGACAGACAAGACTAGACAGACAAGACTAGACAGACAAGATTAGACAGACAAGACTAGACAGACAAGACTAGGCAGAAAAGACTAGACCATTCAGACAAAACAAGACAACAAGGACTAAACTGTCTATATAATAGAAACAAGACAAAATGGTCTGGACTACACAAACAAGACTTCACTATTTTTATCAATCGGAGAGAATTGTTTATGTAAATAATATTACGGCTGTATCCGGTTTAAAGTGTCGCGAAAAAAAAATGTAACGTCGATAATTTTATTTATTTATTTAAATATCAAGTGTCGTAAACAATGATCGCAATATTTAATAAATCCGAATGGAAACATTTAAAAACGAAAACAAGTTCAGCAAACTTTCAATTTTGATTAGATTAAGGTTTACAGTTCCGCAAAAATTTTTGACGATTTTAAACTTTAAATAAGTCTATGGCTTCGTGAACAAAACTAGCTAGCATTGCCTATATATTCTTGTCTGTCAAGTCTAGTTTCTCTAGTCTTCTCCTTCTAGTTCTAAATGTCCGGGAGACCCGGGTTCGAATCCTGGTCGGGGAGACGACAACTAGGGCGGTTTTGATTAACCGTCCGGGCTGCCCACCCTCAATGAATGCAAACTATGTGATACCAGAGTGGCGCATACTAAAAGCCAAGGTGGAATAGGGAGTTTAGTGAGTCCTAAATGTTTAGTCTAGTCTCTCTAGTCTTCTTAGTCTAGTTCTAAATGTCTAGTCAAGTCCCACTAGTCTTGTGCTTGCAGTTCTAAATGTAGACTAGACATTTGAAACTGCAATGACAAGACTAGATAGTTTTTCTAGCCTTGTCCTTCTATTTGTAAATTTGTATTTCGACTAGTTTAATAAACCTAAGTGTAATATTTCAAGCTACAAATTCAAAAATCTACAACGAAATCTCTAGTAAACAAGAATCTCTTTAAAACGTACGCAGGAATTTCGAGTTGTTTTTTCATCATTCACTTGAATGTGAATGGATTTATTCAGCAATCCTAATCTGGAGACGCAGCGCGAGCGAGAGGCGACTAGTACATACTTTCCTACAAGAATGTCTTTTTCATCAAGAAAGTGACTTTCTACAATAACGAGCGTATTGTCAGACGGATGGGAGAGAGAGAAAGGTATTATTAATGGACGCTCGATACACTCGAGCGTCTGTATTAATGAAAAAAAGATAAATCAATGAATTTCGAAACGCAGGTACAATCGATGTCCCAAGGATGCGGCGATAATGTTATCTCGATTTTGTTAAATTGTGTTTGATTAATTTAGGCCTCGTCAAACGAAAATATTTCCATCCGTGCGATTCCACCATAAACATTTAAACTTACAAAGCGTTGAAAATACATTTTACCATTGACAAAATGTATTTTAAACGTGATGTTAGTTTTAATGAATCAGACCGTTAATTTATAAGTCAAAAGAGTTTGATTATAATCGGTGAATAAATAACGGATAAATATAAAAAAAATAGACAAGACTAGACAGACAAGACTCTCACTACACTCCCATTCCACCTTGGCTTTTAGTATACAGACAAGACTAGACAGACAAGACTATACAGACAAGACTAAACAGACAAGACTAGACAGACAAGACTAGACAGACAAGACTAGACAGACAAGACTAGACAGACAAGACTAGACAGACAAGACTAGACAGACAAGACTAGACAGACAAGACTAGACAGACAAGACTAGACAGACAAGACTAGACAGACAAGACTAGACAGACAAGACTAGACAGACAAGACTAGACAGACAAGACTAGACAGACAAGACTAGACAGACAAGACTAGACAGACAAGACTAGACAGACAAGACTAGACAGACAAGACTAGACAGACAAGACTAGACAGACAAGACTAGACAGACAAGACTAGACAGACAAGACTAGACAGACAAGACTAGACAGACAAGACTAGACAGACAAGACTAGACAGACAAGACTAGACAGACAAGACTAGACAGACAAGACTAGACAGACAAGACTAGACAGACAAGACTAGACAGACAAGACTAGACAGACAAGACTAGACAGACAAGACTAGACAGACAAGACTAGACAGACAAGACTAGACAGACAAGACTAGACAGACAACATTAGACAGACAAGACTAGACAGACAAGACTAGACAGACAAGACTAGACAGACAAGACTAGACAGACAAGACTAGACAGACAAGACTAGACAGACAAGACTAGACAGACAAGACTAGACAGACAAGACTAGACAGACAAGACTAGACAGACAAGACTAGACAGACAAGACTAGACAGACAAGACTAGACAGACAAGACTAGACAGACAAGACTAGACAGACAAGACTAGACAGACAAGACTAGACAGACAAGACTAGACAGACAAGACTAGACAGACAAGACTAGACAGACAAGACTAGACAGACAAGACTAGACAGACAAGACTAGACAGACAAGACTAGACAGACAAGACTAGACAGACAAGACTAGACAGACAAGACTAAACAGACCAGACTAGACAGACAAGACTAGACAGACAAGACTAGACAGACAAGACTAGACAGACAAGACTAGACAGACAAGACTAGACAGACAAGACTAGACAGACAAGACTAGACAGACAAGACTAGACAGACAAGACTAGACAGACAAGACTAGACAGACAAGACTAGACAGACAAGACTAGACAGACAAGACTAGACAGACAAGACTAGACAGACAAGACTAGACAGACAAGACTAGACAGACAAGACTAGACAGACAAGACTAGACAGAAAAGACTAGACAGACAAGACTAGACAGACAACATTAGACAGACAAGACTAGACAGACAAGACTAGACAGACAAGACTAGACAGACAAGACTAGATAGACAAGACTAGACAGACAAGACTAGACAGACAAGACTAGACAGACAAGACTAGGCAGACAAGACTAGACAGACAAGACTAGACAGACAAGACTAGACAGACAAGACTAGACAGACAAGACTAGACAGACAAGACTAGACAGACAAGACTAGACAGACAAGACTAGACAGACAAGACTAGACAGACAAGACTAGACAGACAAGACTAGACAGACAAGACTAGACAGACAAGACTAGACAGACAAGACTAGACAGACAAGACTAGACAGACAAGACTAGACAGACAAGACTAGACAGACAAGACTAGACAGACAAGACTAGACAGACAAGACTAGACAGACAAGACTAGACAGACAAGACTAGACAGACAAGACTAGACAGACAAGACTAGACAGACAAGACTAGACAGACAAGACTAGACAGACAAGACTAGACAGACAAGACTAGACAGACAAGACTAGACAGACAAGACTAGACAGACAAGACTAGACAGACAAGACTAGACAGACAAGACTAGACAGACAAGACTAGACAGACAAGACTAGACAGACAAGACTAGACAGACAAGACTAGACAGACAAGACTAGACAGACAAGACTAGACAGACAAGACTAGACAGACAAGACTAGACAGACAAGACTAGACAGACAAGACTAGACAGACAAGACTAGACAGACAAGACTAGACAGACAAGACTAGACAGACAAGACTAGACAGACAAGACTAGACAGACAAGACTAGACAGACAAGACTAGACAGACAAGACTAGACAGACAAGACTAGACAGACAAGACTAGACAGACAAGACTAGACAGACAAGACTAGACAGACAAGACTAGACAGACAAGACTAGACAGACAAGACTAGACAGACAAGACTAGACAGACAAGACTAGACAGACAAGACTAGACAGACAAGACTAGACAGACAAGACTAGACAGACAAGACTAGACAGACAAGACTAGACAGACAAGAGTAAACAGACAAGACTAGAGAGACAAGATTAGACAGACAAGACTAGACAGACAAGACTAGACAGACAAGACTAGACAGACAAGACTAGACAAACAAGACTAGACAGACAAGACTAGACAGACAAGAATAGACAGACAAGACTAGACAGACAAGACTAGACAGACAAGACTAGACAGACAAGACTAGACAGACAAGACTAGACAGACAAGACTAGACAGACAAGACTAGACAGACAAGACTAGACAGACAAGACTAGACAGACAAGACTAGACAGACAAGACTAGACAGACAAGACTAGACAGACAAGACTAGACAGACAAGACTAGACAGACAAGACTAGACAGACAAGACTAGACAGACAAGACTAGACAGACAAGACTAGACAGACAAGACTAGACAGACAAGACTAGACAGACAAGACTAGACAGACAAGACTAGACAGACAAGACTAGACAGACAAGACTAGACAGACAAGACTAGACAGACAAGACTAGACAGACAAGACTAGACAGACAAGACTAGACAGACAAGACTAGACAGACAAGACTAGACAGACAAGACTAGACAGACAAGACTAGACAGACAAGACTAGACAGACAAGACTAGACAGACAAGACTAGACAGACAAGACTAGACAGACAAGACTAGACAGACAAGACTAGACAGACAAGACTAGACAGACAAGACTAGACAGACAAGACTAGACAGACAAGACTAGACAGACAAGACTAGACAGACAAGACTAGACAGACAAGACTAGACAGACAAGACTAGACAGACAAGACTAGACAGACAAGACTAGACAGACAAGACTAGACAGACAAGACTAGACAGACAATACTTGAGAGACAAGACTAGACAGACAAGACTAGACAGACAAGACTAGACAGACAAGACTAGACAGACAAGACTAGACAGACAAGACTAGACAGACAAGACTAGACAGACAAGACTAGACAGACAAGACTAGACAGACAAGACTAGACAGACAAGACTAGACAGACAAGACTAGACAGACAAGACTAGACAGACAAGACTAGACGGACAAGACTAGACGGACAAGACTAGACAGACAAGACTAGACAAACAAGACAAGACAGACAAGAGTAAACAGACAAGACTAGAGAGACAAGATTAGACAAACAAAATTGGACAGACAAGACAAGACAGACAAGACTAGACACACAAGACTAGACAGACAAGACTAGACAGACAAGACTAGACAGACAAGACTAGACAGACAAGACTAGACAGACAAGACTAGACAGACAAGACTAGAGAGACATGACTAGACAGACAAGACTAGACAGACAAGACTAGACAGACAAGACTAGACAGACAAGACTAGACAGACAAGACTAGACAGACAAGACTAGACAGACAAGACTAGACAGACAAGACTAGACAGACAAGACTAGACAGACAAAACTAGACAGACAAGACTAGACAGACAAGACTAGACAAACAAGACAAGACAGACAAGACTAGACAGACAAGACTAGACAGACAAGACTAGACAGACAAGACTAGACAGACAAGACTAGACAGACATGACTAGACAGACAAGACTAGACAGACAAGACTAGACAGACAAGACTAGACAGACAAGACTAGACAGACAAGACTAGACAGACAAGACTAGACAGACAAGACTAGACAGACAAGACTAGACAGACAAGACTAGACGGACAAGACTAGACAGACAAGACTAGACAGACAATACTAGACAGACAAGACTAGACAGACAAGAGTAAACAGACAAGACTAGAGAGACAAGATTAGACAAACAAAATTGGACAGACAAGACAAGACAGACAAGACTAGACACACAAGACTAGACAGACAAGACTAGACAGACAAGACTAGACAGACAAGACTAGACAGACAAGACTAGACAGACAAGACTAGACAAACAAGACAAGACAGACAAGAGTAAACAGACAAGACTAGAGAGACAAGATTAGACAGACAAGACTAGACAGACAAGACTAGACAGACAAGAGTAAACAGACAAGACTAGAGAGACAAGATTAGACAAACAAAATTGGACAGACAAGACAAGACAGACAAGACTAGACACACAAGACTAGACAGACAAGACTAGACAGACAAGACTAGACAGACAAGACTAGACAGACAAGACTAGACGGACAAGACTAGACAGACAAGACTAGACAGACAAGACTAGACGGACAAAACTAGACAGACAAGACTAGACAGACAAGACTAGACAGACAAGACTAGACAGACAAGAGTAAACAGACAAGACTAGAGAGACAAGATTAGACAAACAAAATTGGACAGACAAGACAAGACAGACAAGACTAGACACACAAGACTAGACAGACAAGACTAGACAGACAAGACTAGACAGACAAGACTAGACAGACAAGACTAGACAGACAAGACTAGACAGACATGACTAGACAGACAAGACTAGACAGACAAGACTAGACAGACAAGACTAGACAGACAAGACTAGACAGACAAGACTAGACAGACAAGACTAGACAAACAAGACAAGACAGACAAGAGTAAACAGACAAGACTAGAGAGACAAGATTAGACAGACAAGACTAGACAGACAAGAGTAAACAGACAAGACTAGAGAGACAAGATTAGACAAACAAAATTGGACAGACAAGACAAGACAGACAAGACTAGACACACAAGACTAGACAGACAAGACTAGACAGACAAGACTAGACAGACAAGACTAGACAGACAAGACTAGACGGACAAGACTAGACAGACAAGACTAGACAGACAAGACTAGACAGACAAGACTAGACAGACAAGACTAGACAGACAAGAGTAAACAGACAAGACTAGAGAGACAAGATTAGACAAACAAAATTGGACAGACAAGACAAGACAGACAAGACTAGACACACAAGACTAGACAGACAAGACTAGACAGACAAGACTAGACAGACAAGACTAGACAGACAAGACTAGACAGACACGACTAGACAGACAAGACTAGACAGACAAGACTAGACAGACAAGACTAGACAGACAAGACTAGACAGACAAGACTAGACAGACAAGACTAGACAGACAAGACTAGACAGACAAGACTAGACAGACAAAACTAGACAGACAAGACTAGACAGACAAGACTAGACAGACAAGACAAGACAGACAAGACTAGACAGACAAGACTAGACAGACAAGACTAGACAGACAAGACTAGACAGACAAGACTAGACAGACAAGACTAGACAGACAAGACTAGACAGACAAGACTAGACAGACAAGACTAGACAGACAAGACTAGACAGACAAGACTAGACAGACAAGACTAGACAGACAAGACTAGACAGACAAGACTAGACAGACAAGACTAGACAGACAAGACTAGACAGACAAGACTAGACAGACAAGACTAGACAGACAAGACTAGACAGACAAGACTAGACAGACAAGACTAGACAGACAAGACTAGACAGACAAGACTAGACAGACAAGACTAGACAGACAAGACTAGACAGACAAGACTAGACAGACAAGACTAGACAGACAAGACTAGACAGACAAGACTAGACAGACAAGACTAGACAGACAAGACTAGACAGACAAGACTAGACAGACAAGACTAGACAGACAAGACTAGACAGACAAGACTAGACAGACAAGACTAGACAGACAAGACTAGACAGACAAGACTAGACAGACAAGACTAGACAGACAAGACTAGACAGACAAGACTAGACAGACAAGACTAGACAGACAAGACTAGACAGACAAGACTAGACAGACAAGACTAGACAGACAAGACTAGAGAGACAAGACTAGACAGACAACACTAGACAGACAAGACTAGACAGACAAGACTAGACAGACAAGACAGACAAGACTAGACAGACAAGACTAGACAGACAAGACTAGACAGACAAGACTAGATAGACAAGACTAGACAGACAAGACTAGACAGACAAGACTAGACAGACAAGACTAGACAGACAAGACTAGACAGACATGACTAGACAGACAAGACTAGACAGACAAGACTAGACAGACAAGACAAGACAGACAAGACTAGACAGACAGGACTAGACAGACAAGACTAGACAGACAAGACTAGCCACACAAGACTAGACAGACAAGACTAGACAGACAAGACTAGACAGACAAGACTAGACAGACAAGACTAGACAGACAAGACTAGACAGACAAGACTAGACAGACAAGACTAGACAGACAAGACTAGACAGACAAGACTAGACAGACAAGACTAGACAGACAAGACTAGACAGACAAGACTAGACAGACAAGACTAGACAGACAAGACTAGACAGACAAGACTAGACAGACAAGACTAGACAGACAAGACTAGACAGACAAGACTAGACAGACAAGACTAGACAGACAAGACTAGACAGACAAGACTAGACAGACAAGACTAGACAGACAAGACTAGACAGACAAGACTAGACAGACAAGACTAGACAGACAAGACTAGACAGACAAGACTAGACAGACAAGACTAGACAGACAAGACTAGACGGACAAGACTAGACGGACAAGACTAAACGGACAAGACTAGACAGACAAGACTAGACAGACAAGACTAGACGGACAAGACTAGACAGACAAGACTAGACAGACAAGACTAGACAGAC
Organism: Phosphuga atrata; assembly: GCA_944588485.1. Classification (NCBI taxonomy): domain Eukaryota; kingdom Metazoa; phylum Arthropoda; class Insecta; order Coleoptera; family Silphidae; genus Phosphuga; species Phosphuga atrata. The sequence goes on from OX155900.1 coordinate 59,085,965, forward strand.
AAGACTAGACAGACAAGACTATACAGACAAGACTAGACAGACAAGACTAGACAGACAAGACTAGACAGACAAGACTAGACAGACAAGACTAGACAGACAAGACTAGACAGACAAGACTAGACAGACAAGACTAGACAAACAAGACAAGACAGACAAGAGTAAACAGACAAGACTAGACAAACAAGACAAGACAGACAAGAGTAAACAGACAAGACAAGACAGACAAGACTAGACACACAAGACTAGACAAACAGGTCTGGACAGACAAGACTGTACTATATGGTCAGAAAATAGTCTGTGCTATAAAAACTGCTGCGTCTATGTTTACTTATTATATCTCAAAATAAATATAATTTAGTCTAGTTAAACATGATGTAACTTACTTTGTGACATAGACTTTGATTTTTGAATAATTAAATAAAAGCTAGAGATCTAATTTCCATTATGTTTTTGGAGCAATCTTTCGAAATTTGTCTGTGTCACATAGACTAGTTGGACTACGTTAACACACTACGTATCAAAACAAAGCTAATTTAATGTAGTTTCAGAAAATTGCGTTTGGAATATTGTGCGGCGTTTAGTTTCAGACTTACAGGATAAAAACCAGAAGAACTTTTGTATTCTACACAAATTTATTATTTACAATTTCAAGATGCAATAATTTTGGAATATTGTGTCTACTACAAAAACTACTTAGTCTACAGTAACTTAGCCTATATCAAAATAAGGACAATTTATTATAGATTAATCTAATGTAATCTACTTTGTCACAAAGCCGTGGGTTTTCGAATAATTAAATAAAAGCTAGGGTTCTAATTTCCATTACGTTTTTGGAGCAATCTTTAGAAATTTGTCTGTGTCACATAGACTAGTTGGACTACGTTAACGCACTACGTATCAAAACAAAGCTAATTTAATGTAGTTTCAGCAAATTGGGGTTGAAATATTGTGCGGCATTAAGTTTCAGACTTATGGGATAAAAACCAGAAGAACTTTTGTATTCTACACTAATTTATTATTCACAATTCCAAGATGCAATAATATTGGAATATTGTCTCTACTACAAAAACAACTTAGTCTACATTAACTTAGTCTATATCAAAATAAGGGCAATTTATTCTAGATTAATCTAATGTAACCTACTTTGTCACATAGCCTTTGGTTTTTGAATAATTGTATAAAAGTTAGAGGCCTAATTTCCATTACGTTTTTGGAGAAATCTCTCGAGATTTGTCTGTGTCACATAGACTAGTTGGACTAGTCAAAACTAGACTCGTTGGACTAGTTAACGCAGTACGTATCAAAACAAATCTAATTGAATGTAGTTTAAGAAAATTGAGTTTGGAATATTTTCCGGCATTTAGTTTAAGAGTTATACAATCAAAACTAAAACATCTGTTGCATTCTACACAAACTCATAATTTACTGGATGCAGGGAAAGCATTTAGAACTCGCCCCAGAGAAAACAGAACTGGTGCTACTGACCGGAAGAGGGGACATAGGACAAGTTCATTATTGTATAAAAAACCAAGCAATCATCCCCAAAGATCCTGATAAATACTTAGGCGTAACCATCGACAAAAACTTGCAAAACAGATCAAACTTGCTGCCGCGAAGGCACTTAAAACGTCAACGGCGCTTGGTAACCTTCTGCCGAACGCGGGTGGACCAAAAGGGGGCTGCTATGCTCCGCCGTTAACTCTGCCATGCTATTTGGCGGGCCAGCATGGGATCGCGCAATGCAAAAAGCAAAAAAACCGACAAAGCCTCTAAAAAAGAAAAAATGGCGTTGCGCGTTACAAGGGCATAGATGACGGTCACAAGGTGATGGTGCCATTTTCATTGCAGGTATAACGCCAGTGTCGTGCTTGTTGAAGAAAGAAGCAACCTGTATAAGCCAGGAAGAAGTGATAAATAGGGACGAACAGAGGAAGAAGACAAAGTCAGAAATGCTTGTAAGTTGGCAAATGTGCTCTGGACCAGCTCAACTAAACGGGAGTGGAACGACTCTTAGTCCCAGAAGGGGTAACAAGAAAGGGTTAACTATCTAACAAGAAAGCACTGGTAAGAAAATATTACCTGACCCAAGCATTGAGCGGCCGCGGTTGTTTCGGGCAGTACCTGTATAATATCAAGAACCTAACCCTAACAGAACGCACAGTTAACAAAATCAGAGAGGCACAGAGAGCAATGGAGAGAGCAATGCTGGGTCTTCTCTGAGAGAATAGGTTCTCAACACAACTGTGAGGGGAAGAAGTGGAGTAACCGACGCCATCGCGAGAATTGCCAACCTTAAGGCTACGGCCTGAGTGAAAGTGCGTTGAGCGGCGAGCGGGGCGTGCAGTTTAATCGGGCAATAGGCGTCCAATGTCTGGCCTGAGTTATGAGCGAAGCGTGCAGCTGCATCCGACGCGACGGTGCACGCTGTAGAGGAACGCTAAACACAAACTGATTTGAAATGAACGTGCACGCCACGCTGCCCGCCACGCTGCACGCAAACCCAAACGCCCCGCTCACATACTTACTCAGGACGCCTGCTACTAAGACCATGTCTTTGAGATGCACGGTGCACGCCACGCCACGCTCCACGCTCTGTTTGAGCGGGCACTCAGGCCGTAGACTAAATGGAATTGGGCGGGACACCTGGCCAGAGTCAGTGATAACAGATGGACAAGAAGGGTGACGGAGTGGAGACCGTGTAACGATGCATTCCGAAATAGAGGAAGACCGCCCACCCGATGGTCAGACGATCTTAAGAGTATCCATCCCAATTGGATGAGAGCAGCACGGGACAGAGGGGGATGGAAGTTGATGGAAGATGGAACAAGTATAGCTGGATGATGATGATGATGATGGGATGATCAATGCGTCTACTGTAGGAGCAGACAGTGTGTCTCACACAATCTTTGAATGTCCCAGGTGGACACTAGCCAGAGAGAGAGAATTAGAGAGTCAAAACAAAGTCAAAACATACTAGAGACATACAAGAAGGAAAATGACGAAAGGACAAACAGAACGGAGAGCGGAATCAACATTAACTCCTAAACCCCTAATCACATAATGTGGATGGGGAGGTAAGGCGAGAAAAAAATGGAAAATATCACTGCAGTTTCAGAGACAACGTCATCTTGAAATGTTTGCGAAAAGCCGTTCCGAGATGCATGCGAGTTCAGGGGGGGCCACTTGACAAGTCAACTGGATGTGGTTGGTACGTCCCCATAAATAAAAAGACAAGACTAGACAGACAAGACAAGTTGTTAGTTTGGAAAGCCTTTAATTACAATAAAATGCAGTTGAAGCAGACAATAAAAACGCACGAGTCAATCAATTCAAATAATTGCTTTTAATTGTACATTCAATTAAAATTAAGGGAAATCGCTGAGCTAAATACAAATATAACGATCCATTGTCCTTGCGTTGCCATTTAAAACTCGTCGAAACTCCGAGTGCGATAAAGAAAGAAAAAATACACTTATTATATTTAAAACATCAATTGTAATCATTATACGGCTTCCGGTTCATAAGTCTTACTCATTACATTTTTATTCCCGCACAGCGAATTTATCTTTCACTAAGCATTTATTGTAAACAATTTTTTTGCAATTTAAGTGCTTTGTTCCGGTTTGTCGCTATCATTTTTTCGCGGCGATTAAACGCAGCTTTATCACTGAATAGGTTTGTTTTAGATCGCTGATTAGATTAAGCGAATTAATCCTGCATATTAAATATTTAAATAAAACAGACAAACAAATAACATTGATATATACAGGGTGTCCTGTACAGCGTCGAACTGGAAAAATAGTCGAGAATTAGAATTTGCCAAACGACCGGGATTATTTTCGGAATTGGCTCGCAATGCCAATATAAACGAATTTATCTAATTTTTTTTACTAAAAAAAAAATGTGTACCAAAAACTGTTTCTTCTCGTAAATCACACGATTTCAATTTATTATTTGAAATTACATATTAATATTCCAAAAATCAATCAAATCCTACATAAATTACCAAACATTTAGGACGTTTTTGATCACGGAATATTCAAAAATATTCAAAACGTGTGGAATAATGGGAAAACGCAGTAGTCAACAGTAAACGTTATGTGGAAATGCTACAAACGTGTTTAATGGAAACCATCGCTTAACTACGATTACTAATAAAAGATATTTGGTATCAGCAATGTATCCAACATGTCTATGAGAGTGTTACGAGAGTTCTGTCCTGGTCATAAAATCTTATAAGATGTGAGTAGGGAAAGTCCACCTCCACCACCAAATCTAGTGTCAGAACGGCTCTAGCATGCACCCTAAGGGAGATACCGCCCGGCCGCCACCCTCTCAGTAGATGACGTCATCCGCCGCCGCAGATATTACCAAACTCTTAATTAACTTAATTATCTCGATGCTGATTGGTTGATTAATGAATAAATAATTACAGTTGACCTTGTCTCAATTTATATGTAATCTTATGGGAAAGTGCGACTTTAACAGTGATTTATGAAAATTAATATTACTTCTTATGTAAAATACGCACAAACTTTTTCTCATTTCAAGCTTCAAATTATTTTTTTTTTAAATCACTGTTGAAGTCACACTTTCCCAAAAGATTACATATAAATTGAGACACAATGTCAACTGTAATTATTTATTCATTTATCAACCAATCAGCATCGAGATAATTAGTTTGGTTATATCTGCGGCGGCGGATGACGTCATCTACTGAGAGGGTGGCGGCCGGGTGGTATCTCTCTTAGGGTGCATGCTAGAGCCGTTCTGACACCAGATTTGGTGGTGGAGGTGGAGTGGTCTAGAACATGACATCTTTCCCTACTCACATCTTAATTAAGATATAACATTACTTAACATCTTAATTAAGATTTTATGGCCATGACAGAACTCTCGTAACACTCTCATAGACATGTTGGATACATTTCTGATACCAACTATCGTTGATTAGTAATCGGAGTTGAGCGATAGCTTCCATTAAGAACGTTTGTAGCATTTCCACATAAGGTCCACTATTGACAACTACTGCGTTTCCCATCTTTCCATACGTTTTGAATATTTTTAGAATATGCTGTGATCAAAAACGTCCTAAATGTTTGGTAATTTATGTAGGATTTGATTGATTTTTTGAATATTAATAATTTGAAATAATAAATTGAAATCGTGTGATTTACGAGAGGAAACAGTTTCTGGTACACATTTTTTTTTTTGAAAAAAAATGAGATAAATTCGTTTATATTGGCAGTGCGAGCCAACTCCGAAAATAATCCCGGTCGTTTGGCAAATTCTAATTTTACACTCTGTTTATTGATGTTTTGTTCTAATAAAATTTTTGAGATCTTGCAGATTTTACTTTCAAAATCTCATTTCTTCCATTCAAAATCTTAACATATTCAGGATTTATTCATATTCAAATCAAATCAAATCAAAAAGTATTTATTCTTTAGGAGGTACATGTATATATCTATAAGATAAGTCAAGAGAAAAAAAGAAAAAAAAAACAAGAAATATATATATATGGGTACGAAAAATGGCCCAAAGCAAAAAAATTATTAAAAAAAAGCAACCCAAAAAAAGAAAAGAAACAAATCAAAAATTAGTTGAAATCAAAACACACCTAATTCGAAAATATTGGTAAATTAATTATTACTAGTCACATCAATTTTCACTTTTAAGAACTCGTCTATGGAGTAATAACACTTCTCACTTAAAAAGTCCTTAGTCATTTTTCTAAAAGAGTTAAAAGTTTTGGCTTCTTTGATGAAGTTGGGCAGATTGTTATAAATTTTGATTCCAAATCTATTTGGTGCTCCACTGCACAGTGATAAGTTACTCCTTGGCATCCAGTAGTTTGAGGCATTTCTTGTATTTATGTTGTGTATATCGAAGTTTTTATTAAATTGCTGTTTATTTTTGTATACATAGGACGCCAGTTCTCTTATATATATATATATATATATATATATATATATATATATATATATATATATATATATATACAGGGCACTGTAATTATATTATAGTTTTTAAAATGAGGCCTGCATGATTGAGTTATCGTAATTCTAGCAAAGACCCTGATAACTCGCTTCTGTGCTATGAGAACACGTTGTAGGTGCGTCGTATGTCCCCAGAATAGTATACCATATGTAAACACTGATTCAATTTCAGCATAATATATATTCAGTAGCATTGAGTTGTCTAAGATTTCCCGAAGGTTCCTTAATATATAAACTTTAGTGTTTATTTTATGTATGATGGCATCTGCTGTTTTCTTCCATTGTAGATTCTCCTATAGAAAAATTCCTAGAAATTTTATACTAGTAGTTCTTTGTAGCACACTGTTATATAATTGTAGATTTAAGCCTTCGTTAAGTCCTCTCTTTCTATTAGTTTTAAAGATTATATATTTTGTCTTGTCAGTATTTAGGTGTAGATTATTGGCAGCAAACCATATCTCCATTTTGCTTAGTACTACTTTAGCCATTCTTGTTGAATCTTCTATGGTATTTCCGCGAACAATAACGCTGGTATCATCGGCATATAAAGTGCATGTATCAGCTCCAATGTACTGTACCATATCTGCAGTAAAAATTGAAAATAGGATTGGAGCTAGCACTGTCACTTGTGGAACCCCTACACATGTTGGTATTGTAGGTGAAGTACTATTCCCAATCCTTACATATTGATTTCGGTTCATTAGGTAGGATTTGAACCATTCACCCGTTTTCCCCCTGAATCCGTATGTATAAAGTTTATCAATCAAATTTAAATGAGGTACACAGTCGAAGGCCTTCGACAGATCACAGAAAATGCCTATTGGACATTTCCCATCATCCACCTCATTTATAATCATATTGTAACTTTGCTCAATAGCGGTCGTGGTTGATCTTGACTTACAGAAGCCATGTTGCTGCACTGGAATTATATTGTGTTTTCTTATAAATGGAATTATTCTGCATTGCATGCAGTATTCAATGATTTTTGATAGCACCGACACCATGGCTACTGGTCTGTAGTTGTCCAATTCTGTTCTGTCTCCTTTTTTATGCAAGGGAATTATCTTAGATGTTTTAAGGATAGTCGGGAAAACTTCGCTTTTAAAGGAACAGTTTACAATATCAGCTATTGGATCTATTAGTTCTTCATAAAACTCTTTGATAATATTGCATGGAAGGTCATCTGGTCCGGAACTTGTTTTATTTTTTGATTTAAGAATGATGCCAGTAATTTCATTTTTTGAGAACTCTGCTAGAAACATGTTGTGAAAGATGTGATCATTCGTTATGTTAGTATGCTTAATATTGTTTTCTATTTTTTCTGGAGCATTTTTGAAAAATATATTGAATCTTCTAGCTATTTCTTCCAAATTAGTTATGGTCCTATTATTTTCTTTGATTCTTATGATTCTATTGTCTTTAGATTTGTTGGATATATCATTAATTGTTTGCCATAACGCTCTCTGTTTATTGGAGGCTTTATTTATTTTATTATTATAGAATTTTCTTTTAGTTTCAACTACGAGTATCCGATGTTTGTTCTTGTCCATTAAATATTGTTGTTTTTATATAGGAAATTTTTGCTGTAGAGCAAACAAATCTTTTAATTTTCTGCTAGAAGTTCTTACTTCGCTTGTTACCCACGTTCTAGGGGAGGGTGATATCTTTTTCAGAGGAAAACATTCAAAGAAATGAAACTGTAAAATTTTAATAAATTCTGAGGCTTTCTCATTGCAGTCTTCTGTGGCGTAACAGCTTTCCCACGATTCTTCACTGAGACTCATTTGGAACCTTTCCTTGTTCTTTGTACAAAAATTTCTTCTGAGCTTCACTTCTTGACTGTAACCTTTATTTTGATTATTTGCGTTTCCAACGAGTATTAGCTTGTGATCTGAGCATATTGTATCCTTTACTGTAATGTCTGATAGGTAGTTTGACCGTGCGAAGATGTTATCTATAATACTTTGTGATTTGATTGTATTTCTTGTATATTATTTTATTTTTCCAATTAATCCATATGACTGCATTAGATTTTCAATGTTGTATTTTTCTTTTGATGACCCCTCGAAATGTATATTGAAATCACCAGTTATTATGACTTCATTATATTTATTAATAATACTGTCTAGTGTTTTTCCCATTATAGTCATGAACGACGTGTAACAACCACACGGTGGACGATCTACCACTATAATTAATATCTTATGATTATTTCTATTCCATTCCACTCCACATATTTCTATTTCTTTCTCTACACAATTTAAATTCCTTTTTTCTTTAAACCCGTCAAAACCATGTTTTCCCCAAATCGCAACCCCACCACCACTAGTGTTTCTGCGGCAAAATGAGCTTATTAAACAGAAAATGCCAGACATAAACAGATATAAACAGATCGGCGGCAGACAGGCGGCAGACAGGCGGCAGACAGGCGGCAGACAGGGATAGTCTTCTATGTGAATTTGATTGACAAAATCCTCACTCAGCCATGTCTCCATACACACAAATATTGGTTTGTACTCTGATAACATCACCTCTACCTGATTAATTTTCCGTTTTACACTTTGGATATTAAGAAAAATCAGCAAGTTGCTACAAAACTTTACATCTTCTAACTTTGAAAGATTATTCACTGTATTAGCATTATAAGATTCAATTGTTTGTTTTATTCTGCCTTCTTTCGGATATCCCGCCTTAGAAAAAAACGCTTGATGTAGGTATATTTTGCCCAAGTTTCAGGTGAATTAGGCGTATTCAGAAGTTCGAAAGGGGCTGTTATTTTAAAGGAGGAGTACTCCTTTGGATACTTGGATGCAAGCTTCTCACACGAGACTTCTTTGATACCTTTCCCTGTAGGTGGTTTATTATGTCTATTTCATTTAAACTAGGTTCAAGTTTATAAATGTGCAAATGGGCATATTTATTTGCAGCTTTAATCTGGCTGGTTTCCGAGATTCCAATAATGGTTTCGGGTTTCCTATATCTTTTGATTTTATTTTTTTGCACTTCCCATATTTCTTCATTTTTATCTGTGTCGGATTCTATCACACTATTTTTTCTCAATTCGGCCGTCTTATCAGCATTCCGTTTAGTTTTTCGGTTGTCAGGTTTCGTACCTGAGTTGTTCCCACTATCCGTGTCCGTGATAGTAACTGATTTTTGTGAACATTCTGTCGATATTTTAAATCTCAATGGATATCAGTAAATATTCAATTGCCCATTTTAGTTTTTCTTAAATCTTAAAACCTAACCACCTGACATACGTCTCACAGACCCAAAAGTAGCAGTAATTTTATCACCTGAGACGTATGGCAGGTGATTAAGGGTTAAATATGCAATTTCTCGCGAATTTAAAATTTCCTAAAATCAAAGTTTTAACCACCAACAAAATTTTATTTTTAAATCTGGTTTGTAGTCTAAACTGTTTATTATGTTCCTTTGTCTCTTATCCATTCTTGGGTTTGAGCTTGTTTTTTTTTTAATCCGTAGCCGGCGATTGAGGCGATCGCCCTCGCAACCACTACGCTGTTATCGGTGCCGTAGGATTTCTTGCTCCATACACGATACATTTGCACTCTTTCCGATCGATTGCGATGTCCTTACCTCGATGGGTATCCAGTCTTTGGTTTCTCAGATCTTCTTCCACTTGTTTCAACCATATCTTCTTTGGCGTGTTTATTTGTATTCTTCAGTCTAGCGGTCACTCACGCCAGAGGAGTTGGAAGACGTAGTCTTCGTTTTTGTATTTCTTCTTCGATCGGTGTCTGTTGATTGCAGCTTTCTCGTTTCTCTATCCGCGAGTCGGTCGCGGAGTATTGGTCTCAAGCATCGCATTTGGAAGACCTCGAGCTTGTTTAGGTCCGGTTTGAGCAGTGTCCATGTTTCCAATCCATAAAGAAGAATAGGAAGGATTAACATTCTGTATAGGCGTATTTTGGTTTTGATGGTGATATTCGTCCGCTTCTATAAATTTGTCCCTAATAAAAAAAAAACGTTCGCTTCCTCCTCGATAAAGTGGTGCACTGTAGGGAGGCGCATGTTGCTGTTGCTTGGCCGGTCCGGCTATGAACATCGGCCGTCGACGCCAATTCCATCTCTGTCACAAGCGATCCCAAATAGTTCGCGCAGAAAATAGACGCTTTAGAGATGTGGACGTGGAGAAGGCTACTAAGAATCCCTCGGACAGCGCATAGAACGAATGTATCTATACTAAAATAACGCGACATTGACATAAGACCATCAACCATTATCAATCAACGAATACTTAAATATTTTTAAAAAATCAATCATGGAACTGGCCATCCAAGGGAAAATTGAAGGTACGCGACCTCGGGGACGCTTTCCAAAACGCTGGATCGACCAGGTGCAAGAGATCACTGGGACACCACCACAAGAAAACATAAGAACGGCGGCAGACAGGGATAAATGGAAGAAGACCGCTAACTCCGCTATGACAAAATAAAACGCCAGCATGAGATCACGACACTTCAGCCATGAAGTACACGACTAGAGAAAGAGTTTCCAGCACTCTGTTATTTCTAGTTGTCGTGTATACTTTGTATGCGGTGCACAGCAGTGATATAATCCCTATAATCGTTCCACATGAGTTTGTCACCCTTATTTCCTTTGATAGTCTTACATGTCCCGTCTTTTTCTTTCCTCGCTTTCCGTTTCCTCTTTCAGCAATTTCATTTCCGTTTCTAACTTGTTGATCCTTTTTTTGGCTGATTTTCATCTCGCCCTCAATTCCCTTAAGATTTCCTTTTTCCATTTAACTTCCTCCTTTTCCTCTTTTATTTGCCTCCTGTTGATCTCTTCTACGTTCTTCGTCTTCTTTCGAATTGGCCTACTTTGGACCACGCTTGTTTAACTGTTGGGGCTTTAATCTTTGCCCAGTATTGTCGCATCTTCCGCCAGTCTAACTCTTTTCTCTCTTCTGTCCAGGGGGTACCTTTCCTTCGGGGCTTTTCCTGAAATCCACGGACTTCGTTCAGGGTGCGTCTGTTTTGGAGATCTGTTATTCTTTATTATCCTTCTCGGTTTCTGTCAAGCAAGTAGTACGATCCTTCTTGTTTTGTCAGAAGGTGAACAGACGGTTGGTTAGTCGGTTTGGAGGCAATCTTGCAACGTGGCCATAGAAAGCTAACTTTAAAAACTTCTACTTTCGTTTTAAGCTCTTTATTAATCCTCCTCATTTCCTTTATCTCATGCAAGATTATGGACATTAACTGACAGTTCCTCCAACTCTTTTCCCTCTTCCGCATTAGGGCTAGACTCTTTTGATCTTGACATTTTCGCACAGCTTTCGAACGGGCCTCTAGACTAGTTAGCCGTCCTTTACCTGCCTATCCTTTCAGCCATATAACTGTCCTCTCCTTAATATTATCGGCGATGCAATCTCCTCATACCAAACCGCCACCGCAATGAGATTGCCAACCTTTTTATTAAACCACTTTCGTCTTCTATGATGTTTTGTTTAGCTGTATTGTTTGTTATGTTTGCCATTCAATCTATGTACAGAGTGTCTACAAAAGAATCATCGGGTTTCAAAAAGATATATATCACAAAGTGTTACGTATATTATATTAAATGACACATGCAAATAAAGGGTAAAAGTCACACGTCTAAACGGTAGTCCAGTTCGGCCCACACACGCTGCAATGTGCCCCATCGATGCTGTTCACAGCAGCAGTAATGCGTTCTCAGAGTACACCCAGTTTTGATGGCATTCGTGGCACGTAAACCCTAACTTTAATGTACCCCCAAAGAAAAAATTGCAAACCGTAAGATCTTGTGACTTGGGAGGCCAGCAGAACAATACAGCCTAAGCCAAGGCTAAGTCCTGTACAGCACATCGCCCAATCCAGCGGTGAGGTATTTCCTCGTTTAGATAGCGACGAACTTAGTTATGCTAATGAGATGGAGCCCCATCTTGTTGGAATATGAAGTTGTTAGAATCCTCACTTTTCTTTTGGATACTGCACAGAAGACATTAAATTTTTGGGAATTCCATTCATGTTCCAGATTGATATGAGCATTTTCCGTGCCCCATATCCGAATGTTGTGACGGTTCACCTTTCCATTTAAATGAAGTGCCGCCTCGTCGCTGAACACTAGACGGTTATCAAATTCGATATCCTGCATCGCTTCCTGCATTGCAATACAAAAATTGGTTCACTTTACATGGTCGTCGGAATGTAAACTTTGCACTATCTAGGGTAATAGACGATACGGTATGAATCGCAACCGCCGCACACTGGGCCGAATTACAAATTTACGGCGACAAAAATAAAAAGCAGTTCCTTTCAATTTTTTTACCTCAAATATTATTTTATGATGACATTCTGCTGATCTTAATATAAAATGAGTTTATATTAATTATTATTAACTATTAATTAAAAATGCAAAATAAAGTGGAAAAATATATTTATAATAAAAGTGCTAGTGCAACATTTCTTTTTACAAGTTCACGACTGATCTTCGTCAAAATCAATATCATCATCAATATCTGCACCTTCTTCATCATCACTAACGATATCATCAGTAGTTTCTCGTGAACATTCTTCATTGAGATAGTTGGGCATTCGAGGCTTTCCTAATAATACTTCATTCCATTTTTATTTTTGCCTTGTGGGTTTTGTCCCATAACTAGTAATTAGAGGATCTGATGATATAAGTAACCAGTTCAAAATGTCCTTAATTGTATTAATTCTTGGCATTTTCCTGGAGTGGTATTGTCTAATCTATTTGTAAGTCTTATGACTAGCCTCTATAACATCTTATGAGAGGAGGCCTGCAGGCAATGAAAGTGATTTTATTGTCAGCCCCATGCATCAATAATTTATGGACACTCGCACAAATTCTATAACATCCATGAAATATAAATTATATATGAGTCCGCATAAAAATTATTATTAGCAAAGCTTTGCTTTTTGCACTGTCTAGACTCCATCTAGACCCCACTTGTAACTGACAGTTGGTAGTTTGGTTCATGTTTTGTTCATGTTTCATCCTACTTTACCTAAGCAAGTCTTCGCAAAATATGATCTAAAAGATCCTGTAACAGCACCACACTACAGCTTCGATTCCAGATACACTGACATGTAATGGATAATATATTTTTTTTGCTTCCGACACCACGTGATATGAGGGATATATCAATTCCTCTAGTTTTAGCTCCTTGCTATATCCTCAATCATGAGCACTGTATGACCTTACTCTCTTAGAAGGTCATGAATCGTCTGCCGCTTTCATTCTTCTCAACCTATTAGGAGTTGCACTTAAAGCATGTCCTCCGGACTTGTCCTCCGGACTTCTTTTGAAAGAAAGGTGCAATTTTATGTAAGGTGGAACGATGTGGAAGGGATGATTGCATTCCTAGAATTGTCAATGTTTGTTTTGTCTTACAAACCATTTAATTTAACGGAACTATGTGGAACTTCTTTTTAAAATCAATGTATTCAGTATATTACAATATTTTTTAAATTTAGATTAGTAAACATTTTTTGACTTCTTTTGAAAAAAAGGTGCAATTTTATGTAAGGTGGAACGATGTGGAAGGGATGATTGCATTCCTAGAATTGTCAATGTTTGTTTTGTCTTACAAACTATTTAATTTAACGGAACTATGTGGAACTTCTTTAAAATCAATGTATTCAGTATATTACAATATTTTTTAAATTTACATTAGTGGTTAAAAAAACTTATTTTATAACGCAGTTGATTAAAACTTTCTACAATTTTGATATTATTACATGTAAATACATACTTGACGCTATATTCTCCATATTTAAAAAGTTCACAATTTTTGAGCGCAAACACAAAATAGTCGTAGTTACTTCGTGAAATATCGAGCGCATTAATTCCTTCTTGGTACCGAAGGGACAAGAGAGATGTTTGGCACGTTCCCACAACTAATGGCATTGGTTTCACGCATTAATTTGTTTGTATTATTGTGAATGGGTTATCAAACAATACATTTTAAGTGGTTTTGAATAATTACAGTTTGATATGGAATACCAAGTTCACCTACCCTGCGAGTTGACTATTGCAGCCTACGCGTGAAACGTTCTCTAACTGCCTCCACTGTTTCATCAGAAAGGCGTGGTCTTCCGCTACTTTTACGCTTACTAATGGAACCAGTGTCCTGGAATTGTCGATTCCATCACAAAATGTTCTGGTGACCTGGCGGTTCTGTTCCGTATCGTCCTCGATATGCACGTTGCACTATAACAACCGATAAACACCTTGCATACTCGAGCACACAAAACGCTTTCTGCATACTCGCAGAAACTGCATACTCGAAGTTACGCTGACAAAGTGGTAAAATAAAATCTTTACAAACATTTTCTTTAGGGTACCTCTTTTACCCTAAAAAAGTGGGGACGTTTTTTTTTCTCGTGTACCTACCACAGGGTGTAGGGTGTCGTTGGATAGGTCCTTCAAAAATATTTCAGGTTTGTCAAGACAATATTTCAAATAAGAGATCCGTTTGTAAAATATTTAGCTTTAAAGTGCTAATTTTTGTTCGAGTCAAGTGAACACACAAACAAAAGTTGCACCAGGTAAAAAGTCCGCTAAAATATTTTCAACAGAGCCGTATTCTCCACCTAACTCTTATTTTATCTAGAAATAGGTGTATATAGGTGAGAGAAATGAGATAAACATGGGAACGGGCCGACCTCGATAATGAAGGCTCCACGTGATCACTCTTTGATCTTCCCGCGGTTGTGGTTAACGTGTATATCTTCAATCTTCGAGTAAAACTGCATACTCGCCATTTTGCATACTTAGTTCGTGCTGCCATCTGGACGTTTAAAGCGAAATTTGTTAGAGCGCGTTTTAAACTTGAACATTTTACCTTTAATTTCATGTGTCATTTAAAACTTTGTGAAATAAATTTTTTTAAAACCCTATGATTCTTTTGTAGACACCCTGTACTATCAACACGGTTTTAATAAACTTGCACATGCAAGTTGTTGGTCATATTATTATTAGATGGAATAAAGCGGGAAGGCCAATGCATTATCCTTGCCCTCCTACTTCATATCAAACCCAAGTTCCTCGACGCGTAATAACGATTAGATTGGCGGTGGATTGTGCATGGGATGGTGGCTACGTTATGTGTGGAAGACAAAATCTAGATAAGGTGATAGTTAAACAAATAGTTGATAGTGTTGAAAACTGGGATATGAATCCTTTACAATATCCCATGATTGTGATGGTTACAATAGGAGATTCATACTTCATTCGTATCATACTTCAAAGATCAAATCGCGTAACTTACGAAATCTTGAAGACGAGGTCTACACAGCCGGCCAGGTTTACTCCATCCTAATCTAACAAGGGGGCCCTGTCAACTCCTCATCACCGATTTGGCCCAAATTTACAGTATATGTAGGGCTTGACTATAAATGACCGTGACGAAAGCGGGAGGGCCAGATGGCCAAGCGCAAAAAAACTCCCGACTACCGATAACCATAGTTGGGCAAAAATTAATTGTGAAAACAATTAACAATTAAATTGCGAGATTTAATTGCAACTAACAATTAAAATAATTAATTGTAATTGCAATATATCACAATTAACAATTAATTAATTGTAATTGTAAAATTTTGCAATTACAATTGATTAATTGTTAATTGATTGATGCACTTTTACAATTACAATTAACAAATGTCGGTTAGAAGATGTTTATTATACTCCAATGTATCACTTGTCATAATGCGTAACTGAAATAGTTATTTACATTAGAGTGTGGAAAGTTTGATTTTACAACGCGACAGCTCGTTTAGGGAACAAGCCCGAAGGGCGACTTCCCCATTAGCTGGAGCGCTGTAAAATCATTTCCGCCCGAAATTTGTATAAATATTTTTGGCCGACAATTATTATTTAAGAAACAAATAGACCCTCCGCCTCCACTTCCGTTCCCCCACACTCGCCCCCCACTTCCGGTTCCCACCCACTTCCGGTTTCCACCACAACTTCTGTTTCCCACCCCACTTCGGCTTCCCACCACCACTTCCGGTCCCAAAATTTTCACCACTACCGGTTCCCACCCCCCATTTCCGGTTGCAAAATTTTTCACAGTTCTGGTTCCCACTTCCGGATCCGGAAGTGGGGTGGGAACCGGAAGTGTAAGTGGGAACCGGAAGTGTGGGTATGAACCGGAAGTGGAGGTGGGAACCGGAAGTGGAGGTGGGAACCGGAAGTGGAGTGTTAACCGGAAGTGGGAGCGAGGTGGGGGCTCGGAAGTGGAGGTGAAGGGTCCAGAACGAACCATCTTTCCCAACTATTTAGATTATTTACAATATTGGAACATATTTTATTTGGCACAATGCGGAAAAGCACGGTTACAATGAGGGAAAAGTTTTACATTCATCAAATAGTATTAATTGTAATAATAAACAATTGATGATTAAGTTAATTGTAACTAACAATTAAAATTTTAGTTGCAATTAAATTAATTGTAAACCACAATTAATGGATTTAATTGCAATTGATTTAGTTGCAATTAAAATTATAATTGTTTGATTCTACAATTAAAAAATTAATTAAATCATGCCCAACACTGCCGACAACTCATAACCCCTTTATGTTAGCATACATTTCAATGGCCGGTAAGAGCGCAGCGGTAAGAGCTCGGGTACATAGTACGAGGATCGCTGGTTCGATTCCCCGTGGGAACGCTTTTGTTTTTATTTACAATTTTTAAAATGACATTCTTTTATTATTATTTATTATTGTTTAACTTTTTAATTGTAATTATTAATTTGTCAATTTAATTATTTTATTAGTATTAATATTTATTATCCGTATTTAACAGTTGTTTCGACGATTCGCTGTGGAGATTATCAGCGCACATCACATCTTCTTCTTGTTCTACCGATGTTCCAGGCACATTAATATTTTCACTTATCATCACTATATACTATATATACTATATCATCATTTTCACTATATCAGTATTCGAGATTTTCGAAAGCTAGATTCTTCTCACAATATTCAAGTTACTCGGTCAAGAGCTAGCAAACGACGAACTCATAACGACATTTGGACAACTTTCCCCTCTGCCTTCCATTGTCAGCTTTCCTATTAACCATTAAGGTCATTTTAAAAATTGTAAATAAAAAAAGCGTCCCCACGGGGAATCGAACCAGCGATCCTCGTACTATGAACCCGAGCTCTTACCGTTATTGCGCTGACCGGCCATTGAAATTTATGCTAACATAGCGGGCTTATGAGTTGTCGTTGCTTATGAGTTTTTTAACGCTTGGCCATCTGGCCCTCCCGCTTGCGTCACTTTCATTTATAGTCAAGCCCTACATATACTGTAAATTTGGGCCAAATCGGTGATGACGAGTTGACAGCCCCCCCTTGTAAGTATAGAGACTGCATTGTCTTGTCTTGTCTAAATCCAGTCTCAACACTTCCAGTCTCGCACGAAAGACTAATCTAAATATAGAGACTGCATTGTATTATCTTGTTTAAATCCAGTCTCTATACTTAATTCACACTCAAGGCTAATCTTAATAAAGAGACTGGATTGTCTTGTCTTAATGCAGTCTCTATACTTAAATCACATTCTGGTCTAATCTAAGTAAAGGGGCTGGATTAAACAGACTCTAGTTTTATAAGATGATTAGTTTTGTCTATCCGGCCTTGTCTTTTATGGATGGAATGCCAAAGATGGAATGGGCTTCCGTCCACGGCTGGGCTTCGACGGTCTATCTTCATTAAATTATTCTTTAGTTCTGTATGTCTGTGCTAGTCCTCATAACTCAAGTCTCTGCAAGTCCTCATAAGTGACAATGTGGAATTTATTCTCAATAAGTTTGTGTCAAAAAACCCGATAGACAATCTAAATCTTCATAACATTATTCTTTCGTTCTTTCTCTCTAGTCTAGTTCTATAAGTCAAAATTAATAAGTCGCAATGTGGGATTTATCCTCAATAAGTCTGCGTTCTATAAAACAATAGATCTAGACTGATATATACTCTAAGAGTCGCTGATATAAACTCTTAAACGATTTGTGGTAAGACGATGTAATGAATGTGATGTAATGATGTAATGAATGACATTCATGACTCTAAGACTCCCTGATATAGACTCGAAACGATTTGAGGTAAGACGATATGTAACGAATCTGTTCAATTAACGATCTAGACTGAGTCCCTGATCTAGCTGTAAAACTTATGTTTCGATAAATTGTTTTGAAATGGCCTGGTGTGAATTACAGAACGCTTCAAGGTCGTCCGGCTTGTTTACCCGAACTCGCCTTTTCATTCATATTTTAACCTTTTTCGCGATAAAATTTAATTAATGCAGTAACTTATTTTTTGCTTTGTTTCAATCTATTTTGAATGGGTTTTTATTCCGTTCCAGCAAATTACTACCGGCACGACGTTGCGAACGTGGTAAAGCGACGACATGCAAATTTGCAACAACAAAAAAATATTTATACGTAAGTTATTTTTGAAATTCTTCACATTTTTTCAACGCTGAAGGCGCATCCTAATCATTTTAAACTAGTTTTTCTGGTTTTAGCTAGGAAACAATTATCTAACAGATTCTAAATATTCTGGTATCGCCTTCAATTTGTTGCGCAGGAAACAAAACAACAATTTACTTTACGAGAGCAAACAAGGTGTAACAACATTAGGCAAGATTCGACAAGACTAAGACAAAATGGGATGACAAAACTGAAAACGGAAAAATTGCCACAGGAGTGGAACACCAGCCTTATCCGATTAATACTTTGCCCGAAACTTTTTCAAAATAATCTAAATTGATTGAATCTTTTTCTAGATTATTCTAAATTAAATGCAGATTGCTATGTATGCTACTCGCAGTTTGCAATGAGGATAAACCTACAAATGGCAAAACTGATGTAAAATATACTGTTGCAGATTTCAAAATTTGGGCAAAGTAAAAATCGGTTTAAGGGTTGATTTATAAAAGTTTGTAACTTGTTTTGCAATTGCAAATGTTTGCAATTTGTGTGGGATGAGGGTAATAAAGGTAGGTGCCTAAAGGTTCAGTTTTTTTACATATCCGATATCTATGTAGTTAAATAATCCGATTTAGAGACCAGATCAAAATGAGTGCGGGTGTTCCACAGGGTTCGGTTCTTGAGCCGATACTGTGGAACATATTTTATGACGAGGTTTTGTTTGAGATAATGATATTTTATGATTGAGGCTGCCAGACGGGGTTACACTCGTAGGGTACGCTGATGACTTAGCCGGTGGTCGCTGTCGCAAGAACGGAAGAAAGTCTGAATGCGATAATGAATGAGGCAATTAGTAGGATTGATCGGTGGATGGGGGAAAAGGGCTTGCTCTGGTTCCCCATAAAACCGAGGCGGTCCTGCTAATTGGGAGAAGAAAGCTGGGTGAACTGACCGTGCGAATGGGGACAGTTGACGTACCGGCTCGGGAATCTGTAAGATACCTTGGGATAGGGCTTCAGCGAAATCTCAGGGTGTCCGATCAGGTCACCCGGGTGGTGAGCAAAGCTACAGCATGTGTGAAAGCCCTTGACGGCTGATGCCCAACATAGGTGGGCCTATGACCTCCAAGAGGAGGGTTATAATTGCGGTCGTGCACTGCATCCTCCTGTATGGAACCGGCATGGATAAATGCGTTCAGGTTTGAATGTTATAGAGCGAGACTGATGAGAGTGCAAAGGTGTATGCTGCTACGTGTGTGCAGCGCATACAGGACTGTTTCTGGTGATGCCGTGGCGGTCGTTGCTGGAGTTATCCCGTTAGACCTTCAGGCGCATGAAAGGGTGAGAGTTTGGGGAGGTAATGACCCTAGAAATGGAAGGGAAAACACAATGCGTGTATGGCAAGAGCTATGGCAGGGGTCGGAAATGGAGCCTGGACCAGGCAACTGGTTCCGACTATCGATGGATGGGTCAACTGTGGGCACAGGGAGGTGAATTATCACCTCACCCAGTCGCTTACGGGGCATGGATGTTTTGGGTCTTACCTGGTGCGCATTGGAAAACTGGTTGAGGCGCACTGTAGGTATTGTGGAGCGACTGAGGACACTGCGGAGCATTCCATCTTTGAGTGTACGAGATGGTAGAGAATGAGGAGCGCCGCAGAATGCAAGGTGGGAGAGAATGTAAATAAGGAGAGTATGGTGAGAATTATGCTCCGCAGTGAATATGAACGGGGCGTGCTGACTGGAATGATAGGATATATGATAGAGGAGAAAGGAGAAGGATGAAAGGGACGAGCGTAAGGCGGGACGAGGGGTTGCCACGCGCGAGCCGAGCGTGCCAACGCCGGGCTCACAAATTTGGGGGGCGCACAAATTTATTGTAAACTCTGATGAGGGGGGGGGGGGGCGATTAACGGCGCAACCGGCAGAACGATTGAATGCTGATGAATGCTTTGGATATGAAAGGGGGAGGAACATGATGAAGTTATGTCAAATTTTGGATTCCATCACGTTCTCTCCGGTTTTGGCTGGGGGGGGGGGGTCTGAAAGGTGGGGCTTTTTAATGGTTCGCCCCTTTTGGGGGGCAGCCCTACACTACCACTCGGCACGGGTCTGGTGGTGTCAGGGCAGATTTTCACCTCCAGCACGTGCAAAAAAAAGTTCAGGGAGAGTCCAGATCAGGGACTCTTAGAGTTTAGATCTAGAGTCTAGATCAGGGACTCTTAGAGTTTAGATCTAGAGTCTAGAGTTAATTGAACACATGCATAGCATATCGTCTTACATCAAATCGTTTAGAGTCTATATCAGGGAGTCTTAGAGTCTAGATCTAGAGTTAATTGAAATATTAATTGCATATCGTCTTAATCTCACATCGTTTAAAGTCTAGATCAGAGGCTCTTAGAGTCTAGATCGTTAATTGAACACAATCATTACATATCGTCTTACCTCAAATCGTTTATCGTATAGTCGTCTAGATCAAGGACCCTTAGAGTCTAGATCGTTAATTGAACGCATTCGTTACATATCGTCTTACCTCAACTCGTTTCGAGTGTAGATCAGGGACTCTTAGAGTCTAGATCGTTAATTGAACACATTCATTACATATCGTTTTACCTAAAATCGTTTAGTCTAGATCAGGGACTCTTAAGGCCGATTCTCATATACGCGACACTCAGCTACGCGACGTCGCGCGACATCGCCTGTCAAATAATGATTACATTGTTTTAAATGGACAGGGTTTCACTATGGCTAAGCGACAGCTGCTACAAGTCGCTATGCCGCGCGCTGTCGCTGGGATTATTTCGTGAGCATTCTTTTGCGTTTTGTTGCTCGACGTAGCATGATGTTTGACTAGTTTATTTGTGATTTTAAAGACTGATTGTGTCAAAAACGGCGTGTTTTTGAAATTGAGTGGAATGAACGACGAAAAAGCAGAGGAATAGACCTTTTCATAGTTTTCCTTATTAAATACCTTTTTATTTTTTTCAAATGTGTCAATTTCCGCCTGTTATACTTCAAAAATTGTCCGAACTTTTTGACGTTGTTTGGACCGTGTCTCACGAAAACCAAAATTTTCCAGTTTTAAAACAGGGCTGGTCTAATCACTTACCTGTTAGGGCTGCTCGCGTCTCCGCCACGTGTGATCGTCCTTCCAGCGCCTTTTTTAAGTGAGGAAATGGGTATAATAAGTGGAGGGATTCCCGTAAAATTGTTGTCTTCCAGACGATGGATGCCGCTTCAGCCCTTTGGGTTCGTGATTACACCAGTCGTTAATTTGACTTAAAACGAGAAACTTAAAGATGTGTGACACGTACGGTCGAGCTTCGTTCGCCCTTCGATCCTTATCTCTACGCTTCAGGCACTCGGAAGCATACTGCTCGCAAATATATAGATTCGCGACGATATTAATAGATAAATCGACGACTAGTTTCGGCCCAGGTCGATACACCTTTCCCCTTCCGTTGATGGGTGCCGAAATCGATTCAAATGTTAAATTTAAAAATACAGATTTAGTAAAATTGGCTCGAACAGACGTATAACCTTAATATTTGTCCGAAACTTACATATTCCCGCCTATCAAACTTGACGGATGCGCATGCGCTTAACTAATCGTAAAAAGGTCTATGGATCGCTCTTGTGGCCGATTATGTTGAAATGTATGACAAAATAAAAATTAGAGTAATTAACAAAAGAAAGATCTGAAAAAATCATCATCGGAACTTGACATTTTGAAAATATAACATAACCTGAAGTGTAGAGAAACTGCAGATTTTACACTTGCAGCAATGAATCGCTTAGCTGAGTATCGCATATATGAGAATACCTAGCAGCGACACGACAATTCGCGATACTTCATCGCGTACTTGAGTGTCGCGTATATGAGAATCGGCCTTTACGAGTCTAGACCTATCGTTTTATAAAACACAGACTTATTGCGGATAAAACCTACAGTGTAATTTATTCACTTTGACTTATAAGAACTATACGAAAGAATAATTTGATTAAGATTTTAGATCAGCCTAGATCAGGGGTGGACAAATCTTTAAGCTCTCGGGCCACATCACGTGATGAAAATTTGACCACGGGCCGCATGAAATAATTTTCTATTTAGTTATTTGTATACCCACGATAATTGCATCTATACAAGCCTAGACATAATAATATTTTTGGAAAACGAACAATATATACCGTCGAACTTCCATAACTCGAACTTCTGAAACTTCAATTTTTCTATAACTCGAATATTTTTAGAAATTCATAAGTTTAGATAGCATTTTACATATAATTTAACTTCCATAACTCGAATTTTCTTTAACTCAAATTTTTTCATAACTCGTAGTAAAAATTTATACAATGGTAAAATTTTACATACAAAATAATCTCTAGAACACCAATTTTTTAACCGCCGCGTATTTTCCAAAATTTGTTGATAAAAACTGATATTGCCTACCATAAACCGTCGATTGTGTCGATAGTGTAATCCTAGGGCAAATTACCAAACATTTTATTTTTATATTTTATGATCACCAAAAACTCGAATAAAGCAAAACAAAGAATTTACCAGCGGGTGTGCTTTAGTAAGATTACAACAGGATATTATTCTCCCGAGAATCGGCAGTCCAAAAAGAGACGATATAATAGAAGATATAGCACCCACAAGGTGCTATATATATTATGGAAAACAATTAAAAATTACTGACTTTCAAAAATATAATCAATTAAAATTATTTTTAATTAATTGTAATTATATAACATCATATTAATAATCTATACATATTTTTTGTTTGTTTTTTGTTTAAAAATATATACATATGTATTTAATTTGAATAATTTGTGTACAGTGAATTTTACTCATTTTATAGTTATGTATTTCTATAACTCCAATTTTCTATAACTCGAATTTTTTTCATGAACTATGGAAATTCAACTTAGGAAAGTTCGACTGTATATCAGGGTTGTCCAACTGAAAGTGCCCCAAGAGCCGCTTAAAAAAGTGCGATTTGGTGCATTATAAAATACTATTGCCCACTTGAACAGCCCTGATATACACTGCTTGTTGAACTACATATTTTTAGAGCCCGTAAATATGTAGTGCCTATGAAATAGTGGTAGCTAGATAATACATGTCATAGACAGACTTTCTGCATTTTTTATAGCTGGTTTATTATAGAATGCGAATCACAAAACCAACTTAAAGTTTTTATGGAAATACATATTTCCTTAATTAAAGTAATTTATAAAATATGCTTAGCTGGCCGCATAAAATGTCAACGGGGGCCACATGCGGCCCACGGGCCGCTATTTGCCCAGACCTCGCCTAGATTTATCGAATTTATTGAGATAAACTTATTGAGAATAAATGCCACATTGTGACTTATTAATTTTGACTTATGAGAATTAGTCTAGACCAGGGGTCTCCAAACTTTCCAGCCTTAGGGCCATACTGATTACTCCAGTAAGTTCCGAGGGCCAAAACCATTATCATTGTTGCCGGTGGTAAAAAGTGAAATAGTCCACTGTTGAAAAAAAAAGTCCGAAAAAGTACGCAACGTTTAAAAAAGGCTGCAAATCGAACTAAAGTCCGCAAAACGGCAACACTGCATATTATTAATTTTCCTGACATTATCTGTAATTTCTAGATTAGTCGTAGAGTACGAGCGATGAGGAGTAACGTGACACGACATCTGGTGGACACAAGCGGAAATAGGTAGTACCTTCTATCGCTAACAGATGGCGCTAATAGCACATACAGAATAATCTCGTTGGTTCGAGAAAGTTCTGGTGTCTTCCACTCACTTCTAGATGGCAGTAATTGGAATATATAAGAAGGCTAGTGGAGCAACCACAAGTCAGTTCCTATGACACTGTTGTGAAATAAAATAGTGCGTACCTCCTTAAAACGTGTTTGTGCGTGTTTAAGTTTAAGACATCTTTGTAACAGTATTTTGATTTGAATTGTTGCTTTTGTGTGTGATTTAGTAGTATGGAGCAGAAGTGAAAAATTGATAGTGAATGCAGAAAATTCAAAGATCAGTGGAACATTCAGTATTTCGTAACTGAGTCCAGTAACAAGGCGCAATGTTTGATTTGCAATGAAAGCATAGCCGTTCTCAAGGAATGTAACATTAAACGTCATTATGAAACAAAACATTTTCAAAATTACTCAAAATATACAGGAAGTTTGCGGACAGAAAAATTCGAAGCTATGAAGCGCGGATTGAAATCGCAGCAATCTTCATTTACAAAACTCAAAACTGAACAAGAGGCTGCAACTCGTGCCAGCTTCCGTGTGGCTCTTGAAAAACGTGGAAAACCATTCACCGATGGAGAAATGATCAAAGAATGCATAATTGCAGTAGCCGAAGAAATGTGCCCTGAAAAGGTAAATTTATTAAAAACTGTCAGTATATCAGCAAACACTGTGGCTCGAAGGGTAGAAAACATCGCTGAAAATATATCCTCTCAACTGTTCGACAAAAATGGACATGTTGAGTGGTTTTCTTTGGCCTTGGATGAGTCAACGGATGTGTCAGATACTGCTCAGGTGTTGATTTATATTCGAGGAGTAGATAAAAGCTATGAAGTGCATGAAGAACTTCTTGATATGTATAGTATTCATGGCACAACTACTGGTACAGATATTTTTAAAGGAGTTGAAATGGCCATTAATCAAAACAACCTTCGATGGAAAAACTTGAAATGTATTACAACTGATGGAGGCAAAAACATGAGTGGGAAAGATAAAGGAGTGGTCGCTCTTGTGTCAAAGGCTGTAGAAAATGACGGTGGTTCAAAACCATTAGTCTTACATTGTATCATTCATCAACAGTCTTTGTGCGGAAAATGTTTGGATATGTCTGAAGTTCTGAAACCAGTCATATCAACTGTTAATTTTATCAGATCTTTTAGGCTGAATCACCGACAATTCCGACAATTTATTGAAGAGATTGGAGAAAATGACTTAAGTTATCATACTGCCGTACGTTGGCTTAGTTGTGGGAAAGCCCTTCAGCGCTTTTTTGAACTTCGAGCAGTGATCGAAATTTTTTTGAATAAAAAGCATCGCCCTCTTACTGAATTACAAAACAACGCATGGCTGTGGAAGTTAGCATTCTATGTTGATTTGACAAAACATGTGAACGAACTGAATTTGAGATTGCAAGGAGAAAACCAGCATCTTCCTGATTTATACACTAATATCAAATCATTCCGGAAGAAATTGATACTGTTCACAACTACGAAGTAAATGTTTTTCACATTTTAAAACATCACTGAGCCACACCACTGAGACTGAGTTTCCTATCGATTTTGCAATCGAAACTTTGATTGCTTTGAAAATAAATTTTGATACTCGTTTCTCGGACTTTGATGCCATTGCGAATCAAATTAAGATTTTTCAGAATCCTTTTGATACTGACATTGAAACCCTAGCCCCGGAACTTCAAATGGAAATGATCGATCTACAGTGCAGTGATATAATTAAGAAGAAATATAAAAACTCATCTTTGTTGGAATTTTATAAGAGTCTTCCACTGACACAATTTGATAATTTGCATAAATTTGCTCGTGGGCTGTTTTCTGTTTTTGGTACTACTTATTTGTGTGAGAAGACCTTCTCCAAAATGAAGTACACAAAAAATGTTTACAGATCTAAATTAACTGATGAGCATCTTAAATCTCTTTTAATAATTGGTACAAGTAAAATTAGTCCACAACTACAAACTATTGTCAGTGGAAAATCTCAATTACATAAATCTCATTAGTATTTCATATGTCATTATGCTTGTTATAAGTTATGTTTTTATTTAAAATGTATAAAATGTTAGTTGGATTCATTTCAATAATTTGTTAGTTATTATATACTGAAGTTAAATTTTCTGCATATTATACATGTCTTGACTCATTACAATTCTGTGTTTCTTTATCCAACTTATCACAAAAACAATAACAATAAGCCTACAACAATGTTATGAGTAGTTAGCCCATGACCATATCAATATAGATGTCATATTGATAATTATTCAACATAAAATTAGAATACTTCAGTAAACTAAATTTAATTTGCTATATATGTTCTCTAAAAGGAGTTTTCAAGTATGCTAGCTCTCCGCGGGCCGGACAAAATCTGTCCGCGGGCGGGATGTGGCCCTCGGGCCGTAATTTGGAGACCCCTGGTCTAGACAGACAGAATTAAAGAATAATTTTATGAAGATAGACCGTTGAGGCCCAGCCGTGGGCCGATTCCATTTTTTACATTCCAGCGATAAAGTACAAGACACGACAGACAAGACTAATCGACTGATAAAACTGGAGTCTTGTCTGTTTAATCTAGTCGCTGTACTTGGATTAAACTAGAATGTGATCTAATTATAGAGACTGCATTAAGACTAGATAATGCAGTCTCCATACTTAGATTAGTCTTGAGTGTGAACTAAGTATAGAGACTGCACGAAAAAAAGTACACAATTCGCATATTGTAATTTTTAAAACTTATTTACTAATAATACCGAAAACTGTAATTTAAAAAGCAATTGTTAGTTTTTACAGTTTCAAATTAGTAAGGCCGATGCTACTATTTAAACTGTAATTTTTAGAGTGTACTTTTTTCCGTGTGGACTTAGACAAGACAACACAATGTAGTCTCTATGCTTAGATTTTATTTCGAGTCTCGTTCTTCGAGATTACATTGTATACTTTCTACTAGATTCAACCACAAGTTCAGATTTCCAAAATTTTAGTGTAATCATCTCGAACGAGACTCTCATATAATTACAATCGAACTTCACTTAAGGTAAGTTCGTTTGATTTTAAATTAGTCTTGAGTATGAACTAAATATATAGAAACTGCATTTAGACAAGACAACACAATGCAATATCTATATTAAGATTAGTCTTAAGTGTGTACTAAGTATTGACACTTAGATTAGGTTGGAGTGTAATGTGAGTGTGGATTAAGTAGATAAGACTAGTAGAATAAAGTGACCACACGTCCCGATTTTGGCGGGTCAGTCCCGATTTTTGGAGGAGAATCCCGCGTCCCGCTGATTTTTGTCCCGTTTTTTACAGTTTTACAGTTTCAAATTAGTAAGGCCGATGCTACTATTTAAACTGTAATTTTTAGAGTGTACTTTTTTCCGTGTGGACTTAGACAAGACAACACAATGTAGTCTCCATACTTAGATTTTATTTCGTGTCTTGTTCTTCGAAATTACATTGTATACTTTCTACTAGATTCAACCACAAGATCAGATTTCCAAAATTTTAGTGTAATCATCTCAAACGAGACTCTCATATAATTACAATCGAACTTCACTTAAGGTAAGTTCGTTTGATTTTAAATTAGTCTTGAGTATGAACTAAATATATAGAAACTGCGTTTAGACAAGACAACACAATGCAATATCTATATTAAGATTAGTCTTAAGTGTGTACTAAGTATTGACACTTAGATTAGGTTGGAGTGTAATGTGAGTGTGGATTAAGTAGATAAGACTAGAATAAAGTGACCACACGTCCCGATTTTGGCGGGTCAGTCCCGATTTTTGGAGGACAATCCCGCGTCCCGCTGATTTTTGTCCCGCTTTTTAGAAAATATCTGCATTTCTTATTCTAAATGTACCGTAATATATAATATAAGATATTTCCACATATTGCTATAAAATATCCTTTTTTAACCCATTTTTTACTGCAGTACTCAAGCAGGTACACCAATATTTTATCACTTTTACGCCATCTAATAATATGTAGCTTAAACTGGATTGCGTATATATGTTTTTTAATTGTTTGGAACTTTGCCATTGAACCCAGATCTGCCTAGTGTACCCACTGAGTACCCATTCTCATTAACGTTTTTGAAAAAAAAAAAAATTTAAAAAGCATTTACTATTGCTATTTTTTTTCCATCGTATTTGGTAAAAAAATGGGTTAATGTCACCCAATCAAATTTTGTAATATCCTGCAATTGAACTGTCCATTCTTCAAGATTTTCACTATTTGGTCGTTGTCGATGTAATCTAGGTTAACCTGGATTTAATCTAGATTAGGTTATTTTTAGGTTAAGTTATATTAGAGCCAGATAAATTCAGACGGAGAGGCCGATAAATCCAGACTGAGAGATACGTGAGAAAAATTATTTTCACTACGTCTATGTTTTTGTGACGCAAGTTGTTGCTATAGTAACAACAAACAAAAATCGTTTAATAATGAAACTCCGTTTGATTTACATTGGACTTTTACACACGATTTGCATACTTTTACACACGATTATAATAATGGCATCCTTCACATACAATAATGTATTTATTAATGAGTTCATTTTGGTATGTGACTAGATAAAATATATTTTTTTTTGAATGATTGGTCTGCTTTCATAACTAAATTATAATTCCCTTTTCTTCCCATTTGTCCCACTTTGTCTCAATGAAAATGTGGTCACTTTAGACTAGAAGGACCGAAATTAATTGCGTTCAAGGATAAGAACTGGTGATATTGTCGAACCTTGAGGAACATCCTTGAGGAACATTGTGAGTTATTCATTGTGACTTATGAGAACTAGAGTAGACAGACAAGACTAAAGAACAAATTCATTAAAAATGTAATCCGCATGTAGCTCATTATCATCGTTATTTATTTATTTAAAATTCGCTTTAACTGTAAATATTTGAAATGCAAAACACGCCGAACCTGAATGTTATCATAAAACGAATTCGTTTCGAATACCCGGAATCGCATTGACGTACGCGAACGTTTCGCCTGGAAGTTTACAAAATTATTAATTTATTATTAGAATCGCGAACATTTTCGCAATTACTTCTCAATCGTTTCAGAAACTACTAAATTAGATAAACCTAGACCATCATATATAAATCATAGACTAATATAGATACAACCAAACAAAGTTTGATAGGGCTAGATATGACAAGACAAAACTAGACAAGACTGGACTGGACAAGACTAGACCAGACTTGACAAGTCTAGACAAGACCAAACAACACCACAAAAGAGCAAACTAGACCAGACAAGATCAGACAAAGCTAGACAAGACCAGACAAGACAAGAGCAGACAAGATCAAACAAGTTGAAACAAGACCAGACAAAACCAGACAAGACCAGACAAGACTAGACAAGATCAGACAAGACTAGAAAAGATCAGACAAGGCGAAATAAGACCAGGCAAGACCATACAATACCAAACACGACAAGACCAGACAAGATCAGACAAGACACGGCTCGACAAGACGGACAAGTCCGGCAAGACCAGACCAGACAAGACTAGACTAAACAAGACCAGATAAGACTAGACTAAACAAGACCAGACTAGACAGGACTATACCAGACCAGACAATACAAGCGCAGACAAGACCAGACAATACAAGAGCAGACAAGTCCAGACAAGACAAGACCAGACAAGATCAGGCAAGGTGAAACAATACCAGACAAAACCAGACAAGACCACACAAGACCAGACAACGCTAGACAAAATCAGACAAGACTAGACAAGATCAGACAAGGCGAAACAAGACCAGACAAGACCACACAATACCAAACAAGACAAGACCAGACAAGACCAGACAAAATCAGACAAGACAAGACTCGACAAGACGGACAAGTCAGGCAAGACCAGACCAGACAAGACTAGATTAAACAAGACCAGACAAAACTAGACAAGACTATACGAGACCAGACAATACAAGAGCAGACAAGACCAGACCAGACAATGCAAGACCAGACAAGACAAGACCAGACAAAATCAGACAAGGTTAAAGAATACCAGACAAAACCTGACAAGACCACACAAGACCAGACAAGACTAGACAAGATCAGACAAGACTAGACAAGATCAGACAAGGCGAAACAAGACCAGACAAGACCACACAATACCAAACAAGACAAGACCAGACAAGATCAGACAAGACAAGACTCGACAACACGGACAAGTCCGGCAAGACCAGATCAGACAAGACTACATTAAACAAGACCAGACAAGACTAGACTAAACATGACCAGACAAAACTAGACAAGACTATACCAGACCAGACAATACAAGACCAGACAAAATCAGACCAGACAATACAAGATCAGACAAGGTGAAACAATACCAGACAAAACCAGACAAGACCACACAAGACCAGACAAGACTAGACAAGATCAGACAAGGCGAAACAAGACCAGACGAGACCACTTAAGGGCAAACAAGACCATACGATACCAGACAATACCACATGAGAACAATCAAGACCAGACAAGACTACATAAGACCAGACAAGATAAGACAGGAGTCCAGGCAAGACCATAAAAGTCGGACAAGTCCGGCAAGACCAGACAGAACAATACACGACTAGACTTAACAAGACTGGACAAGACTAGACTAAACAAGACCGGACAAGACTAGACTAGACAAGGCGAGACAAGACTAGATTGGCCAAGACCAGAGAAAACTTGACCAGACAAGACAAGACAAGAGCAGACAAGACACGGCCTGATCTGGTCTGGTCTTCTCAGGTCTTGTTTAGTCTAGTCTAGAACAGACCGTACTAGGTCAGAGTTAGGCAGTTCTGGACAAAACTATACTCAGTCGGACTAGACTGGACGAGAATGGACTAGGCTGAACTAGATTGAAGTGGATTAATTCAGACTGAACTAGACAGCACAAGACAAAACAGGACAAGACCAGACAAAATCAAAGAAGACCATACAAGGCCACACAAGACCATACAAAACCAGATAATACCTGACATGATCAGACAAGACTGACTGTGTCTGGTCTTGCCTAGCCTTGTCTAGGCTAGACAAGACCAGTCAAGACCAGTCGAGACCAAACGAGACCAGACGAGACTAGACAAAACCAGACAATGGCGGACAAGACCACACAAGACCAGACAATACTAGACAAGAGCAGGCAATATCATGTTTTTAAATATCAGATTTATATCAAGTTTTAAATTAAAAAAAAAGAGCCGATGCTTTAAATCGCGACTACACAGTCGTCCTTGTGCCTACGAAAATAGCCGTCGTTCATTAAAATTCACATAAAATCAAAATAATAATAAGAAGAAAAAAAAAACGTTTATGAAACTGTGTCAGTTTCGAAATACTCACACAATCCGTGTCGAAGTAAACCCAAAAGTAATTCCAAATCCCGGCACAGAACACAAATTTCCTCGAAACTATCCGGACAATCGGTTTTTAAAAAGGCAACGCGCGCAGTCAACTACGATTTTACAACTGAGCACACGCCTCGACGCAACAGCCAGAGTGGGATTTTATGAACGGACGGGTCTCGCGGCGGGGATGGGCGACAAGGTCGGGGGGGCGCCGTGGCGTTTCATTCATAATCTTGCCCGACCTTTACTATGTATGCGGAGAAGGCACACCATAGATCCGGCTCTCTCTCTACTCGCCTCTCGCATTCCACACGATTGAACTATCACAATGTTGTTTTTTTGTTGTTGCCGGTTTGTTTATCGCATCAGATGAGAGAACGTTGTTCGCCGTTCGAGTGGAAACGAAAAAATTGGTGTGAATCACAAAATTGTTTAAATTCAAAATTTATTGTCTACTTACTCGAAACTAGATTATTCTTTTTACAATAATTAGAAAGTTACAGCTGCTCTTCTACAATCCTTACGTTTTTCTTTGAAGAGTTAAACTATTGTTGAGACTTAGATTTACTCGTCTGGATCAGCGTGCCTCAAATCTTTAAGCATATGATCCAAATAATTTTGTAGAAATGATCCGTGGGATTTATTAGACAACGGGACATCTTTTAAAAAATTAATGAAACATTTATTGACCCCTTTTTCTTAGTTATTTAGTTTTCGGTTTTAATTTTCCTTATATTCACCAAACAGTTTCGTTTCGCGACCCTGTTTCAGTCGCCTATGGGGGATCGAACCAAGTCGAACCATAGAACGAACCATGATCGAACCATAATACAGACTATAGGTCGAACCATTGTCGAACCACGACCCATAGTTTGAAAAACACTGGTCTAGATGTAATTTATGAAAGTAGACTAGTAAAATTGTGTAGAGGCTAACTACACTTTATTAGTAACTATTTACTACAAAAGAAGTCGAACTTTGGTCGAACCATAGGACGAACCATGGTCGAACCATATAACGAATTATAGGTCGAACCATAGTCGAACCACGACCTATAGTTTGAAAAACACTGGTCTAGATGTTAATAATTAAAGAAGACTAGTAACATTGTGTACAGGCTAACTACACTATATTACTAACTATTTACTACAAAAGAAGTCGAACTATGGTCGAACCATAGTACGAACCATGGTCCAACCATAATACGAACCATAGATCGAACTATAGTCGAACCACGACCCTTAGTTTGAGAAACGCTGGTCTAGATGTCATTTATTTAAGTAGACTAGTAAAATTATGTACAGGCTAACTACACTTTATTACTAACTATTTGCTACAAAAGAAATAATTTCAAGTTTCTCTGAACCTTCCAATCAAATAAACGAGATATGCTCGTTCATGCTTCTCTTGAAATCTCGAAAATAAATTTCTTATTTTCTAATGATCCGAAAGTAAATCACTCAACCAATTTTTAATGTTCAATACATCGAGATTTTACAATTATAAAACCTGTTGTCGAGATTAGACGAGAATAGACAGACTGGTCTTAATATATTGATCCAGTAATATTATTTGAGTTTGATAGGAAAGGGTCTAGCACATGTCTCTAACATACGGATGGCGTATTTCCTCTTGGACCATTTGATTCGACCAAATGCTCGTCAAATTAAACGGTTCAGAGGAAATGAAATTAAAACCTGCTTTATTAATCCATTTAATTTAACGTCTGACTTAGTCTAGTCTAATCCGTTATAAAATTGCCCAACGGCTTGATTATATAAAATCTGGGCTAGATAAATCAAGATTTCAGGGAGAGAATATATTTATTTTATATAACTCATGCATATATAAAATATGAATATATTTTATATAACTCATGCATTAAAAGTACTATCTTGGCGCACGTTTTTTAGTGCGAGAAATGCCACTTTTGGTGGTATTACCACATAACTTGTGTAACACACGCAAATATTCAATATCGTTACGTTACATAAAAAAAAACCAATGAAATAAATAAAATAAACACAATCAAGACCTCAATATTACAAAAGTGACGTGAGAGTGACACAATTTCTTTTCATTACAAAATAAAAATTAAAATCAAAGAAAACGTTTTAAAATGAGTGAAATGATATTAATAAAAACCTGCTTTATTAATCCATTTACTTTAACGTCTGACTTGGTCTAGTCTAATCCATGTAAAACTAACCAACGGCTTGATTATATAAAATCTGGGCTAGGGAAATCAAGATTGCAGGGAGAGAATGTATTTATTTTATTTCTCATGCATAAAAAGTACTATCTTGGCGCACGTTTTTTAGTGCGAGAAATGCCATTTTTGGTTGCATTACCACATAACTTGGGTAACGCACGCAAATATTCAATATCGCTAGGTTATAATAAAAAAAACAATTAAATAAATAAAATAAACACAATCAAGACCACAATATTACAAAAGTGACGTGAGATTGACACAATTTCTTTTCATTACAAAATAAAAATTAAAATTAAAGAAAACGTTTTAAAATGAGTGAAATGATATTAATAAAAACCTGCTTTATTAATACATTTAATTTAACGTCTGACTTGGTCTAGTCTAATCCATGTAAAACTATCCAACGGCTTGATTATATCAAATCTGGGCTAGGGAAATCAAGATTGCAGGGAGAGAATATATTTATTTTATTACTCATGCATAAAAAGTACTATCTTGGCGCACGTTTTTTAGTGCGAGAAATGCCACTTTTGGTGGTATTACAATATCGCTAGGTTACATTAAAAAAAACAATTAAATAAATAAAATAAACACAATCAAGACCTCAATAACAAAAAAGTGACGTGAAAGTGACACAATTTCTTTTCATTACAAAATAAAAATTAAAGAAAACGTATTTAAATGAGTGTAAATTCGATGGTGATACCGGAGACTGATGATAGTTCTTATGACGAATCCACACCACCGGAGACAAATTCTTCATTTTTGATTCTATTTTTTTTATGGCACTTGAATTTCAAAATTGTGTAAGATACACCCCCTTGCGTGAATAATAAAAAATATTGTTTGCAACACGGGCCCTATCGAGCGAATGTTTTGTGCGCGCAATTTCGCTCTCGTGTCCAATTGACAACCTACCACCCTAGTTGCAAAATATACTATTTATTTGTATACTTTATACAAAGGGCTATCAATCACGAGGTCCTTCCGCCCAGAAGATTGCATTATTTATTATTTATTTCTTTAATGGACACATAACAGTTCCTCGAAGCAGCTTCATGTCTGATTAACTCGATTTAGTCTAATCGACGTAAAGTTACCTAACGTTGTTCATTTTTCTGACTAATTTGGTCTAGAGCGGGGGTCGGCAAAGCGTGGCTCGCGAGCATCATGTGACTCTTTGCATACACATTTGTGGCTCTCAAGCATGAAACACTCCTTCGTTCAAGCATCTATCTAGATCGGAGGTCGGCAAAGCGTGGCTCTCGAGCCTCATGTCGCTCTTTGCATAGACATTTGCCTACCCCCGATCTAGATAGATGCTTGAACGAAGGACGACGGAGTGTTTCATGCTTGAAGAGCCTTCAAGCATGAAACACTCGGTCATCCTTCGTTCAAGCATCTATCTAGATCGGGGGTCGGCAAAGCGTGGCTCTCGAGCGTCATGTGGCTCTTTGCATAGGCATCTGTGGCTCTTCAAGCATGAAACACTCGGTCATCCTTCGTTCAAGCATCTATCTAGATCGGGGGTCGGAAAAGCGTGGCTCTCCAGCCTCATGTCGCTCTTTGCATAGACATTTTCGTCTCTTCAAGCATGAAACACTCCGTCGTCCTTCGTTCAAGCATCTATTTAGATCGGGGGTCGGCAAAGCGTGGCTCGCGAGCCTCATGCGGTTCTTTGCATAAATATTTAAGGCTATGAAGCATGAAACACTCCGGCGTCCTTCGTTCAAGCAGATAAGCTTAGAGTTAACTCGATAACTTGTAAAACATCAATCTATAAAATAGATATTACAAGCTTCAATCGAATTGGTACTAACTAAGACACAAGCTATTCAAACTAATTAGTGTCACAAAAAATAGTATCACGACAAAATGACAATATTTTTGAAATTACGAGGAGTTTTTTAATGAATTAATAGAATCCATAAACTAGATTAAATTAGTCTTGAATTTATATACAATATATCTATGTAGTATTAACACTTAGATAACAATCGACGTTTGAAAATTGACTACGACGCATATGTAGTAATTTCGAAAATTCCTTATATCTCCAAAAATGGGCTTACCACTATACAATTTTTAAATAAGTTAATATGTGCTTAACACTATACAGGCCGCGCGATTACTAAGGGGAACATTTTGCTAAAAGCTGTCGCATTTTTAATAATTAATAAAAAAGGGTTGTGAAAAATACAAAATAATTTTCCAAGGAATGTCGAAATAGTATATTTTATAACTAGGGCGAAAGGTTGTCAATTTTTCGCTAGAAATAAATGAGTGCGCACATTCGCTCGAGAGCCCGTGTACATTTCGCCCGTTTACAAACAAGTAATAAATATTCTGGTTAAAAAACTACACTGTAAAGGATAATTTTTCCGAAAGAATAAAAGGTAATTTTTCAAATTCGAGTTTTCTAAGCGTCAAAAATTCTATTCATCTGATGAGGATCAAAATATAAAATCTAACCGTTAACAGCTTCCAAAACCGAATTTCTATTTTGTTTCGCGATTTCCCATCCAAATCCCAATTGGGGAAAAGCGAAATTCCTTTGTTTCGCAAAACACTTCTCACAATTTTTTCAAATATCCGAAGACCGTATCCGAAACGGGACCCAAAGACGGTATTTTCCGACAATTTCTTCCGATTTCCATCGTCTAGTTCAAAATCCAAGCATCAATTTTTTCGAAAATCAAGGTGAATCTTAAACTTTCTCAGCTTTCCAAAGTTTGGTCCATAATCAATATAACAATATTGGAAAATCTAGTGAAAACTCCACTTATTCTGAACCAGAAACAAAGCAAAACGTCAAATTTTCAAATAAATTTCGTGATCTGTTCCTCATAGTTTCCTCTAAACTGTAAGTAAAGATTTTTCCGAAAACCAAAGAAAATCTCCAAACTTCTTCAGTTCCCTATGGTCTTGTCCAAAACTCCAATTTCGCACAAAACCAAAGTTAGTTGTTACATCAAAGTTTCAAATAAAACATAACGTTCTTCTACGTTAGCGAATCCTATACTTTGAATATAAATTGACGTATTTATACGTCGCCGGCTAGTAGGTTTCAATTTAAAAAACGTATTACTACGTCAGAGGGCTACAAAATGTTAAACTAGATTAAATTACCTACAAATTAAAATTGTGATAGAAGTAACCGAAACTATCAGCCAAACAAAATTATTTTTTAAATAGGAAGCGTCTGAATTTTTTTTTGAAAATATTGACTCTGTGCTTTTGTTATCTGTACTTTTTTTATCTCATTTCCTTGATAATTTGGCTTTTCTCACTTGAAAGTTTGCCGACCCCTGGTCAAGAGCAAGGCTTGAAATGATTTTACCAAGTCTAGGCTAGAGAAATCAAAATTATATGTTTTTGTGGACACATAATAGTTCCTTGAAGAAACTTGAGCAATGTCATGATTTAATAATAATTTACGTTAATTAATGATAAATTTGTCAATAAATTGATAGGGAAATTAAATCTCGCGTTTTTGCAAAAAAAAATATGGCAGCAGTACACAAAACTACTTCGTAATTCGATTAATGAAAAATAGGCCATCAACAACCTGTGCAATTATTTCAAACCAAACTTTAACCAAAGTCACAAAATTTGCAAAGATTGTTGCAATTTGAATTGCATTAATCTTGCAAATCTTGTGAATCTTTGCAAATCTTGTATTGCTCTAGAGCAAATTAGTCAGACGCCGTTAGGAAACTTTACGTCGATTTGACTAGACGGAGTTAGTCAGACATTAAGTACCCTCGAGGAACTGTAATGTGTCCATTAAAAAAATAAATAATATTCTGTCTAGTCTTGTCCGTCAAATCTTGTCTATTTAGTCTTATCGCTTCAAACTCGTCCGTCTAGTCTTGTACGTGCTAGCCTTGTCAATCTAGTATTGTCTTAAGCGCCTAGTCTTGTTTATCCAGTCTTGTATGTCCGTCCACAATTGTCTAGTATGTTTTGTCGATTTTGCAAAGATTTTCTTCCAAGCTACCACAATGAGAATGATCGGATATTTAGAGTGAAATATCTGATCCACAGATTGGACGACTCACAATGATAACTGAGTTAGTTTTTAAGTTGCTAAAAATAATAAGTTTATTTTGTTTCCAGTTTGTTAAGATTTTGTCATAAATTACGAGCATTATATAGTCGATACTCGGGCCGGCGAGAGAATGCAGCTGTACTGCGCTGAGGTATGATGGACGAGGGACGCGTCGCCGTATGAGGGGCGAGGGACGCGCCGAAGTATTAGGGGCGAGGGACGCGCCGAAGTATGAGGGGCGAGGGACGCGCCGAGGTACGCGGAGATTAGTTTGAGTTAAGAAATATGCGTCAGTTTTTCAAACACGGACAACTAAACAACGTGCACTCGGAATAATGTGGAGGTATGCGCAGAACAATGTTAAACTCGTCAGAACGAGATGCATTCTCTCGCCTGCGCGAGTATAAATAATTAGTCTTTTAGCTTTAATTTAAGA
Source organism: Phosphuga atrata (assembly GCA_944588485.1). NCBI lineage: Eukaryota > Metazoa > Arthropoda > Insecta > Coleoptera > Silphidae > Phosphuga > Phosphuga atrata. Next base: position 59,124,219 of record OX155900.1, read on the forward strand.
TACAAATCTTGCGTTTAGTCTAAATAGTTTTCAAGTTGTGGCTAATACGTGTATTAAAACATGCAAATTACAAAAATTTCTAGAAAAAATGCTTAAATTCACAAACAAATATTGTTAATTCTAGTCTAGATAGAACAGTCTATTATCCAGATATTGATAGATTATTTAGTTTACTAAGTCCGTGTAAGAAATAGTTAGTCTAGCTAGCCTGTAGTCTGAATTATAAAGACAAGCCCAAGAAGAAAACAGGACAACTTAAATTTTCTCAAAAAATTTCAAACATCAAAGCCAATATTTTGAAATCTAGTCTGGATAAAACATTCTATAATCGAACCCGTGAGAGAATGCAGCTGTACTGCGCCGAGGTATGAAGGGCAAGGTACGCACAGATTAGTTTGAGTTAAAAAATATGTGTCAGTTTTTCAAATACGGACAACTAAACACCGCACACTTGAAATGGCATGGGGGTATGCGCAGAGCAATGCTACATAATAACTCGTCCAGACGAGATGCCGGTACGAGAATAGTTTAGTATTTTCTGTCTATTATTGTATGTCTAGTTTTGTACGACAGTCCACTTTGTTAGTGTAATGGACAACATTACCGCTTGACAAGCGACAGACCGGGGTTCGATTCCCCACCGAGGCATTTTCAACCAGGGCGGCACTAACCGTCCGGGCTGCCCACCCGGAAGGAATACGAAATATGCGATGATAGTATGCTTAGAGCTTCACACGAGAGTCTCGATTCTGATCTCGTCTTCAATCTTTGACTCTGACACAGATAGCCGTAACATTTTCTTCAAAAATTTGAACTGCTCGTTCTGGGCTCGGGCAAGTTCGGGTTGCTCGGGTTCAAATTTATGAAGAAAATGTTATGCTTGTTCTGGGCTCGGGCACGTTCGGGTTGTTCGGGTTCATATTCATGAAGAAAATGTTACGGCTGCCCGGAACGAGATCAGAAACGAGACTCTCGTGTGAAGCCCTCAGTATGCTATTAGTTTTTGCCACCCCGGGCATACTAAAAGCATACTACCCCCAAACCACAAAAAAGTCTAGTATGTTTAGTATTATCTATCTAGTCTTCTTAACACATTTCACTACCTACATGTTATTTTGTGAATTAGTCTGACACCGTTGTTACAGAAAATCTTGGTTCGCAGTTTGGCCGTAAGCTTTGCAATTTAGCAACTCGTTTCTCGTGAAGACAAGTTTCTGAAAAATCGCTGTAATACTCCTTTCTTCGTTATTGATTAGTAAGTCTGATAGAGCATTCTGAGAAGATCTGAGTAATGAAAACGTGCGCTTCGACATGCTCCTTGCTCGGATTCTTATCATTTGAATATTTATTAGAATCTAAGAAACAATTTATTAAATTCTTAGTTTCAATCACACTAAACTTAAGAAGATTATTTTGCTTCTTAATATAGATAAGACTTTACAGATGAGACTAGACAGATGAGAATAGATAGCGCGCCAAAACAAGACTAGACAGACAAGACTAGACGGACAAGACTGGACGGACAAGACTAGACGGACAAGACTAGACGGACAAAACTAGACGGACAAGACTAGACAGACAAGACTAGACGGACAAGACAAGACGGACAAGACTAGACGGACAAGACTAAACGGACAAGACTAGACGGACAAGACTAGACGGACAAGACTAGACGGACAAGACTAGACGGACAAGACTAGGCGGACAAGACTAGACGGACAAGACTAGACGGACAAGACTTTTTTATTAAAGTGGTTCGGCGGAAGCTCTCACTAAACCCCCTATTCCACCTTGGCTTTAGTATGCGCCACCCTGGTATCGCATATTTTGCATTCATTCAGGGTGGGCAGCCCGGACGGTTTACTGAAAAACCGCCCTAATTGTTGTCTCCCCGACCAGGAATCGAACCCGGGTCTCCCGCATTGAAAGGCAGGTATGTTGTCAACTACACCACCGAGGAGGACAGACGGACAAGACGAGACGGACTAGACGAGACTAGACGGACAAGACTAGACGGACAAGACTAGACAGACAAGACTAGACGGACAAGACTAGACAGACAAGACTAGACGGACAAGACTAGACGGACAAGACTAGGCGGACAAGACTAGACGGACAAGACTAGACGGACAAGACTAGACGGACCAGACTAGACGGACAAGACTAGACGGACCAGACTAGACGGACAAGACTAGACGGACAAGACTAGACGGACAAGACTAGGCGGACAAGACTAGACGGACAAGACTAGACGGACAAGACTAGACGGACCAGACTAGGCGGACAAGACTAGACGGACAAGACTAGGCGGACAAGACTAGACGGACAAGACTAGACGGACAAGACTAGACGGACAAGACTAGACGGACAAGACTAGACGGACCAGACTAGGCGGACAAGACTAGACGGACAAGACTAGAGGGACAAGACTAGACGGACAAGACTAGACGGACAAGACTAGACGGACAAGACTAGACGGACAAGACTAGGCGGACAAGACTAGATGGACAAGACTAGACGGACAAGACTAGACGGACCAGACTAGACGGACAAGACTAGACGGACCAGACTAGACGGACAAGACTAGACGGACAAGACTAGACGGACAAGACTAGGCGGACAAGACTAGACGGACAAGACTAGACGGACAAGACTAGACGGACAAGACTAGACGGACAAGACTAGACGGACAAGACTAGACGGACAAGACTAGACGGACAAGACTAGACGGACAAGACTAGACGGACCAGACTAGACGGACAAGACTAGACGGACAAGACTAGACGGACAAGACTAGACGGACAAGACTAGACGGACAAGACTAGACGGACAATACTAGACGGACAAGACTAGACGGACAAGACTAGACGGACAAGACTAGAAGGACAAGACTAGACGGACAAGACTAGACGGACAAGACTAGACGGACAAGACTAGACGGACAAGACTAGACGGACAAGATTAGACGGACAAGACTAGACGGACAAGACTAGACGGACAAGACTAGACGGACCAGACTAGACGGACAAGACTATACGGACAAGACTAGACGGACAAGACTAGACGGACAAGACTAGACGGACAAGACTTTTTTTTATATGTGGTTTGGGGGAAGCTACCAGCCTGTGTGTGAGGCTCTCACTGACTAAACCCCTTCTTCCACTTGGCTTAAAAGTACGCCACCCCGGTATCGCTTGTGCATTCCTTCAGGGTGGGCAGCCCGGACGGATTTTTTCCGCCCTAGTTTTTCTGTTTTCTCCTTGTATTTTGGTCTTGGTGAAATTAAATATATGCTCATGTTTGTAGCTGCGCCTCTCGGAGTTTTTTCCACTCTGTAGTATGTCTCTCGTCTTTTTCTTTTTGTGTGAAAATATCGGAAAACATTTTGCTTAGAGTGTCCCAGTTATTTTCGTTTTCTAGCATGAAATCTACTAGTTTTCGGGAGCTAGCTAGCGTCTCTCAGAGCTGTAGTTCTTTCCTTTTCCCATCTTTCACAATCTAGTATAGTGTGCACAACATTGTCGTCCTGTCCACCGCTTTCCTTTGGACGCTTGCAAGAACTTGTTTGTTTCTTGTCTGGAGCAGTGCGTTTGCCCACACAGGAGCTCCGTATAGCATGGCCGAGTGGGCTACCGAGCTGAGCAGTTTTCTTTTGCTGCTCTTTGGTCCTCCGACGTTAGGCATTATTTTTTCCAGTGCGGCTACTGTTTTTAGTCCTTTTTCCGCAGCTCTCGCAATATGTGCCTCAAAGTTCGTTTGCCTATCGATTATTATGCCTAGATACTTTACCCATTCTTTGGGTTTAATTACTACATTTTGTATTTTGAAGCACATTGGTAGCACTTTTCTTCTTCCAGTCAAGAGAACGGCTTCTGATTTTTCCGGTGCCAGTTGTAGGTCTTTGCAGGCTTCCAGTTGATTATGCGGTTTATAGCTGCGTTTGCTTTTTCCATTAAGGCCTGTTCAGATTTCGCTGTAACGACAAGCGCCAGATTGCCCGCAAAACCTATAGTTGTTACACCTTCCGCTTGAGCTAGTCTAAGCACCCCGTCGTAGACGATGTTCCAGAGTGTGGGTCCTAGTACAGATCCTTGTGGGACACCACTGTTAACACTATGCTCTCTAGGCTCCCCATTTGCAACATAGATGATTTTGCGGTCACTGAGATAACTCCTTATAATCCGGAAGAGATAGGGTGGCATGTCTTTTTTTGTCATTTCGTCCATAATGTGTTGCCAAGATGCGGAATTGAATGCGTTTCGAACATCCAGCGTTAAAAGAACACACATTCGCCGAGTTCGCCGGGTGCCGTTTCTTGCCTGTGCTGCTATATCCATAACTGCCTGTACGGCGTCACAAGTTGATCTACCTTCTCTGAACCCGAATTGCCGTTCAGAGAGTTCCTTGCCGGCTGTATTTAAATGCTTCTTTATTCGGCCCAGTATCATATGCTCTAATAGTTTTCGCATTGTGTCTAGAAGGCATATTGGCCTGTAAGATCCCGGCTCTTGTGTTTGATTGTCCCGTTTTTTTAGCAGCACTAACGTTGCTTTCTCCACAATTTGGGGAAGGTTCCAGTCATAAGGCAACTGTTCATAATTTTTAGGATGTATTGCGAATGTAGTTGGATTGTCCATTTTATTATCTCAGCGGGTAATCCGTCAGGTCCTGGTGCTCTATCGATGCGGGGATGGTTGCAAGCATTTCTCATTTCCGATTCTGAGAATTGTTTTACATCTGTTACAGTCGGTTGTTTCTACCTCACTTGGTTATGGGTCGGGAAGAGCGCGTTTATAATCTCCTGTGCTTTGTCTGCCTGGAGTTGGAGGTTTGGCTGGTGGATTTTTAGTTTTCTGATGGAAATCCTGTACGCATCTCCCCACACATCCTCGTCAATCTCTTTGCATAGTTTTTCCCAATGTTTATTTTTTGAATTGAAGATTTCCTTTTTGAGTTCTCTTTTGGCGGTTGTGTACTTGAGCTTCGCTTGTATTGAGAATTTTTCTTCGCCAGGTCTCTTCCTTTGCCGTTGATAATTTCTCCTAGCTGCAATACACTTTGCTCTGCTATTTGCGATATCATTATTCCACCAATACATTTGTTTGCGATTTTTGTGCGGGTTTTTCCTTGGCATTGAAACGTTGCAAGCCCTCTTCAAATTTCCAATGAGCGCTTCTGCTTTGTCAGGTCTTCTGTTGTTGATGTCGTCCGTCAGTTGCTTATTGAATTTTTCCTCATCTATTTTCTTGATGTTTCATCTCTTAGCCTGATTTGTTTTATTGGACGCCTTGCTCTCCAGGGAGTATGTAATATATTTGTGATCAATAAGGGTTTCGTGGTCGAGAACTTTCCAGTTGGTGATTTTGCTCGATAGTGTATGCGTAGAGAAGGTGAGATCTATTATAGAGCCCGTTTTTCCTCTTTCGAAAGTGTTTTTTTGGCCTATGTTTTGAACGTACATGTCAGTCTCGGCAGTCCAATCGGTTACTATAGTTCCTCTATGATCTGTTTTGTGGGATCCCCAGTATGGGGATTTGGCATTGAAGTCACCCGCAACGATTTTTTCTTTGGGAGAGTTTCTTATATCGCTACTGAGGGCGGCAAGGCACGATGTTAGTTGCTCGGGTGTGTTATTTGGTGAAAAATAGCAACTGTAAAGCTTAAATTGCTGCATTTCCACCCATACAAAGCCCGGTCCACTACCCGAGTCTATCACTATCATTGTTTTATTGGTAATTTTTATAGCTGCGTCCTTTTTCTCATCGGTGAACCATTCCGAATTGCTCACGATGTTTTTATTTGGTTCACTTAGGACCAGGAAATCAACTTATAATTCTAATGTCGCGGCATTTAGCAGGTCGTGGGCTGCGCGGCACCTGTTCATGTTTGTTTGGAGTATCTTGGTCATTTTTAGATGCTTCTCTTCTTACTGGCCTCCGACAGTGCCTTTTTATATTCCAGGCATTGTCGAGTGTCTGCTCGGTGACCTTTTTCGTTACAGATCGGGCAGAATGGATAATTTTGACATTGGAATGCCTTGTGACCTTCTTCTCCACACTTCAGGCAGAGCTTTTGCCTTTTCGGACCAGACGGACAAGACTAGACGGACAAGACTAGACGGACAAGACTAGACGGACAAGACTAGACGGACAAGACTAGACGGACAAGACTAGACGGACAAGACTAGACGGACAAGACTAGACGGACAAGACTAGACGGACAAGACTAGACGGACAAGACTAGACGGACAAGACTAGACGGACAAGACTAGACGGACAAGACTAGACGGACAAGACTAGACGGACAAGACTAGACGGACAAGACTAGACGGACAAGACTAGACGGACAAGACTAGACGGACAAGACTAGACGGACAAGACTAGACGGACAAGACTAGACGGACAAGACTAGATGGACAAGACTAGACGGACAAGACTAGACGGACAAGACTAGACGGACAAGACTAGACGGACAAGACTAGACGAACAAGACTAGACGGACAAGACTAGACGGACAAGACTAGACGGACAAGACTAGACAGGCAAGACTAGACAGACAATTCTAGATAGACAAGACGAGACAGACAAAACGAGACAGACAAGGCTAGACAGACAAGACTAGACAGACAAGACTAGACAGACAAGACTAGATAGACAAGACGAGACAGACAAGGCTAGACAGACAAGGCTAGACAGACAAGACTAGACAGACAAGACTAGACAGACAAGTCTAGACAGACAAGACTAGACAGACAAGACTAGACCTACAAGATATTCTTAATGTCTGAGTGGGACACATATATCCCAGCAACTATGACACCATCAGGAGATTATAAAATCTTCGAAGAATTAAATTAAAGCGAAAAATTCAGCATTAATAACCGCGTCACGTAATCCATCCAGTTAATCGAATTAACTAAATGACGATATAATTCTTTCCCGTCTAATGGGACATATATAACCCACCTATCTAGGATAACTTGTGGCTTATTTTTGTTGATTATTAACGTCTGAGTGGGACACATATATCCCAACAACAGCAAATGACTTAGTGAACGAACCGAAAGGACTGTATGTTTAAAAAGCATGTGACCAATTAAATTCAACAAGGTCAAAATGCTTTATAAATTCTTACTATTTTTGAAAGGATTAAGGGTTAAGCAAGTGCTAATAGACCTTTTTACGGTTAGTTAAGCGCATGCGCGTCCGCTTTGTTTAAATGGCGGGGAATATGAAAGTTTCGGGCACATTTTGTTATTTTCACTGGTTATACTTCCAAAAAGTGCTAAAAAACTGACGCAAAAATGCCCGGAAATTGACGCATGCGCACAAAAAAATTCAACTATGAAAAGGTCTATTCCAACTTCTTTTTTATTGGAATAGCCAATCAAAAGTCAATAAAAAATTATTATTAGAATAGTCAATCAAAAGTAAAGATGACAAAATAGTTTACATATATATAAATCCTTTATTGGCATAAATATAAATACACGACAGTTTGTACATTAGTTTGATACCACCTCCAAGAATAAAAACAAAAACTGCAAAAAACAAAAAAGTAGACAATGACTATAGTACAGGGATGGCCTTTTTGGGTAGTGGGTAAAATTTTGTTCATTATATTTTTCGTACTAGCTCGTGGGTCACCAGGCCAGTGGCATCTCTTGAAAAAGAGGAGGTAGGTAAAAGACTACTTTTCGACGTTCTTGAAGACGTTTTTCTTAATTCTATCAAAGGCTTTTACAAAATTCAAGTTTCCTTCCTTCCTTCCTTGTATTATACAATAGACTTCGGATGTATTATATAATGAAATCTTCGTATACATAACTTCGGATGTATTATACAATGAAATCCAATTAGAGTATGTGTAATTAGAGCCTCCGTGGCAAAAATTGCTACCTAGTAAAATCGCACAGTGACGGGAACAATATTTGGTCGTTGTCGATGTAATCTAACTAAACGTAGATTTAATCTAGATTAGGTTATGGTTAGATTAAGTTATGTTAAAGACAGGCAAATTCAGACTGAGGGACCGAGACTTCTTGAATAAGAAAAATTAATTCATTTTTAATATACTTAAGAAAATTTATTTTCACTACGTCTATGTTTTTGGTTTAGTGACGCGAGTTGTTGCCACAGTGACAACAAACAGAAATCGATTAATAATTATATTATTTTTATTAATTATATATACATTATTAATAATGAAACTCCATTTGATTTACATTGGACTTTTACGCACGATTTGGATACTATTATACACGATTATAATAATGGCATCCTTCACATACAATAATTTACTTATAATTGTGTTCATTTTGGTGTGCGAGTAGATAAACAATTTTAAAATACAATAATTGGAGAAGAAATTTCTTTTTGATATATTTAATATTCATACCTTTATGGTTGAGAAATTTGAATAAGGAAATAATAAAAAATATAAAATCAACGTCTGGGTCACTTAAAAAGCCTGTGTGTCGCCATCCCTGCTATAGACAATGAACTATAGACAATGATTAAGTGGAAAAGACAAGACTAGACAAGTCTAGACAAGATTAGACGAGATTAGATAAAACTAGACACGATTAGATAAGACAAGAATAAACAAGAGCCTAAACAAAACCTAACGTTCAATAAAGTTTATGTTATATAACCTTTCTGCTAGATGTAATAATTCGAGTTTTGCATGAGAGTGAGTGTTCATGAATTTCTCAGGAAGAATCTACGTGAGCAGCGAACTTATGATGAGAACCATTACGAGCCAGCGCTAACTATAAATCTCACGTGTATAAGCTGTGGGATGTGCTAATAATTTATCCCTCCCGCGGATTTATGTTATTTAAGTTCAAGGAAGTTTATTGATTTACTATTTTATTTATACAATATTAGCTATAGCCCGCGGCTTCGCTCGCGTGTATGTTAATATCATTCAAATTAATTCAGGTCAGGTATGTTTACCAAATATTGATTATCTTGTAAGTTATATGAAGGCTAATATTAAGATACGTAATATGAAGGCTGGTATTATTAAAAGGGCAAGTAAGATTTGAAAATTGTTATCAGGGCCGGATAAAATGAAGTAAAGCATAACGGGACACGGACGACTCGGCACTTCCAATTCGGCACCGGATAAGTCGGCACCGGACAACTCGGCACCGGGAAAAGTCGTCAGCGGACAAATCGGCACCGAGACATTTCAGCACTCTATTTTTAATTTTCTTTTAACCTCTTATTATTTTAACCTTTAATAAGGTTATTTATATTTTATTATTAGTTTTTAATTTAACGCTGTTGAACATGATACTGTTAGCTAGAAGGTGACTAAATAAATAGCTTAATAGTTATAACAATTTCCCTCATCTTTCAAGGGGCGTGCGTTACTTTTTAGGGTTCCGTACCGAAAACGGAACCCTTATAGGATCACTTTGTTGTCCGTCTGTCTGTCTGTCCGTCTGTCTGTCTGTCAAGACCATTTTTCTCAGGAACGCGTAGAGGTAACAAGTTGAAATTTGTATCAAATACTCGGGTCTGCGGTCTCTTTCAGCTGAAAAAAAAAACGTGTAAGTCAACGCGATCAAAAGATTTGACCGTTTATGTTGCATATTTTGCGATTTCACAAGGGGAATCAAAACCTATAGGGTACTTCCCGTTGACCTAGAATCATGAAATTTGGCAAGAAGCGGTGTCTTACAGCACATGCAAAGGGAAAAATCTGTAAACCGTCAATATGTAGTTTAATTACAAGAAAAATGCGAATTTACTATTAAAAACTTATGAAAATACACTAATGTTGGCGTAGTGGTATTGACAGGCTCCAGAAGCATATGGGTTGCATACAGTTAAGTCCTCCCCGGTTAGGTCCGAAGGTTAAAAAGTATGAATTTTCTTTGTTTATATTCGTTATGCATTTCATCAAGTACGCTCTATATACATAATATATAGGGGGTATATATTATGTCTAAATTTTGCTTGTTTATAACCGACATGCGACATACTCAAGTCCCGTGACATCCTGTATATATTATATGTTATATATAAGTGTATATTATATAAGTGTAATATTAAAATAAAGTTTTCTTTTTATAAGTTTAAAAATATTCGAGTTATTTAAAAAAAATACCCTGTATACCTTTATACAGGGTATATAGGTATACAGGCAAAATTGAGCAGTAAAAACAAATAGTGAAGTTCCAGAACCCCTAAACACTCATAGTGAATGGGGGATGTATGGTAATAAAATATAGGGTAGAATTCCATCGTACGACAGCGACTTCGTACGACAGCGGTTATGCTTGCAGCGGTACTAAGATGGTCGTGATTTCAGGAGGGCCACTTGTCAAGTTAACTGAATGTGCTTGCTACTTCCTCCACAAAAAAAAGATACCTTACTTACAAGTTTGTACGGAACCCTAGGTGCGCGAGTCACAACTCGCACTTGGCCGGTTTTTTTTAATTATAAAAAGATTTCTTTTGTTTTTGATATTACCAAAACCTATGTTAGGCCTAAGCCGCACTACGGCTAAAGCGCCGCGGTTTTCAATCGCTTGATCCTGTGACTCTAGTAAGCTAATACAAGCGGCCTCACTTGCGGTTTTTTCCCGCGACTGATTTTACCCATAGCGTACTGTGTGTTTCTTGAACGGTTTCACGGTTATAGCGGTTACCGCTCGCGGCAGAAAACCGTAGTGCGGCCTCGGCCTTATACTAGAAAATTTATATATTGATGACTGGTGCCGATTTGTCCGGTGCCGACTTATCCGGTGCCGACTTATCCCGGGCCGAGTTTTCCCAGTGCCGACTTGTCCGGTGCCAAGTTGGAAGTGCCGAGTCGTCCGGTGCCGACATATCCAGTGCCGACTTATCATGTATCCAGCATAACTTATTTTCTCCAATATTTGAGTATGGATTTTAATCAAACTTTGCGCACTTATTACTTAAAAATCACGTATACAAATCTACATTATGCACAATTGTTTGTTAGGTACCGTTTTTTTGGCAATCGACTAGTACGATTTAGGCACCTGGTTTCCCAAATCGTACTGATTGCAGAGTTCACAAAAAGAAGCTATATTTTTTTTAATAAAGAAGACTTAGCAGTAAAAATGCAACTAGGAGAAGCAGAAAGAACCAACTAATAAAAATTAACTTAAAAAGATCTTAAAAATGTGTTTTCTTATAAATATATCACAGAATCTCCTAACCAGTACGATTTGGGCAACTCTCCCATACATCGAAATTTTAAGGTTTTTTCAAGCTTCCAGAAAACCTGAAACGAATTCCGCTACTTTTAGTACTTTTTAAGATATAGCTGTAAATATAACAAGGTGTTTTTAGCTGAAAATTGATGTTTTTTAAGATTTGCTGACTTATTGTACATTAAATTGCATAATGTAATATATTAGAGTGATCTGCGTAAAATTATGCGTGTTTTGATACGCAATATGTAAAAATCGGAAAGGTGTGGAAAATCGCGATTTTTTAAAAGCATTTTTCGAATTCGCGAATTTTGACATGTCATGGATATTGACATGTAATACATCAAAAGACGCGAAATTTTGTAGAGAACGAACAAATTATAATCTTGTTCTGTTTTGGTGAAACGTAAGCCTGAAATAAGCGATTATAAAGTAGCGCCAAATATCGTACTTTGGGATTTTTGCCCGAAACTTTTTCCAAAATAATCTAAATTGACTGGCTCTTGTTCTAAATTATTTTAAATTAATTGCAGATTAAAACTATGTACGATACTTGCAGTTGCAAAGAGAAGAAACCTCTCAAATTTTCTATAAAACGATTCAACGCTAATTTAAATAATACCTAGGTTTCCGGGCGTTTAAAGAGAAAAATGAGGGCAAAATAAAATAGGCCACTGGGCCGCAGTGTTTGAAGGGTTAAAAAGACCAAACTTACAAAAAAAATACTACGACTGAGAGAGTTAAGCTTCCTTTAAGTTACTTTACAAGTTTGTTTAATGGACTAATAATGGAACCTTGAGGAACAATCTTAATACATTAACAGATTTTTTAAGAATTGACCAGATACAACCTGAAAAAACCGGACTGGTAAGATCTGGGCGCGATTCAGGGATGAGATTAAAATATGTGAAGGATAAATATTAGCCTGAACGTTAACTTGTTGTCGTGGATTTATCCATCAAGAGGGAAATCTCTCATGAATATGCAAGTTCGTGTAGTAAATTCCAGGAGAAGCGCAATTATCTTGTCTCCTATTTTAAGACCGTTTCCTTTTCGACGTCAACAAGTGAAACTAAAAAAGTTATAATTGCCTCCGAGAATAAAGAAACCATAGTTTGCAACAGATCTGGTTCTTCTGATGTTGCGTAACGCCAATTGTTACGTGCGTGCAAGTTGCTAATAAAATTTCGCAAATAATTAGTATATATTTTATTTTCTCAAGACATTATGACGCAGGAATTATTAATAGACAAGAGTGACTAGAATAGACTGACTGACAAGCTGTTGAAAACTGGGATGAATCCCGTAACTGCGAGGGTAACAATAAGCGAGTGCTATTGGATGTTTTAAAACTCAAACCGCTTAACCTACGAAACATCCACAGTTTTTAAAATCCCTCGTAACAATTTTAAAATCTTATTAAACCTGGGTGTGTTGACTTCGTCTTCAAGGTTACGAACTTAACCTACGAAAAATTCTAGGATGTTTGCTTTGTCTACTATGAATGCTATACCCAGCTCCTTCTTACCTTCCTCTTTGCCACTGTATAGAATCGTATATGTGCTGGTGTCTCTAGTTGAGTGGACTAACTGGATGTTATATTATATTTGTCCCACTTAGACATTAATATTGAACAAAAAGGTTAAGTTCGTAACCTTGAAGACGAAGTTAACACACCCGGCCAGGTTTAATTATATTTTAAAATTGCTACGAGGGATTTTAAAATCAAGTTGAAGGGCGGATCCGGCCCGTGAGTCCGAGAAAATCGAGATCAAAGTTTCGGGTCTCTCAAAAATTGATCGAATCGTTTTATAGAAAATTTGAGAGGTTTCTTCTCTTTGCAACTGCAAGTACTATCGTACACAGTTTTAATCTGCAATTAATTTAAAATAATTTAGAACAAGAGCCAGTCGTCAATTTAGATTATTTTAGAAAAAGTTTCGGTCAAAAATCCTAAAGTACGATATTTGGCGCTGCTTTATAATCGCTTATTTCAGGCTTACGTTTCGCCAAAACAGAAAAAGATTATAATTTGTTGATTCTCTACAAAATTTCGCGTCTTTGGAGGAATTGGTAAAACCATCCTACGTTAAAGATAATCATACAAACTTAAAACAAACGGAACACAGCCTGAATATATAAATATGTTCAGCCTTTCCGGAGCTCTATAACAATTGCTGAGTCTTTTTAGGACTACCTACTGTCTTTTGGTACAAATGCAGTCAATACTAGCTCCTGGGATTGAACCCGGAACCTCTAGATTTCTTAGTTAACGCTCTAACTCTGTAGACTACGAGGCCGACATAGTGTTAAAAGTGTCCCACCTTTGATAGTTATACATGTTAACAACAAGCGATCAAAGGGGTTGTTTACAAATATTTAAAATTGATTAAAATTACGTGCCTCAAAGGCTTAACAGATGAACAAAAGACGTACAATTTACTAGTACAGTATAATCTCGATAATCCGACACATATGGGAACAGACAACCGCCGGATTATCAGAGAGAGAGTGTTAGGAGGGAAGAACGCGACCGGTCTCCAGATCGCCGGATTACTGAGCGTGTTTTCCGATTAACCAACGGCCGAATTGCCGAGATTATACTGTAGGATATCTGTCGTAGTTATATAGCGAAACCCGCCAGATTATGTAAAACCGAGTAATTGCATGATCTGCTGGTAGTTCGTGTATTCGTGCACGATATGACTATACTCGTACCGGCGAGAGAATGTATCTCGTCTCGACGAGTTTAGCATTGTTCTGCGCATCTCTCTCTTCGTGGCGCTACAGTCCCATTTGGACCTGGGCCTCCTCCCACTGCCTACACTTGTGCTCGGTGTCTTGATCTTACACAAGACACTATTAGGCAGTTTTTCGAGGCAGATTTTTGTTTTGCGCATTATTGTTCTGCGCATACCCCCACATTATTTCGAGTGCGCGGCGTTTAGTTGTACGTATTTGAGAAACTGGCGCATATTTCAAATCTGCGCGTACCTCGTCGAATCCCTTACACCTCATACCTCGGCGCAATACAGCAGCATTCTCTCGCCGGTTCGAGTATAGGTAAGTGAACCTCACATATGCTTCTTTATTTATCTCATTATTAATAGGTCTGATAATTAAGACAAGTAGCTTTATACAATCAGATGACTGCACTTAGGTATTTTTTAACATATCGAATCTGTAAGTACGATAGTGTAAGCCAGGCATGAGCAACCTTTTTTGGAACCACGGCCAAATTACCATTATTAGTTCCAGTACAGAAGCGACAAAAGACAAGGCGGTCATATTGGTCCCGTTTATTAAAATTTGGGGCAGTAGAGTAGTTTTGATTGCGCAGGGAAGTCGACACAGATACTGTATGCGGCCCGGGGGCCGCAGGTTGCTCATGTCTCATGTAAGCGATATCGCCGAGAGTGATGTCGCGATATCGCCGAGAGTCGACCGCATTTGTTCCAATAAAACAAATGTGAAATCTGCCTGTGAGGAAAGTGGGTGGATTGAGTAACCCAGTGAAGGGTAGTTAGGCCTTCACTCACCCTCCTCTTTTACGAATGACAAATCCCCAAGACCAGAGCAGTCGGTCCCAAGCCTGGATAAAAGAGGAGGGAGGCTAACACTGAATCCGCTCGTCTCCGCTCACCTCAGCCTTTCAGCCCAGAAAAATATAAAACCCGTGTATATAAATAGAAACGCACATACTGTGTCCGCTCAGCCCCAGCTTGACTTCATTCCGCTTCTCTCCGCTCCGTATCCTATGTTTGTCAAGAATACTAGGCCGGAGGTCGGATGCTGGCAGATGGTTCACGCAGGCGCAACACTAACGTTTTCATATATGCGCTAAGGCATTTATGCAACCAGGATAGCAGTACATATTTAGCTCTGCTATAGGAGAGGTAGGAGGGGATTGAGTGTGTGGAAAACTGATGTAGCTGAGAGGATGCAATATGTGGAAAAATGACGGAGCTGAGAGGAGCGGACTCGACCGGATCTGATGTGAGCTGAGCGGAGCGGATCCAGTGTGCGACAAGCCTTACGCGACGGCACCTAGGCTATGTAATTGGAACAAGGAATGTACGCACAGTAAATAAACCCAGAGCCAGATCACTGCTTCACTGAGCGATGATCACTGCTTAGAGAGTTACAAAAATATAAGACAATGATAACAGCAATCCAGCAGAGAAGATAGATTGGCAAGGGAGTAAGAGACACCAGCACATATACGATTCTATACATTGGTTTCTGTCTACTGGCTAGTCGATTCTATACTAAGAGCAATGCAAGAAGGAGCTTGGTGTAGCATTCATAGTCGACAACAAGCTTAAAGCAAAAATCCTAGACCTTCAAGCAATTAACGAACGAATGTCTAAAGTGCGACCAAAAACACGATTTTTTAATTTGACTCTGATTAATGCACACTGCACCACAGAGGAGCAAGATGAAGAAACAAAGAGAGATATTACGAACTACTGACAAATCCCCAAGAAACGACCACAAAATGATCATTAGAGAAATGATCAAAGAGATCATTAGAGGGAAAGATGATTCGTTCTGGACCCTCCACCTGCACTTGATTAAAGCTGATTAAACCTGTAGTACGGGACTATATAGACCTCACACCCTGTTTAACATGGGCTTACGTAGACCTCACACTCTCGTAGTGTATTAAAGCTGATTAAACGCTGATTAAAAGCTGATTAAAGTCTGATTAAAGCAGATTAAAGTTGATTAAAAGCTGATTAAAGCTGATTAAAAGGTGAGGGACCGGAAGTGAAGGAGAGGGTCCAGGACGAATCATCTTTCAGATAGGAACAATATCGAAACAGTTCCTACACGACGAGACAACGAAAACGAAGTGATGCTTATTAAATGCTTCGCTGTAAGTAAAAACATGGTGATCAGGTCCACTTGTTTCCCACACAAGAACATCCATAAGGGCACTTGGAGGTCACCGGATGGTAGGACAGTGAACCAAATAGATCACGCTATTGTAGACAAGAGAGCAGCAAAGAGTATAACAAATGTCAAGTCAAGGAGGGGTGCATACTGTGGATCAGATCATTTATTAACACAAATCTCAGGAACTCACAAAGACAGCTAAACCAGACTTACAAAGAAGGTACCGAAGACGGAGAAGTAAGACGCCAAGTCCTTGCATCAAATAAAGCGTACTATGCAATGGCGGCAATATTAAGATCTAATAGTGTGCACTGCAAGAACAAGCTTAGAATTTACAAGACAATAATTCAGCCCATCACATGCTATTGTAGCGAAACATGGACTATGACCGCAAAAAACAAGAACGCAATGGACATATTTGAGCGCTAGGTGCTACGTAGGATTCTTGGAAGGTGCTACGTAGGGGCGCTAACGGTCGGATACATCACAAGGCCAAGGTACAATAACGAGCTATACCAGATATACCAGCTATACCAGATACCAAGAACCACCGATTTCTACAATCATCAGACTGGAAAGAGATGGGCATGACACGTGTTCAGGATGGAAGACAACCGTCTGCCGCAAAGAGCACTGAACGCAAAAATGCAAGGCAGGCGGCCGGTACGGAGGCCAAGAAAACAGTGGGAGGAAGAGACCCGGGAAGACGCATACCAACTACTCGGAGTAAGAGTGTGGAGAAGAACAGCAAAGGACAGGGAAGAACGGAGGACAAAAATACGGGAGTTCAGGGCCCGATTTGGGCTGTAGAAGAAAAAGAAAACAAATGTGACTACCACCAAACCTCCTATCAACCACCTACTACTACTAACCCACTAACCTACCACCTTTATAGATGAGGAGGCAGACAAGACTAGACAGACGACAGAAACCTTGGGAACCTAACAATGATACCTTCTTCTTCCTATCGCGCTACAACGCTATGTGGGTTTTGGCCTGCTCTCCTACTCCCTTCCATCTTTTCCGATCCTGGGCTAGTGCGGCGTAATTGCGTACTCCCATTCCATTGCGTATTTTCTTTCCATCTTCTCCTTTGCCTTACTCTCGCTCTTACTTCCGATGCTACCCAGTTATTAATTGTTTCAAGTGCTCTGCGCTCATACATGCGTATCCTTGGGGATCCGGCTTTTATAAAGCGTATTGTGTCCGCTGGTTCTTTTTTTAGCTTATGGTCTATTCGAACATACATAGGAGAGAGAGAGTATATATGATATATATATATATATATATATATATATATATATATATATATATATATATATATATATATATATAACGTCAATATTAGCACATGTATCACTAACATATTGCAATTATTGTCTTTATTATCACAGCTCCAGGCGTAACTGTTCGAGCCAGGAGATGGCTTCCGGTGTCGCGTGTAACAAGTCGTCGCTCGTTCCAGGGAAGGCTGTTAGCGGGCATTCGTGGGTGATGTGTTCCATTGTTTGAGGGGCAGCACCGCATTCGCACTCTAGACTGGGGCGCATTCCCCACCTATGGAGTGCCGATCCACTTCTGCCGTGTCCAGTACGTATTCTATTCAGTCGAACCCGGAGCTTGCGGGGCAGGTTAAAACCAGGTGGTGGTTCTTTAGAGTTGAGTAGGGGGTGCCAAGTCGGTGAGACTTTGCCTTGGCAGTCCGCTGTTGTGCCGTTCTCCTCTGTAAGACTTCTAGACTTTAGTCGATTAAAATGTATTAGATCCTGGTGGATTGGTAAGTCCGGGTTCGCGGTTATTTTATTGCGGTTATTATATAACGCTAAAGAGCTAAGACAAAAGGTAATACAGACCATCTCACGATCTCCTGGATATCGAAACATACATGGATTCCGCTGGATTGATTAGAGTATTGTGCAAATAAAACAAATGTGACTACCAACACCTTTATGCAGGTTATGATATGAGGAGGACGAAACCGCCGCCCATATAATCTTCCACTGCGAATCAATTGCACGTAGGAGACACAAACTTGATATTACAGCTGAGAGAGTCCCCGTGAAAAACATGGCACATAGAATCCTGGACCTAATGGAGGGACTGGATCTATTTGCATGAACGAAACAATGTGGGGAAATACAATAGGTCAATGGACCGCAGTGTTTTAAGGGCTAACCCCCCTGGACCCACATTGGTTAGAGGGGGAAAAAAACCATTTACCATCTAACCTACTATCTCCCACATACTACTAACCTACTTATCTACCACCTTTACAGAAAAAATATGACAAGGCAGACAAGCTTAGACAGACGACAGAAACCTTCGGAACCTAACAATAATACCTTCCTCTTCCTATGGCTTTACAACCCTCTGTGGGTCTTGGCCTGCTCTACCACGTCCTTCCATCTCTTCAGGTCCTGGACTATTGCGGCTTAATTGCGTACTCCCATTGTTCTCAGGTCGTCAACTATATTTTCTTTCCATCTTCTCCTTGGCCTTTCTCACGCTCTTGCTTTCGGTGCTACCCAGTTATCAATCATTTTAGGTGTTCTGCCCAAATACATGCTAACCAGACACCCATACTGGGATCTGTCATGCCCTTAGGATCTGTCTTTTATAAAGCGTACTGTGTCCGCTCGGTTGATTAGGGTATTGTGCTCGTGATTCGCATTTGTTTCAATAAAACAAATGTGACTACCACCTGCAACTACTAACCTACCACCTTTACAGAGTAAAGGACTTTACAGAGTAAATATGACGAGGCAGACAAGCGACAAAAACCTTCGGAACCCAACAATGATACCTTCTCCTCCATATGGCGCTACAACTATATGTGGATCTTATCCTGCACTACCACTCCCTTCCATCTTTTCCGGTTCTGGGCAAGTGCGGCGTAATTGCGTACTCCCATTGTTTTCAGGTCTTCAGCTATATTTTCTTTCCATCACCTCCTTGTCCTTCCTCTCGCTCCGGCTTCCGATGGTGCCCAGTTATCAATTGTTTTAGGTGCTCTGCCCTCATACATGCGTGCCAGATGCCTATAGGATCTGGCTTTTATAAAGCGTACTATGTCCGCTGCGTCGTATGCAAACTAGCCGACCGAAGGTCAGCCGCTGCAGATGCTTGGGAATGAGCCGCGGGATCGCGGCCCATGTCCCGCCGCATCTGACAGTTAATTACTACGCCGGCGGGCCGACGAACTGCCCGACCTATCTCGTAATGGTTAGCTTCTCGGACCAAATAGACGCTCCTCACACTATCGTCGCCTTATTCCGCTAGCAAGGATACGGTCTTAGAGGCGTTTAGGCATAATCCTACGGATGGTAGCTTCGCACCATCGCCCGCTCCAGCGAGTGCGTAAACCAATTGTTCCTGCGGTTCCTCTCGTACTGAGCAGGATTACTATCGCGATGACTAGTCATCAGTGAGGTAAAACTAACCTGTCTCCCGCTGGGCCATACTAACCCTATGGGCTGTTTGGACTACAGCCCAGGGGCGCCGTAACTTAAGGGGCGTCACAAACGTAAAGATGACAAATCTTTAAATGTGCTAGTACAACTATGTACTAGCATACTAGCACTGTTTGTGCTACAACAACTGGACAAGATATTTTCTATCCCACTACCCGCTGATATATGCAACAAACTATACGCATGAGCGCCATCTGTCAGTAAAAAGCTGAACTAAAGCGCCATCTTTCAGTAAAAAAAAAGCTGAACTAAAGCGCCATCTGCCAGCGGCGTTCTGAACTGTCAGGGTCCAAAGGTCGGTGGTGGCGGTGGTTCCAGAACATAGGATCTTTCCCTACTTATGCTTAAATCGCTATAGCTCAATTAATAAATTTGGGAAATGATGAATGCACACCCCGAGTAAGACCGCTGACTGAGGTAGCGCTCGTGGCTCGCGCTCTCTCTCTTTTCATACATATATCTAAGTGCCCGATGTCTATACAATATATGAATAGAAATGAATAGAAGATATTTCCACAATTTAAACTCGTGCAGAACTGCACATTGCATTTTTTGTAAATTTAATTCAGTTTTTAGGGTTCTGTACCTCGTAAGGAAAACGGAACCCTTTTTGTATAATAGGAACAATTTTTTGTCCGTCTGTCTAACTGTCTGTCTTTCTGTAAAAACCCTATTTCTCAGAAAGGCGTAGAGGTATCAAGTTGAAATTTATATTAAATACTCGTTTCTACGGACTCTTTCAGTTATGAAAAAATCAAACTTGAAAGTCAACGCGATCAAAAGATATGACCGTTTATGTCGCATATTTTCGCATATTTTGTGATTTCGCAAGGGAATCAAAACCTATAGGGTACTTCCCGTTGACCTGAAATCATGAAATTTGGCAAGAAGTAAGGTCTCACAGCACATGTAAAGGAAAAAATCTGTAAATATATAGTTTAATATAAAAAAAAAGCGAATTTACTATTACAAAGTTATGAAATATGAAAATTCAATTTCAATGCCCAGGCCCTAGGGCGTTAATTGGTTTATAGCCCAGGGTGCCAAAAGTGATAAGAACGGCCCTGGCCTCACGACGCTCCGCTGATTAGGGTATTGAGTTCGTTATTCATCTTAACAACAATGATACACCTAACAATGGTAAGATGTAATGTCTCGTAGACAATGAAAAGGCAGAAAGCAACCTTCGACAACCTAGTATGAGCAATGATAAGAGACAGTACAATACTTATACTGGACCATATTAACGATGGGGGGCAGTGATGGTACCATATAAGAGATGAGAGGCGGTACAATTTTTCTACTGGTTAACTTATTATAAATCCTTCTACATATCATGACTGCGGAGCAGTGCTCCGCAAGAGACAATTGTCCCTTGCAGTCCTTGGCAGGAGTTGCAGTCCTTGAATCCCAAAAAAAAATCCTAAAGGAATCAGCAGCAGAGGAGGCGCTCTAAATGGGTAAGTATAGCAACGATTAGAGGAAGAGTGTGGGGTACAATAGATCTATGAAGGTCGCAGTACAAGTCACCACTAGAATCTATAAATCTTCAATCTGCCATATAATAAAGCTGTGACTAGGAGGAAAAAGTAATCTTCCAAACCTATCATTAGAAATGATAAATGGGGCAAGATACTTTCTGAACTATTATTGTAAAGGGGCTTGTACACGAGCAACAAAAAATGCACATTGCCGGGCTATGTTTCTGAAATAATGGCAAAGCAATGTTGCTGGACAATGTGTTGCTGACATATTGATAAATAATGTGTAGCCCAGTGTCTCAGCAATATTGTGACAACAGTATTGCCCGAGACTTCGCGCGTACACCTTCAGCAATTAAGGTCTACAGTGAAGAAGAACTTATGAATGCAGCATACATAGTACTTGCTAATAAGAAGAAAGAGAAAACTTTGGGTTCGAAAATATATACGTTGCTAAATATTGAGCATTGTTGTGCAGCCATTATTGCCGGCCACACATTGCCGTTAAAATTTTGCTCGTGTACAAGCCCTTAAAGAGGAGAGGAGCAACTATCGTGCCTCTCATACACCTCTTCCTCTCTGTAAAAGAACAATATCCGAAAATGTGGACAAAATACAATAGGTCACATGGCCGCAGTGATTGAAGGGCTGAAATAACTCGATATCCACATTACGAAAGAGAAAATAAAATGTAAATCGTTGTTAAACAAGTGCCTAATAGAATCGGCGATTTCATGAGCTACACGAATTGCCGATAGAGCATGCAATGGCTCAGTTTTACACAATCTGTCTGATTTCACTATCTGACAACGATAAATCAATTGTCACGATTGTCATTTGAGGAATTCGTGGAACGGGGCATGAAAGGAACATATAAATGAGGTAACAAGGGGACGGACGGAAGTCGTTGGATGAGCGGCGCCGTGTGTTGTACGTCGCGAATTCGTTGTCGCGGCGCGCGTTAACCGAAATACTAATCAGGACAAGAATGGGACGACGATAAAAGAACATTCCGTGCGGCGAATATTCATGGCTTGTGCCCCCTGCGCTTCGCGGAAGCGCGCAGTTATAATTACGAACGTTTCCGAATCGGTTAAGGAAGGCGAGTGTATTCGCACGCTGTGCAGTTATTCGATGACTAAATTTCTCGACGAATAAGAGATGTTTAGTTTTTGTTTCGTTTTCGTCATTTCCTGTCCGTCTTAAAAAATCGTTTGCTGGAATAGATATAGACATCGAAGGTCTTATCTGTTCTGTCTAGTCCATGTCTCTTTCCTGTTTCGTTCTCCATATAATAAAAATGAAACTTTTTAAAGATCGTGTCTTATAGACCTATTCATAGTTGAAAGTTTTTTGTGCACATGTGTCAATTTCCGGCATGTTTTGCCCGAACTTTTTGACGTATAACCTTATTATTTGCCCGAAACTTTCATATTCCCGCCTTTCAAACTTGGCCGATGCGCATGCGCTTAACTAACCGTAAAGGTCTATTGTCACTGCTTATAACAAACCATGTTATCAATTAACTAAAAAGCAAATTTCAACTTCTGCACAAATTTCTAGTTTCTTCTCATTTACAAAAAAACGAAGAAATTTTAAGTAAACTAAATAATTATACTAAATAGAGAGATAACAAAAGAACAATATGATGCTAATTATGTTAAAATCCGCAAATTAGTAACAACGCTGTGACAAGTTAAAGTCAAAATTTCGATTTTTTCCTAATTCTACGATTACGAACAAACGAATCGCGTGAAAATAATAAACGTATACAAGGCTAAAAGCTAGATAACACACGAAAAATCTAAAGTTAATGTGAAACTCGTAACTAGTCTAGTTTAAAAGTTACAAGCCGTCAAAGTTAAAACTTAAATTTAACCTTGAATTACCTTGAGAAATAACCTTATTTTCTCGAAAACTGGCTGGTAAATAACCTAAAATTTGACAGTTATTAAAATTAGACTTGTCAAAATGCCAGGTCATATCATTTTTGACCTATCAAAATGAAAAATAACCTAAATTTTGAAAGCATTTTTTTGACCTATCAATATGTTTGATCTGTCAAATTTTCAAAACATAAAAATAAATAATAATAATAAGCTAAAGCTAAAAATAGTCTAATTTAAACAATATGATTTTACATTTTCCTCTAATTATAGCCCATTGTCGATTTCGATTTTAATAAAATCGTTTAGTCATCAACAAGAGATTTCAGTTCGTTTTTATCTTATCGGTCCGATGGGGAATTTCCAAATCCCGAGCGTAATTTGATAAATCAGAAGATCGATATGCAAAATTAATTACAGTCTATTTGCTTTAAAGCCAAGTGCATACACGATAATTGGCCTAGATAAACGCAACTAATGTTAGCTCCGGAAATGAGAATTGTATTATTAATCTCCAATTAGCAAATTAGTTTTCAAATTAACAAATAAACAAAGAACAAGATAGGAAGAGTCAAGACTGGAATAGGCTAGTAGAGACCCAAGATTGCCGGATAAGGCTATATAAACTCTAATAAGATTAGAGATAATCAAGCTAGACTAGCTAGGTCTAGACTATTCAAGAAAACTATGTAATTATTTGTGGTTTTGACCATCTCGAAGGTTAATCTTCATGTTTTGCGTTTAAGTATTAACAAAGCAAAACACAAAAACTATGTAAGTAACTTCCGAAATCATTTAGTTTTCTTGTTGCAAGTTTTCTTCTAAGTTATAACGAGCAAACTGAAGAAGAACTTACCGGTGTAGGAGAGGGCGATGAAGTCGTCAGCGTCGGATTCCCTGACTTGCCAGTGCACACGCCAGCGCTCCTCCCGCTTATCGTAATCGGCGGAAATCTCGTCGACAAAGTCGTCGTTGGCGTAGGCTGGCGGCTCGCTGCCGGTATCGGACTTGGGCGACGCCTGGGCCGCCTCGCCGCCGCCGTCCTCCGTCGAAACGCTCCGCTCCCTCACCGTGCACTTGAGGAACTGGCACGGGAAGTTCTCCGTCTCCACCGACGAGTCCTCCACGATTTCTACCACCATTTCCTCCTCGTTCTCCATCTTTCAAAACTGGAACAAAGAGGAAATGAGAATAAGGATTTCGTGCTAGTTTTGAAAGAACTACAGTTCTAGACAAAATTGGAATAAAATCCCCAGTTCTCTTGAAATCACTAATTCTTCCAAAACTAAAACAAAGGATTCTAGTCTTGCCTAGAACTCAGGTTCTTTCACAACTAGAACTGTTAAGGAAATAGAATAGAAATAGAACTGTAAAAAGGAATCTATCTAGTTTTGTCTGCCGAGCTTTGTCTAGTTTTGCGTCGTGCTATATTCTTGTTTACAATGGCCTAGTCTTGTATTTATTGAGTTCATAAAGATTTATTTGTAACGTAAATACATTATACATGTGGCGAAATTGCGGTGAAAAACAAATGTTTACAAATGCTCGCCAAAATTCATTTCCCCAGGTACATGTTCAAGTTGAACTACACATATGTACTAAGTTACATAAATTATGAGTACAAAGTTGATCAATACTAGTTTTCTAAGCAATGAACTTGCCTAGACGGACAAGACTATATAGACAAGACAAGACAGACAAGACCAAAGAGGCAAGACTAGACAGACAAGACTAGACTGACAAGACTAGACAGACAAGACTAGACAGACAAGACTAGACAGACAAGACTAGACAGACAAGACTAGACAGACAAGACTAGACAGACAAGACTAGACAGACAAGACTAGACAGACAAGACTAGACAGACAAGACTAGACAGACAAGACTAGACAGACAAGACTAGACAGACAAGACTAGACAGACAAGACTAGACAGACAAGACTAGACAGAGAAGACTAGACAGAGAAGACTAGACAGACAAGACTACACAGACAAGACTAGACAGACAAGACTAGACAGACAAGACTAGACAGACAAGACTAGACAGACAAGACTAGACAGACAAGACTAGACAGACAAGACTAGACAGACAAGACTAGACAGACAAGACTAGACAGACAAGACTAGACAGACAAGACTAGACAGACAAGACTAGACAGACAAGACTAGACAGACAAGACTAGACAGACAAGACTAGACAGACAAGACTAGACAGACAAGACTAGACAGACAAGACTAGACAGACAAGACTAGACAGACAAGACTAGACAGACAAGACTAGACAGACAAGACTAGACAGACAAGACTAGACAGACAAGACTAGACAGACAAGACTAGACAGACAAGACTAGACAGACAAGACTAGACAGACAAGACTAGACAGACAAGACTAGACAGACAAGACTAGACAGACAAGACTAGACAGACAAGACTAGACAGACAAGACTAGACAGACAAGACTAGACAGACAAGACTAGACAGACAAGACTAGACAGACAAGACTAGACAGACAAGACTAGACAGACAAGACTAGACAGACAAGACTAGACAGACAAGACTAGACAGACAAGACTAGACAGACAAGACTAGACAGACAAGACTAGACAGACAAGACTAGACAGACAAGACTAGACAGACAAGACTAGACAGACAAGACTAGACAGACAAGACTAGACAGACAAGACTAGACAGACAAGACTAGACAGACAAGACTAGACAGACAAGACTAGACAGACAAGACTAGACAGACAAGACTAGACAGACAAGACTAGACAGACAAGACTAGACAGACAAGACTAGACAGACAAGACTAGACAGACAAGACTAGACAGACAAGACTAGACAGACAAGACTAGACAGACAAGACTAGACAGACAAGACTAGACAGACAAGACTAGACAGACAAGACTAGACAGACAAGACTAGACAGACAAGACTAGACAGACAAGACTAGACAGACAAGACTAGACAGACAAGACTAGACAGACAAGACTAGACAGACAAGACTAGACAGACAAGACTAGACAGACAAGACTAGACAGACAAGACTAGACAGACAAGACTAGACAGACAAGACTAGACAGACAAGACTAGACAGACAAGACTAGACAGACAAGACTAGACAGACAAGACTAGACAGACAAGACTAGACAGACAAGACTAGACAGACAAGACTAGACAGACAAGACTAGACAGACAAGACTAGACAGACAAGACTACACAGACAAGACTAGACAAGACTAGACAAGACTAGACAAGACTAGACAAGACTAGACAAGACTAGACAAGACTAGACAAGACAAGACAAGACTAGACAAGACTAGAGAGACAAGACTAGACAGACAAGACTAGACAGACAAGACTAGACAGACAAGACTAGACAGATAAGACTAGACAGACAAGACTAGACGGACAAGACTAGAGAGACAAGACTAGACAGACAACAGACTACAACAACTACATAGACAACAGTCTGTCTGTCTAGAGACAGATAGACTAGACAGACTAGCCAGACTAGACAGAATCTAGTTTTGTCTATCTAGTCTTGTCTGTCCAGTCTTGTCTGTCTAGTCTTGTCTGTCTAGTCTTGTCTGTCTAGTCTTGCCTGTCTAGTCTTGTCTGTCCAGTCTTGTCTGTCTAGTCTTGTCTGTCTAGTCTTGTCTGTCTAGTCTTGTCTGTCTAGTCTTGTCTGTCTAGTCTTGTCTGTCTAGTCTTGTCTGTCTAGTCTTGTCTGTCTAGTCTTGTCTGTCTAGTCTTGTCTGTCTAGTCTTGTCTGTCTAGTCTTGTCTGTCTAGTCTTGTCTGTCTAGTCTTGTCTGTCTAGTCTTGTCTGTCTAGTCTTGTCTGTCTAGTCTTGTCTGTCTAGTCTTGTCTGTCTAGTCTTGTCTGTCTAGTCTTGTCTGTCTAGTCTTGTCTGTCTAGTCTTGTCTGTCTAGTCTTGTCTGTCTAGTCTTGTCTGTCTAGTCTTGTCTGTCTAGTCTTGTCTGTCTAGTCTTGTCTGTCTAGTCTTGTCTGTCTAGTCTTGTCTGTCTAGTCTTGTCTGTCTAGTCTTGTCTGTCTAGTCTTGTCTGTCTAGTCTTGTCTGTCTAGTCTTGTCTGTCTAGTCTTGTCTGTCTAGTCTTGTCTGTCTAGTCTTGTCTGTCTAGTCTTGTCTGTCTAGTCTTGTCTGTCTAGTCTTGTCTGTCTAGTCTTGTCTGTCTAGTCTTGTCTGTCTAGTCTTGTCTGTCTAGTCTTGTCTGTCTAGTCTTGTCTGTCTAGTCTTGTCTGTCTAGTCTTGTCTGTCTAGTCTTGTCTGTCTAGTCTTGTCTGTCTAGTCTTGTCTGTCTAGTCTTGTCTGTCTAGTCTTGTCTGTCTAGTCTTGTCTGTCTAGTCTTGTCTGTCTAGTCTTGTCTGTCTAGTCTTGTCTGTCTAGTCTTGTCTGTCTAGTCTTGTCTGTCTAGTCTTGTCTGTCTAGTCTTGTCTGTCTAGTCTTGTCTGTCTAGTCTTGTCTGTCTAGTCTTGTCTGTCTAGTCTTGTCTGTCTAGTCTTGTCTGTCTAGTCTTGTCTGTCTAGTCTTGTCTGTCTAGTCTTGTCTGTCTAGTCTTGTCTGTCTAGTCTTGTCTGTCTAGTCTTGTCTGTCTAGTCTTGTCTGTCTAGTCTTGTCTGTCTAGTCTTGTCTGTCTAGTCTTGTCTGTCTAGTCTTGTCTGTCTAGTCTTGTCTGTCTAGTCTTGTCTGTCTAGTCTTGTCTGTCTAGTCTTGTCTGTCTAGTCTTGTCTGTCTAGTCTTGTCTGTCTAGTCTTGTCTGTCTAGTCTTGTCTGTCTAGTCTTGTCTGTCTAGTCTTGTCTGTCTAGTCTTGTCTGTCTAGTCTTGTCTGTCTAGTCTTGTCTGTCTAGTCTTGTCTGTCTAGTCTTGTCTGTCTAGTCTTGTCTGTCTAGTCTTGTCTGTCTAGTCTTGTCTGTCTAGTCTTGTCTGTCTAGTCTTGCCTGTCTAGTCTTGTCTGTCTAGTCTTGTCTGTCTAGTCTTGTCTGTCTAGTCTTGTCTGTCTAGTCTTGTATGTCTAGTCTTGTCTGTCTAGTCTTGTCTGTCTATTCTTGTCTATCTAGTCTTGTCTGTCTAGTCTTGTCTGTCTAGTCTTGTCTGTCTAGTCTTGTCTGTCTAGTCTTGTCTGTCTAGTCTTGTCTGTCTAGTCTTGTCTATCTAGTCTTGTCTGTCTAGTCTTGTCTGTCTAGTCTTGTCTGTCTAGTCTTGTCTGTCTAGTCTTGTCTGTCTAGTCTTGTCTGTCTAGTCTTGTCTGTCTAGTCTTGTCTGTCTAGCCTTGTCTGTCTAGTCTTGTCTGTCTAGTCTTGTCTGTCTAGCCTTGTCTGTCTAGTCTTGTCTGTCTAGTCTTGTCTGTCTAGTCTTGTCTGTCTAGTCTTGTCTGTCTAGTCTTGTCTGTCTAGTCTTGTCTGTCTAGTCTTGTCTGTCTAGTCTTGTCTGTCTAGTCTTGTCTGTCTAGTCTTGTCTGTCTAGTCTTGTCTGTCTAGTTTTGTCTGTCTAGTCTTGTCTGTCTAGTCTTGTCTGTCTAGTCTTGTCTGTCTAGTCTTGTCTGTCTAGTCTTGTCTGTCTAGTCTTGTCTGTCTAGTCTTGTCTGTCTAGTCTTGTCTGTCTAGTCTTGTCTGTCTAGTCTTGTCTGTCTAGTCTTGTCTGTCTAGTCTTGTCTGTCTAGTCTTGTCTGTCTAGTCTTGTCTGTCTAGTCTTGTCTGTCTAGTCTTGTCTGTCTAGTCTTGTGTGTCTAGTCTTGTCTGTCTAGTCTTGTCATGGGGTTACATGGGGTAAAAGGAGAGAGATGGTTAGAAGACGGTAAAAGGTTATTGGAAGAAAGATTTGGAGTAAAAGAAGGGGTAGGAAGCATGTTCAAGATAGGAGACAAAGGTTCGAACCAAGGGCCAATTGTCGCAAAATTGACAAGTTGGGAAGTAAAGAGAAAAATAATGCTAAATAAATATAAGCTGAAGGGGTCTGATATTTTTATCCAAGACGATTTTACTAAGAAAGAACAGGAAATTCAAAAGGATTTGCGACAGAAAGCAAAGATGCTAAAAGATAGAGGGCACAAAGTGAAGATCGGTTATAATAAGATGGAAGTGGATGGAAATTGGGTAAC
The DNA here is from genome assembly GCA_944588485.1 of Phosphuga atrata. Lineage (NCBI taxonomy): Eukaryota > Metazoa > Arthropoda > Insecta > Coleoptera > Silphidae > Phosphuga > Phosphuga atrata. The sequence continues at coordinate 59,153,271 of OX155900.1, forward strand.
ATGGGAGGAGTCACAGAAAATTATGCCAAAAAACTAAGTCTGTTTCAAATAAAAGAGAGAGAGATGGCGAGAAGACACAAGAACAATGATGAACGGTTAACGGAAAATATTAAGATACTCTTTTGGAATGTGGCGGGACTGAAGAGGAAATTGGAAAGCGATAACAGATCTATTATAATGTTTCTCAAGAAATTTCATATAATTGGATTGGTTGAGACCTGGATGCAGGAAAAAGAATGGGAGAGCTGCAAAGGAAAACTTCCCAAAGACTATAGATGGAAATTGCAGCCAGCCCAGAGAGAATATAAGTATGGAAGAGCAAAGGGGGGTATATTAACAGGAGTTAAAAGGAATATCAAAGAGTCAGAAAGAAGACTGGAAGAGGCAGAAGGCGTAGTGTGCAGGGAAGTGGAATTAGAAGAAGCCTGGTGGCAAGTGGCCACGGTATACAACAACAAAGGACTGGAAGTAATTAAAGAGGCAATAAAAATGAATGGAGAAGGAACGGTAATGGCAAAGTTACTGGTAGGAGGCGATTGGAATGTTAGAATCGGGGAAGAGCAGTTCCACACAATGGATAGTGAAGGTAGAGAAATAATAAGGAAAGCCAAGGATAAAGTTAGAAATGCAGAAGGGAGAGGGTGGGCGGAATGGGTAAGGGAAAATCAATGGGACGTTGTAAATGGGTGTGTGGAAGGAGACTGGGAGGGAGATTTCACATTTGTGGGGGCAGGAGGATTATCGACTATAGATCTGGTAGTGGCAAATGACCCGGCAAGGCAGGAAATTAAAGAGGTGGAGATATGAGGGAGAATTGATTCAGACCACATGCCAGTGGCAATAAGCTTGATGACGAAAACAATAATTGCATCTAGGGAGGAGAAATGGGTTACCAGATGGGACAACGAAGCGACTGAGAAGTATAGGGCTAGAATGGAAGCAATAAACTGGAAGGAATTAAAAGATATAGACAAGATTATAGAGAATATGGAGGCAGGAATGGTAAAGAAGAAAATCACAACAGCATCACCGGGAAGATCATGGGCAGACAAAGAATATATGACGGAGAAACAAACGTATAGAGAGGTTATGAGGAAGTGGCGAGAGGGCACCAGTAGTAAAGAAGATTGGTTAAAGACTAAAGGCGAATTAAAGGATTTGGAGACGAAGAAAAAACAGGATTGGGAGAGAAGAGAACGTCAGCGCATACTTGACATCAAAACAGAAGCACAGCTCTGGAAGTATTTAAAAGAAAGAGGAGCGAGGAGAGAACGATTTCCAAACAGCATTCCGATGGAAAAGTGGAAAAGTCACTTTATGGTTTTGTTGGAAGGAGTCGAGCCACAGGAAAGAGTAGGGAATAGAAGAGTAAGGGAGGAACAAGCTTTGGAAGATTTAGGCCAAGAAGAAATAAAGATTGATGAAGTGGAAAAGGTTATAGCAGCACTAAAACAAAAAAAAGCGGCAGGCCCTGACGGCGTAGGAAACGAAGCCTGGAAAGCTATCCCGAAAGAGTGTAAGACTAGAATCACCCAAGAATTGAATTTGGTATGGAGGGGAGCAAAGAGTGCACCAACGAGCTGGAAGGAGGGAATAATTCACCCAATATATAAGAGTGGAGATAGGGAAAATGTAGGAAACTACAGGGGGATTACGCTAGTGAATTCGGCATATAAAATTTTCACCAAAATCTTGGACGAGCGGTTGAGGAGAGAGATAGAGGAGAAGCATCTAGTGCCAGAGGTGCAAGCTGGTTTCAGAGAGGGACGGAGTACGATAGAGCATTTAGTAACCCTGCGCTACATAATTGATCAAGAAATAAGCAGAGGGAGCCTGTTTGCTCTTTTCATTGACCTAAAGGCGGCGTATGATTCGGTAGATCGAGGGAAGTTGGTAGAGTGCTTGGGAAAAAAGGGAATCTCAGAGAGTGTGATAAGGAATGTAAGAGAGTTATATAAGGAAACAGTATGTAAGATTAGAGTGAATGGGTGTGAATCTGAGTATTTCGAAGTAAGAAAGGGTCTGAGGCAGGGATGCCCGTTGAGTCCTACACTTTTTAATCTCTATGTGGCTGACATGGAGAAAGTGTTGACAGATGGCCAAGCTGGAGGCGTGGTTATAGGGAGAAAGAAAGTGTGGAGCTTAGCCTACGCGGACGATATGGTAGTGTTCGCTAAAACCGCAGGAGAAATGAAGGAGTTGATTGAAAGGCTGAGAGGTTATTTTAAAAAGAGAGAGCTAAATGTAAACGTGGGAAAAACTAAATGGATGCGTTTTAAAAGGGGAGGTAAATATAGGAAAGAACGTTTCGAATGGCTAGGAAAGGAAATTGAGGAGGTGCAAAAGTTTAGGTATTTAGGATATGTGTTTGGAACTGGGTGCACTAATAGGGAGCATGTGGATTATGTGTCAAAAAAAGCGTGGGTGGCGGCAGAACGCATGTGGAAGGGATGGAGATCTAGTTTTGAAGGGAACTTTAGGGCGGCGGAGGTAATATGGAAAGTGTGTGTGAGAAGTGTTTTGACCTATGGTTCGGAAGTATGGGGGATTAGAGAGGAAGAGAAGATAGAGAGGGTTCAACAAAACTTCTACAAGAAATTCCTAAAGTTAGACAAATCGACACCAGGCTACATAGTTCTGCAAGAGGTGAATGCCCACAAGGTGGCCGTTTTAGCGGCAAACAGGGTGATAAGATATGAATACAAGGTGAGTGAAATGGGGGATGAAAGAATAATAAAAGAGGTATTTAGAATGGCAAATCAGGAGGGTGAAAGAGGGAAGAATGGGAATGCGTGGGGAATGAATAAAAGGAAATTATATGAAAGAGCAGGGATATCTGGCGAGGGACTAGAAAAACTTAAGAGGGAAGGGGCAAACTGGGTGGAAATGCTAGGTGAGCGATTAGTAGAGGTAGAGTTACAGGAACGCCAAGACCAAATTGCAAACAGTAGATTTTTCAAAGAATATGCAAAGATTCAGGTGCTTGGTCGTTTACCTACCTATTTATACTCAACGAAAGAGGCAGACACGCAGGTCATACTGGCAAGGTTTAGGTGTGGAAGTGAAGAACGTGGTAGGAAATATTGGATGAGTGAAGAATATCGGAAGTGCACAGTTTGTGGGGCTGGAGAGGATAGATGGGAACATTGGATAGAAGAATGTACAAGGAATGAATGGAAGGAACAGGAGAAAAGGCTAGGACAAGAATGGAAGAAGTGTATGGATGAAAGTGGAATTGGTTTGGAATTGTTAAGGAGGGTGAAAAAGTGGAAAGAGCAAATAGGCAAAAAGGAAGAACCTATTCCTTTAGTATATAAAGTGTAGGTAATATATGTATAGTATGTAATATATTTTAATATATTTTGTATATATGCCAATAAAAGGTTATAATAATAAAAAAAAAAAATAATAGTCTTGTCTGTCTAGTCTTGTCTGTCTAGTCTTGTCTGTCTAGTCTTGTCTGTCTAGTCTTGTCTGTCTAGTCTTGTCTGTCTAGTCTTGTCTGTCTAGTCTTGTCTGTCTAGTCTTGTCTGTCTAGTCTTGTCTGTCTAGTCTTGGCTGTCTAGTCTTGTCTGTCTAGTCTTGTCTGTCTAGTCTTGTCTGTCTAGTCTTGTCTGTCTAGTCTTGTCTGTCTAGTCTTGTCTGTCTAGTCTTGTCTGTCTAGTCTTGTCTGTCTAGACTTGTCTGTCTAGTCTTGTCTGTCTAGTCCTGTCTGTCTAGTCTTGTCTGTCTAGTCTTGTCTGTCTAGTCTTGTCTGTCTAGTCTTGTCTGTCTAGTCTTGTCTGTCTAGTCTTGTCTGTCTAGTCTTGTCTGTCTAGTCTTGTCTGTCTAGTCTTGTCTGTCTAGTCTTGTCTCTCTAGTCTTGTCTCTCTAGTCTTGTCTGTCTAGTCTTGTCTGTCTAGTCTTGTCTGTCTAGTCTTGTCTGTCTACTCTTGTCTGTCTACTCTTGTCTGTCTAGTCTTGTCTGTCTAGTCTTGTCTGTCTAGTCTTGTCTGTCTAGTCTTGTCTGTCTAGTCTTGTCTGTCTAGTCTTGTCTGTCTAGTCTTGTCTGTCTAGTCTTGTCTGTCTAGTCTTGTCTGTCTAGTCTTGTCTGTCTAGTCTTGTCTGTCTAGTCTTGTCTGTCTAGTCTTGTCTGTCTAGTCTTGTCTGTCTAGTCTTGTCTGTCTAGTCTTGTCTGTCTAGTCTTGTCTGTCTAGTCTTGTCTGTCTAGTCTTGTCTGTCTAGTCTTGTCTCTCTAGTCTTGTCTGTCTAGCCTTGTCTGTCTAGTCTTGTCTGTCTAGTCTTGTCTGTCTAGTCTTGTCTGTCTAGTCTTGTCTGTCTAGTCTTGTCTGTCTAGTCTTGTCTGTCTAGTCTTGTCTGTCTAGTCTTGTCTGTCTAGTCTTGTCTGTCTAGTCTTGTCTGTCTAGTCTTGTCTGTCTAGTCTTGTCTGTCTAGTCTTGTCTGTCTAGTCTTGTCTGTCTAGTCTTGTCTGTCTAGTCTTGTCTGTCTAGTCTTGTCTGTCTAGTCTTGTCTGTCTAGTCTTGTCTGTCTAGTCTTGTCTGTCTAGTCTTGTCTGTCTAGTCTTGTCTGTCTAGTCTTGTCTGTCTAGTCTTGTCTGTCTAGTCTTGTCTGTCTAGTCTTGTCTGTCTAGTCTTGTCTGTCTAGTCTTGTCTGTCTAGTCTTGTCTGTCTAGTCTTGTCTGTCTAGTCTTGTCTGTCTAGTCTTGTCTGTCTAGTCTTGTCTGTCTAGTCTTGTCTGTCTAGTCTTGTCTGTCTAGTCTTGTCTGTCTAGTCTTGTCTGTCTAGTCTTGTCTGTCTAGTCTTGTCTGTCTAGTCTTGTCTGTCTAGTCTTGTCTGTCTAGTCTTGTCAGTCTAGTCTTGTCTGTCTAGTCTTGTCTGTCTAGTCTTGTCTGTCTAGTCTTGTCTGTCTAGTCTTGTCTGTCTAGTCTTGTCTGTCTAGTCTTGTCTGTCTAGTCTTGTCTGTCTAGTCTTGTCTGTCTAGTCTTGTCTGTCTAGTCTTGTCTGTATAGTCTTGTCTGTCTAGTCTTGTCTGTCTAGTCTTGTCTGTCTAGTCTTGTCTGTCTAGTCTTGTCTGTCTAGTCTTGTCTGTCTAGTCTTGTCTGTCTAGTCTTGTCTGTCTAGTCTTGTCTGTCTAGTCTTGTCTGTCTAGTCTTGTCTGTCTAGTCTTGTCTGTCTAGTCTTGTCTGTCTAGTCTTGTCTGTCTAGTCTTGTCTGTCTAGTCTTGTCTGTCTAGTCTTGTCTGTCTAGTCTTGTCTGTCTAGTCTTGTCTGTCTAGTCTTGTCTGTCTAGTCTTGTCTGTCTAGTCTTGTCTGTCTAGTCTTGTCTGTCTAGTCTTGTCTGTCTAGTCTTGTCTGTCTAGTCTTGTCTGTCTAGTCTTGTCTGTCTAGTCTTGTCTGTCTAGTCTTGTCTGTCTAGTCTTGTCTATCTAGTCTTGTCTGTCTAGTCTTGTCTGTCTAGTCTTGTCTGTCTAGTCTTGTCTGTCTAGTCTTGTCTGTCTAGTCTTGTCTGTCTAGTCTTGTCTGTCTAGTCTTGTCTGTCTAGTCTTGTCTGTCTAGTCTTGTCTGTCTAGTCTTGTCTGTCTAGTCTTTTCTGTCTAGTCTTGTCTATCTAGTCCTGTCTGTCTAGTCTTGTCTCTCAAGTCTTGCCTGTCCAATCATGTCTGTCTAGTCTTATCTGTCTAGTCTTATCTGTCTAGTCTTGTCTGTCTAGTCTTGTCTATCTAGTCTTGTCTGTCTAGTGTTGTCTCTCAAGTCTTGCCTGTCCAGTCATGTCTGTCTAGTCATGTCTGTCTAGTCTTCTCTGTCTAGTAATGTTTGTCTAGTCTGTCGGTCTAGTCTTGTCGGTCTAGTCTTGTCTGTCTAGTTTTGTGAGTTTGTCTATCTAATTGTAAGTATAATTATAATTTTGCAATATTGCAATGTGTGAGGGCTACCTGTGACCCGGAAATATTGAGAGCAAAATAGTCTCACGACATGTTTAGTTCCGCAATCCATAAACGTAAATAATGCTTGAACGTAGTTTGAACAGTTACACGTGACATAACGATCATTTTAAGTTATGCTCGTTGCTAATGTATGTGTTGACTCAATTGCTAAAGAGCGAAATTATGTGTAAAAACATTGATTGTTGGGAAATTGTTTGCAACGAGTGGAGTGGAATCGCTCGGATGAACTTGAACACGATGGACAAGAAGATTTATCAAGACAAGTGGTGGAAGTTACATAAAACACGATTTTTGCAGATTTTATTAAGCTTTACCAAACACAAACTCAATTGTGCCCATTATTATGAAAGTGGTCTTTTAAAAGTCAAAATTAAAAAAGAAAATAGTTTATCAGTTATTTCGCACAGCATTATTTTAAACTAAATGTATTCAATAATTTTTACGATATCGTCAATAATGAACCATTAGGTAGTTGATATAATTTCAAAAATATATGGAAATCATTTAATGCTAATAATGTGGTGTGAAATAACTGATGAACTCATTTTTTTTTGAATTTTGACTTAGACCACTTTCATAATTATGGGCACAATTTTGTTTCATAGAAATTTCGCATATTATGATAAATTTTGCACATCAAGTTTTAAAATATTGTACGAAATTTTGCAAATTGTAACGAATGATGGATTTGTACTAAAAAAATTGTTTTATGCTAAATATTTCAAGATTCCATATCGCGATTCCACGTCAAGATCGAGTTGAATGGTGGAATCGCACGGACGGTTTCAAATTTTTCAATGAGCTAAGGTGAAATATCTGATAATTTGTCGGATTTTTAACAGATTTTACTGTGAATTATTTGTCGCTCATTATAAACGAGCTCGACTCTAACTTAAATCAGTTAATACGAAACAACAAATAATAGTCAGAACAAATACTACGAATAACAGTTACAACAAATAAAGTTAGTACAATCGCCTTTTATAAAGAGCCAAACCATTGTCTACTTAATCTACCTAAACAAATGAACCTAATTATCCTAATTACATCTTATTCTAAAACAAAACTAACCTAACCCAATCTACCTAATGTACCCACTCATTTTAATTACTAATTTTAATGCAAAACGAACCTTACTAGGACTGTAGCGCTGCTGCAAGATGATTGGGTCAGGTTAGGTTAGTTTTGTTTTTGAATAAAATATAAATAGAACGATTGGTCGATAGATAATCAATAGTTATTAGGTCAGTTTAGGTCATTTTTGTTTTTATATAAAATATAATTAGGACGAATTGACGAAAGTTCAGTTTTCTTTTAGAAAAAGATTTTATTAGAAAGATTGGGAAAGATTTTTTTATAAAGATTTATTTTTATTAGAAAGATTAATTTAGGTAGATTGGGTCAAGCCTAGTAGTCAAAGCACCTGATTACTAAACCCTAAGTCCCAGGTCAAATCCCGAGGGCACAAATATGAAAATAAGCCATTGTCCCATTATGCATGGCTCCGACAAAGCTCTCGCAGTATCTGCCACAAAATAGTGGCCACCCACGTTAAAAACTGTAAGGCCCCACATACTTGTGTCTAAGATCTAGACAACAAGCACAAGTACAGGCAGAGGTAGGAGAACAAGGTCGAATAGGTCTGTAGTGACACTGGAAGAAGCAGATTCAGTCAGGTTAGGTTATTTTTGTATAAAATATATTTAGGACGATTGGTCGATAGGTTAACGATAGTTAATAGGTCAGGTTAGATTAGGTGCAGGCCAGTTTAGGTTATTTTTGTTTTTGAATCACATATAATTAGGACCCTTGGTCGATAACCTTTCGATAACCAATCGACCAATCGTCCTAATTATATTTTATTCAAAAACAAAAGTAACCTAACCTGACCTAATAACTATCGATAATCTATCGACCAATCGTCCTAATTATATTTTATTCAAAAAAAAAATAACCTAAACTGAACTAATAACTATCGATAACCTATCGACCGGTTCTTAGACACAAGTATGTGGGGCCTTACAGTTTTTAACGTGGGTGGCCACTATTTTGTGACAGATACTGCGAGGGCTTTGTCGGAGCCATGCATAATGGGACAATGGCTTATTTTCATATTTGTGCCCTCGGGATTTGACCTGGAACTTAGGGTTTAGTAATCAGGTGCTTTGACTACTAGGCTTGACCTAATCTACCAAAATTAATCTTTCTAATAAAAATAAATCTTTATAATAAAATCTTTCCTAATCTTTCTAATAAAATCTTTTTCTAAAAGAAAACTGAACTTTCGTCAATTCAATTCTCTCCGAGAGAAAATGTGAGAGACGCGTTACGCAACGCAATTTATGCAGAAAAAAACACATTTCTATTCAAATTCGGACTGATGAACCACGAATTATGTCATCTTCATCATCATTATGTCACATTGGAATGCAGAAGTTTTCTACGAGATCCTTCCAATTTATTTCATTAAAAAATATTCCAAGACGAATAATTGGACAAAACGAGAAATATTCCCACATTCCTACATATATTTCTTATAAATTATTTAGTTTTATCTGACCCGACTAGTTTGCCTAGTCTTGTCTGTCAGGTCGTATCTCTCCAGCCTTATCTATCTAGACTTATCTATCGAGTATTGTCAGTTTAGTTTTAGAGACTATATGGACCGTTTATTTTGAAAGTGGTGGAAGTCCATTTTCTCTTGTTTCGAGAAAATTAAAGGTTAACATATCCGTTAATTAGAAAATTTAGGCAAATTATATGAAGTCTGGCAATGTTTCTACTGTTTTATCAAGATGTAATTTGGTTATATAAATTTGTTTTAGGCGTATTTTACTAAACTGATGTATAGTTACGGGCTGCAAATGGACTTACTTACACCACTTTCAAAATTAGACAATTGTAAAAATCGTTTAATTTCAATTTTGAAAAATCAATTATCACTTAAAATATAATTCGAATTAATCCAATTTTATTTATAAATAATGACACGACATAACATAAAAGTAGTATTTTTAATTTTAGACGCTAATTACATTGTTAAAATTACAAGATATTGATAGTATTTACTTATGCTCTGCATGTGGCAATGTTTCGAAATATGCATGATGCACAGGAGGTATATAAGGTAATAACTGCTTGATGCTATATATTTTTCATTAGTAATAAGCCTGCCATCTTGGTACAAAGGGGTCAGGGCGATTTTTTTTTCTAGGACGTGTAGGTAATAAATTTACAGTTTTAAATTCTTTGTCCTTCATCGATGTTTTATAGTAGTATGAAATAGTGTATGGTGGTGCACTTTTGAGAAACATCATCCAACATATTTGCAACCGATTTGCCTGTTATCCATTAGTGTTTTTTCTTATCTGCATTTTTAATCGCATTTTTAAGAGTTTTTACGCGTTCACTATGGCCGGCAATTATTTAAAATTTTTTTAAGAAATTTCGGAGATCGAGTAGAGATCTCGGAAAGTCGTGATTTTCCAGCGGACAGTCTTAGTATATCCGCCCATGTGTCATTTTCTAGCTGAGAACATAGTTTTTTCCAGTGCTCCTGCTTAGTTTTGTTTATTAACTGACGCAGCTCCTTCCTTCGGCTCTTATATACCTGACTTGCCTCTTTGGTAACTTCGCTATCAGCATGTTTTGTCCTTGGGCGTTGGTACTTCCTCCTGACAGCGGTGCAAGCAGCTCTTATGCTCGAATTTCCTCGGTCCACCAATATGTTGTCTTTTTTATTTTTGGTCGTTCTTCCCCAGTTATTGAGTTTTTACATGCTTTGTGCATCGCCTGAACCAGTATATCTGCACTTTTTGTGTCGCTATTGCTTAGTTCTTGAGTTAAGCATTCTTTAATTTTTTCCTCATTCAGGTGCTTTATTGTCCACTTAGTTTTTGATAGGGGAGCTATTTCTTTTGACCTTTTGTTTGCTTGTATGCTGTAGATGATGTAGCGGTGGTCACTCAAGGATTCCTTGTCCAGCACTCTCCAGCCCTGAAGATTGCTTGCGATTAAGTTATTGTAAAACGTGATATCTATAATGGACTGGGAGTTTCCTCGCCCAAACCTGTAATCATTTCCCTGGTTTTGTGCCAATAGATCTAGTTCCGCAGCCCAATCCAATACCAGGTTTCCTCTTTTGTCCATGCCTGAAGAACCCCAATAGGCGGACTTAGCGTTGAAATCGCCCGCAATAACTTGTTCTCTTTTTCCTTGGTTCCTGATGTTATGGCTTAGAGCTTCTAGGGATTGGGACAACTGTTCGGGTTTTGCATTGGAAGAAAAATAGCAGCTGTAGATTTTAAATTGGGGCAACTCGACCCAGACAAATCTTGGTCTTCGGCCTGTTATTATTTCATTTCAAGTAAAATGAATTTATCATGTCTACATTGTGTTATTTCATGGTGGCATTATTTGGTGTGAACATAAAATTCTTTTTTCGCAATTCTTTTTCGTAATTCCATTACTATGATGCCAAAATCTGCATCGTTCGGAAGGTATGAATACCCCGAGAGTATAAATTTGTGATTAATTTTGACAATGTTATTTTCCAACAACTGGACAACCTTCAACCACTCATGGCATCAATGCAATTTATAAATTTCGATTTTGCCCAGTACACATGTCACTGTAGGCAATAACATGGCATTGGGTCGTTACATTTTCTAACTGTCTCAAACAGCAACAGTAACTCTTGACACATATAAAACAAATGTAAAATAACAGGCTACTAATCGGGAAGACTTCGATATCTCTGCCAATTGGACTTACACCACTTTCAAAATCGATGATGACCCAATTTCATTTACTGACCAATTTTAAATTGTACAAAACATGGAATTTTTTTAAGAAATTAAATACGGACTAGTTATACATGACAAATTTACATTAAATTAAGCATGAATTAAGTGATATCTAATTTTTTTTTTAAATGGACTTACACCACTATCAAAATAAACCAGGGTCCATATAAACCAGGGATGAGCAACCCGCAATCACATTCTCGAGCGGCCCTTCAAAGATTTTACATTTCAAAATTTCTCATTACATAATCGTTTTCCACACTCTCATTTCATTTCTTTCAATAATATTTCTACTAATGAATGTTTTATTTTCGTCATATTTTAAACCTCAAGTTTATTTTGTTAATAAAAACATTATCCACGATGTTATAACTTTTGAACGGTTTTTCGCAGAGACTTCTAGTTTTCACCAATCGATTCAGCGTCCCTGAATTAGTTGGAAAACGCATATAATATTCCCAAAGAAGCTGTCAGTTAAGAAATACTATCGACACAGGGAGTCAAGACCACGGAAACGACGAAATGCGAGAAAATCGATTTTGTCAAAATCGTTATGTTTTGAGTTACCGCAAAATTTAAAAACTATATTTTGCTATAAAAATTATATTTTGCTAGCTCTTTGCGTTCACTATCGCCTGCAAGAATTTAAAATTTTTTCAAGAAATTTCGGCGCTCGAGTAGAGATCTCGGAAAGTCGTGATTTTCCAGCGGACAGTCTTAGTGTATTAATAGGAAAATGACCTTCTGAAAATGATGCAGCAAACCGTTTTTGATTATCTGCAACCGCTTCCGAGACATCTACTTAGAAAATCGAGAATCGGGTAAATTTCCGTTCGAAATATCTCGACGAATTATTGATTCTTTGCGGACAATCTACACGTCGACTTGTTCGTCTTGTCGTGTAGTTTCTGTGTGCTGAAAATGATTTCGTTGCGTTTTACCGTTCTCGAGAAAATCGAAAAAAAACGAAAATGTACATATTTTTCGAACGAAATGATGGAAAATTTTTGTTGAAAATTTTTTTGGAAATTTTTTTCGTGTTTTCTTTTTGGTTACCTCAAGGAAATCGATGTGCTAAAAATGGTTTTCCAGTTTATTTCGCTGTAAAGTTACAAATAAACAAGTATATTTTATATTAGTATATTTTTTCGCTGTACAACATCTCGCATTTCCGACGTATTTCACGCTGTCATAACTTTTGAACGGCTCAACACAGAGACTTCTAGTCTTCACCAATCGATTCGGCGTCCCACAATTAGTTGGAAAACGTATACAATATTCCATAGGAAGTTTTCAGTTAAGAAATACCATCGACACGGGGTGTCTAGATTGCGAAAACGACGAAATGCGAGAAAAACGATTTTGTCAAAATCGTTATTTTTCGAGTTACAGCAAAATTTAAAAACGTTCTTGAAAGCATTTTTGCTGCTGATTACAGATATGAAATTTATATTTCGCTAGCCCTTTCCGTTCACTATCACCTACAAGAATTGAAGAAATTTTTAAGAAATTTCGGCGCTCGAGTAGAGATCTCGGAATGTCGTGATTTTCCAGCGGACAATCTTAGTGTATTAATAGGAAAATGACCTTCTGAAAATAATGCCGCAATCCGTTTTTGATTATCTGCAACAGCATCCGAGACATCTACTTAGTAAATCGAGAATCGGGTAAATATCAGTTTGAAATATCTTGACGAATTATTGAATCTTTGGGGACAATTTATACATCGACTTGTTCGTCTTGTCATGTAGTTTCTGGGTGCCGAAAATGATTTCTCTGCTTTTTACCGTTCTTGAGAAAATCGTAAAAAACCGAAAAAGCACATATTTTTCGAACGAAATGATGGAAAATTTTAGTTTAAATTATTTTTTTTATTTTTTTTTTTTTCTTTTTGGTTACCCGAAGGAAATCGATGTGCTAAAAATGGTTTTCCAGTTTATTTCGCTCTGAAATTACAAATAAACAAGTTTTATATATTTTTTCGCTGTACACCATCTCGCTTTTCCGACTGATATCACGCTGTCATAACTTTTGAACGGCTCACCACAGAGACTTCTAGTCTTCAGCAATCGATTCAGCGTCCCAAAATGAGTCGTAAAACGTATATATTATTCCCTAGGAAGCTTTCAGTTAAGAAATACCCTAGACTCGGGGAATCTAGACCGCGGAAACGACGAAATGCGAGAAAATCAATTTTGTCAAAATCGTTATTTTTTTAGTTACAGCAAAAAAGCTGAAAGCATTTTTGCTGCTAATTACAGATATGCAAATTATATTTCGCTAGCTCTTTCCGTTCACTATCGCCTGTAAGAATTGAAGAAATTTTTAAGAAATTTCGGCGCTCGAGTAGAGATCTCGGAAAGTCGTGTTTTTCCAGCGGATAATCTTGGTGTATTAACAGAAAAATGACCTGCTGAAAACGATGCCGCAATCCGCTTTTGATTATCTGGAAGCGTTTCCGAGACATCTACTTAGCAAATCGAGAATCGGGTAAATTTCAGTTTGAAATTTCTAGACGAATTATTTAAACTTTGCGGTCAGTTTATACATCGACTTATTCGTCTTGCCGTGTAGTTTCTTTGTGCCGAAAATGATGTCGCTGCTTTTTACCGTTCTCAAAAAAATCGAAAAAAGCGAAAAAGCCCCATATTTTTCGAACGAAATGATGGAAAATTTGTATTGAAATTTTTTTTTGAATTTTTTTTCTTGATTTTTTTTTGGTTAGCTGAAGGAAATCGAAGTGCTGAAAACGGTTTTCCAGTTTATTTCGCTCTGAAGTTGCAAATAAACAAGTTTTATATATTTTTTCGCTGTACACCATCTCGCATTTCCGACTGATTCGACGCTGTCATAACTTTTGAACGGCTCACCACAGAGACTTTTAGTCTTCAGCAATCGATTCAGCGTCCCAAAATTAGTTGGATAACGTATATAATATTCCCTAGGAAGCTTTCAGTTAAGAAATACCATCGACACGGAGTATCTAGACCGCGAAAACGACGAAATACAAGAAAATCGATTTTGTCAAAATCGTTATTCGAGTAATCGTTTCGAGTCACAGCAAAATTTAAAAACGTTTCTGAAAGCATTTTTTCATATGTAAATTATATTTCGTTAGCTCATTCCGTTCACTATCACCTACAAGAATTGAAGAAATTTTTAAGAAATTTCGGCGCTCGAGTAGAGATCGCGGAAAGTCGTGAATATCCCGCGGACAATCTTAGAGTATGAACAGGAAAATGAGCTGCTGAAAACGATGCCGCAATCCGTTTTTGATTATCTGCAACCGTTTCCAAGACATCTGCTTATCAAGTCGAGAATCGAGTAAATTTCAGTTAAATTTTTTTTTTACCAATTATTGAATCTTTCCGGACAATTTACACATCGACTTGTTCGTCTTGTCGTGCAGTTTCTGTGTGCCGAAAATGATTTCGCTGCTTTTTACCGTCCTTGAGAAAATCGTAAAAAACCGAAAAAGCACTTATTTTTCGAACGAAATGCTGGAAAATTTTTGTTGAAATTTTTTTTGGAAAATTTTGTTGTAATCTTTTTTGGTTACCCGAAGATAATCGAAGCGCTGAAAACGATTTTCTAGTTTATTTCCTTCTAAAGTTACAAATAAACACGATATATAGTTTTTCGCTGTTATAAGCCGTCTCTTCGTTTTCGCCGTTTCGAGTTCATCACGCAGTGTCTGTAGTCAGAGTTCATAGTATCATCGTCTGTAGTACATCACTCAGTGTCTCAGTGTTCTTACTGGTGGCCCACACAACAGTTTTAAATTAGGTTGCTCACCTCTGATATAGAGTGACAGTGAGTTACGGTGTAAAGTTATGTACATTATGTGTTTACTATAGTTTGACTATAGCTGTGTGGCCGCTTCCTATAGTTTTACTATACGAATAGTTTTGGACCATACGAGGCAGTCACACAGCTATAATAGCTATAATATATATGTTGTTAAGCCTATATAGTTGTTTTATATACAGGGTTGGCAGGATATATATCTGCGATAAATATCCGGATATATAAATCATGATATATATCTTGATAAATATCAGGATATTTATGTGCCTGTATATAAAACAACTATATAGGCTTAACAACATATATATTAACAAGACTAAGACCTTGTACAAGTACGTCTTGACACTACGATGGGTGAGAGCAGAGAGAGCGAAGTCTCGTCTGCGATCACCTGACTCGACACTTATCTCTTAAAATACAATACACTCTGGAGGAGGACAAAGGAACAATATAAAGGTTACAGTCATGATATTTATGCTACAAATATCCTGATATATATATATATATATATATATATATATATATATATATATATATATATATATATATATCAATATTATTTATATGGCCACGTGGCACGCTGCGTCGGCAACAGCGTAATATGCTGCTTACAATGTGGTAATCCCTCCTCTTTGCAATACGTGGAAGCAGAACCACGTCTTCTCTTATTCTTTGCGGCTGACATTTCTATTTAATTCCGATTTATGACTAAACAGAGAAATATTTTGCTGCATGTTTCAACAAATAAAAATTTTACAATGCCAAAAACAAAAAATCCAATTTGGTTTCATTTTGAGTTAATTAACAAGCCCAGTAATTCTGGGCACTGGGCTAGATGTAAAAGGTGTTTTAAGAAACTACAAGGAATTCCCAGCAGAATGGAAAGGCATATCGCATCTTGTAGAATTGAAAACCAACCCTCAACTTCTAAATTAAAGGGATTGGTTACACAATCAGAAGAAGCTATAATCGAAGGTAAGTTTCCAGCTTAGTGCAAGATGGGAAATTGGATATCATGACATTAATATTTTAAGAAATAGAGAAAATAAATTTACATAAAAGATAATGATCATTACAAAGATTTTTTAACTTTTGTTAAAGTTTTTTTTAATTTCCTACATAATTTCCTATATTTTCTACATAACCTAAAATATATATCGTTTTATTTTTCATTTTTTCTTTGTATTTGTTGTCTTTTATTATTTTATATTGTATATTAAACTGATCATTAAGTAAACCTTGTGCAAAACAGAAAACTAAAACTGAAATATGTTTTATATTCTAGAAACAGAAACTGAAACTAGAGAAACCTTTAATGAACTACTACCTAAGAGGTTAAGATGTGCTCTAAAAGTGGTTGAGGATGCTGAAGTGATTAAAACTTCTGAAGCATATGCAAGAAAGATTGGCCAACAAATCGGAAAGTATTTTTATGCAACTAATACTCCATTTGTTCATGTGGAAAACGAAGAGTTTAAAAAATTGTGAGGTGTTCTCAGACCAGGATACAAACCACCATCCAGACGTCAAATCGGGGGTCCTATTTTGGATCGAGTATACATGGACGTAATACAAGAATACAAACAAACCGTGGAAGGAAGTACAGTTTCAATGACGTCGGATGGATGGAGTAATATTCGAAACGAACCTCTCGTATGATGTTCTATCATTACACTAAATGGAGAATCGATCTTAGTCGATACAGTAGATACTTCTGGCAAGTCGCATAATTCTGAATACTTAAAAGAGGTAGCTTTAGAGGGAATTTCACGGGCTGAAACACAGTTTGGCGTTAAGGTACGTAGTTTTGTGACAGATAATGCAGCAAATGTTACAAAAATGAGAAAAGAACTTGTTGAAGGCTTGCCAGACTTAATTGAATATGGTTGCTCTGCTCATCAGCTAAACTTGTTAGCTAAATACTGTTACAGAACATATATTGAAAGTCATAAAATACTTTAGGAAAAAACATATACCTGCGGGACTTTATAAATCAACCGAATTGACAAAGCTTATTGTGCCACAGGAAGTTAGGTGGAATACCATGAACGACGCGATTTCGTCATATATGAGAAACAGGGGTAGGCTTATTCAATTGTGTCAAGACCATCGAGAAGAAATTGATCTGGACATACAAAAAATCGCTAATGACCAACAGATAGTCACAAATGCCAAAAACTTGACATCTTGACTACATCCCATATCGATCGCGGTTGATAGAATGCAAAGAGATAACACAACAATATCTCTTGCTGTAGAGATATGGAATCATTTGGAAAAAGATTTGGAAGACCAACCGTTGTTTGTTAAAAAAGTTAAAAAACACTTTATTAACCCTTTGCGGTCCTATTTAATTTCTATAAACATATACCCTAGGTCCTATTTATTTTTCAAAAATAAAAGAAATGTAAACTACATATTTATAATTTATTTATAGCAAAATATATTTTTTCAAATCCAATATCACAAATGCACAACAAAATTGTAGTCTAAATCATCAAAACAATCCAAAATAAATTAGCACTCATAAAAAAAAACAGTAACAAAAAGTAATTAGTAAAAGGTTTTTAATTTTAATCGTATGCCTCTCTTCGGGTGTTTACGCGATGATTATGCGTAGAAGTTTATCTTGAAACTGAACATACTATAGATAATATATATATATATATATATATATATATATATATATATATATATATATATATATATAAATATATATATATATATATGTACTCCATGTTATTTCAAATATCAATATGAAGCAAAACAAAATAGTAAATGCTATGAAGTAAATATTTCTATTTGAAGCAAAATCG
The DNA here is from genome assembly GCA_944588485.1 of Phosphuga atrata. Lineage (NCBI taxonomy): Eukaryota > Metazoa > Arthropoda > Insecta > Coleoptera > Silphidae > Phosphuga > Phosphuga atrata. The sequence continues at coordinate 59,170,642 of OX155900.1, forward strand.
GTCTAATCATTTTGATATGAATATTATTGTTTCCACATTATTCATATTATTTGTATATCTTTTGCGTATGATATTTTTTGAAACATTCGCCAGGATGGAGGCCGGGTTTACGTGTGCAAGTGTCGCAATAAAATACAGTTTCTCTTCTTACACCGCGCACCTTTCGATTACTACAAACTGCACAATCCTTCGAATTACTTTTTTCGTTTGAAAAAATAAAAAGAGGTTTCTTATTTAGCCGTTCTTCCAAATCCGATGTTGATGGAATTCCTAATATCTCCTACAAGTTGTTGCAATAACACTTTTCTATACTGGAGGTGAGTTTTCCGTTGTAATCCATCTTCTTGTCTTTGCTTACAAAACAAAATGTAACTGTTTACTATTGCTACCTCCAGAAGCCAAAAAAACATTTATCTCCACCACTTTAGTGACTTTCTTCTAAAGCCATAACTTGCTATGTATTGGTCGGCACGATCAACTGCTCCCATATTTTTCGAATAGTCGATAATCGCTACAGGTTTTCTTATTTCTTCCACTGCTCCGGTCCTTATTCTTCTCGTCACCAACTTAGTCTCTGTATTATGAAAAGTAGAAAGTATTTGTACATTTCTTTTATCTTTCCAAGATAATACCATCGTTTTATTACCCTTCCTATATGTTTTCGTCTAGTACTTTTGGAGTCTTAATTTTTTTTCTAATTTCTTCAGGCAAACCCTTCCTGTTAGGCATTATTGTACCAGTTGTGTGAATGCCCAGGGTTAGTAGTTGATCAGCTAAATCTGTGCCTGTATAAAATCTGTCAGTATATAAGTGGAATCCGGTACCGTTAGATTTTTCCAATAATTTATTACACAAATGTAATGTTATTCTTGATATGAACGGGAGATCAGGACGAATAAGAGTAGCTGTTGTACTGGACCCGTAGTATGGTAACAATACACTTATATACCCAGTTTCTGATTCAGCTAAGACATATACCCTATGTCCCCACTTCGTTGGCTTTTGTGGATTATACATTTTGAATATTATTCTCCCTTTGAATCCAATAGTACTTTCATCTACTGCAATATTTTGTGTAGGAATATAGTATTCTCTATATTTATTGTCAATGTAATCTACGACATTTGCGCCTCGATATGATATATGGGCTACGGGTTGTTCTGGAAGTGGGTTCAAATGAAATGACCAATATATTTGGAGGAACCGTTTTCTAGAAAAAACGTCCTTGAAGAAGGCATGCTTATCTGTCCATTCCTCTCTAAAATACTCTTGTATGGATGATTTATCATGTATTGCCATGTTCATAATGACACCAAAGAATGCTTCTTCTGTGAGTGTAACGTCCACACAATCCGACCATATGGAATATTTTTGTAAGAGCGTCACTTTCTGTATATTTTCCTTTGCGTACCTATTAGTTTCTCATCTTCAATAATTTCATTAGTAAAAAATAATTGAAAGAATTCTACTTCTATGGCTGGACTATTTTTTTGGAGGGTTATAACCGTGCCCAGCAGCATATGGTAATTTTACAAAATCTTCGTTTTGTACCCCATAATTTCCATCTGCTCTCTTCAAGAACTCTGTTTTCTTCCTCGCTTTCTTCCTCAGAATTACTTTCATGATCGGATTCAGAGTCATCTACTTCAAAATCATCTTCAGAAGCAACATTCTCGTAATCAATCTCTGAATCAAATTGGCTCTCATCGCTAGAAGAGATTTGTAGACGTTTTCGTGAAGCCTTTGGCACTTTCTACTACGATTGAAAAAATAATAAATTACAAAAAAAGTAAATATCATATATAAAATGTAAAAATATAAAAATAATACTACTTACCAGCAAATTCAAACTGACAAAAGTGATTTCAAAAAAACTAATAGTTTCACTCTCGTTAGACCAGCGCATACGCCATCTCACTGAGATGAACATAGAAATTAAAATACTTAATAATTTATAACAAATGCATCAATCTGCGCTTTACGCTGAGTGGTATTTTGTCACTATTCAAAACAAAATTGCACATGTCATTGAGAAAAAGAATTTTCAAATATTACACTTCACACAAAGAAAACAATCGAACTTTTTTTATTTTGTATAATATATAATATTGCTTAGAATAAAATATAAAATAAACTGGTTTTACACAATACATACACCCGTTTACATTCTTGGACAGAAAAAGCGATAAAAACTTTTACTTTAGCGTTTTTCCTTTTATTTAGTAATGTATCAAAAGTAGTCCAGAAGTTCAATTTTGGTCATGTTTCATTTTTGGCAAAAAAACGAAATTCCAAATTTCGATTTGTAGTAGCTCCAGCCTAAAATAAATAAATGGTAGGCCTAATTCGACATTAAGACCACTAACTTGATACTTCTGTAGTATTATTTTTTTTATATGCTTACCTACAGAAAAACATACTTCTAAGTTCATTATCAAAGTTAAATATACCCGCAATATTTTGGCGGGGCTGACCCGACATAGGACCGGAACCTACAAATTTTAATGTCGGGGCGGCCCCGACACAGGACCGCAAAGGGTTAAAAGAAAGGACATTGCTCTTGGACCTGCACACTACTTAGCAAATATTTTAGATCATCGCTTTTTGGGAAAGGGGTTAAGTAATAACCAAAAAGATCAAGCATTTGAATATTTATTCAAAATTAATCCTGAGTTTGTTCCGTTTACGATGAAAGTTATGGCAGAAGAAAAACCATTTCCCAAGTATCTATTTGGCGCTTATTTCAAAAGCACACATCCGATGCTCTGGTGGAAATCAGTAACTGTTCCTGAATCCGAGTGGCCCGATAAATGTTTTACAATTATTTACAGCAGTTGCTAGTACTGCAGGATTGGAAAGACAATTTTCAACCTACGGATTGGTCCACTCAAAACTGCGAAACAAACTTGGGAATGAAAAAGCTGAAAAACTAGTATTTTTGTTTAAATACTTGCGCAAGGCAGACGAAGACGAATCTAAGAAACGTGATCTTGACTGGGTTTGGCAGGAGGGACAGCAACATTTAGAGGAATTCTCACTCTAGAAAAGATGAGAATGAAGATTCCGATTCGGACCAAGATATTCCATTAGGCAGGTTTATATAAGGATATAAACTTGGTTAACCCTTAACCACCTGCCATACGTCTCAGGTGAGAAAATTACTACTACTTTGGGTCTGAGAGACGTATATCAGGTGGTTAGATGTTAATGGAATATCAAGGCATATAATAAGATAAGGATCCTAGCTAGTAAACTTACTAGTTTCCAGCTAGCCTTCTTTTCTTATTTTATAGTTTTATTTTTGTATAAAAAATATTAGGATTTTAGTTGTAGTTTTCTTTTTGTTGTTGAGTTCTGAGTTGTAATTTGTTGTTGTTGTTAAACCACGGCTTAAAGCAAACATGAGTAGTATAAATGTTTTCATATTCTTAAACTCGAATTTTTATTTACCTACACTTGACATTCCTATATATTATATATGTATTGGAGATAGGAGCACTAAAACTTGTTATCGCCACAGCAACTTTACATGTTAACATTTGGTTACATGGTAACATTTTATTAAATTTACCATAAAGTTATTTTGAATTTTATTTTTGAATGATAATTGGATATTTATATAAATATCATGATATTTGCCAACCTTGTTTATATACCTCTCTACTGGACATCCACTTGACCCTCTCAATACATATTAGCGTATAGTCTAGCTATAGTTTGTCTATAGTTTTGTGACCGCTTCGTATAGTTCAACTATACGAATAGTTTTGGATACAAAGTAGTAGTGTGTAGGTAGGTTTAAGCTACCTACACACGGTATATAAAACTAAAACAGGACTATACGCTAGCTTTCTATACCGTGTGTACGTAGATTTACCTTTTATAGCTGTGTGACTGCGTCTTATAGTCCAAAACTACGTATAGTTGAACTATACGTAGCATATCAATTACTATGCCAGTAATTATAAATGTAATTATTTTTAAATGGACAATACTTTATTAGATTATGTGATCTGAATGAACAAAAATTCATCAAGGTCCGAGTGTTACATAACAAGTTGTATTAGGTATTCAAACGGCTTATTTATCAAAATCCAAAAATAAATTTGCACAGGAACTATGTACAGTTCTCTACGTACATGTTCTCAACTTGTAAATTATCACAAACAAATCTCAATCGCACTTTTAACGCAGCCTGTTCTTCAAGTGTCATTCACGTTCAAGAACGTGATATCTTACATTGATAAGATCTTGTTATAATAGTGGATATTAATTGTTTAATGATATTGTAAAAATCTTATCAAATTAGATTCTGCTATAATATTGTACTAGTCTTATCAATGTATATTATGTTGTAATATTGGAAAACTAATTAATTTAAAAACGTTGTAAGAGGCTTATCAAAGGTAGATTTATTAACTTTGTAAGAGTCTTATCAATGTAAATACTGTTGTTATATTAAAAATTAATTAAATTAATTACTTTTTAAGAAACCTATCAAAGCAGATTCTGTTATTCGTTAATATTACAAGAGTCTTATCAATGTAAATACTGTTGTAATATCGGAAATTAATTAATTTAATAACTTTGTAAGTAACTTATCAAAACAGATTTTGTTATTTATGGACATTACAAGAGTCTTATCAATGTAAATACTGTTGTAATAACGGAAATTAATTAATTTAATAACTTTGTAACAAACTTATCAAAGCAAATTTTGTTATTTATGGACATTACAAGAGTCTTATCAATGTAAAGACTGTTGTAATATCGGAAATTAATTAATTTAATAACTTTGTAAGAAACTTTTCAAAGTAGATTTTGCTATTTATTGACATTACAAGAGTTTTATCAATGTAAATACTGTTGTAATATCACAAATTAATTAATTTAATAACTTTGTAAGAAACTTATCAAAGCAGATTTTGTTATTTCTGGACATTACAAGAGTCTAATCAATGTAAATACTGTTGTAATTTTGTAAGAAATTTATCAAAGCAGATTTTGTTATTTATGGACATTACAAGAGTCTTATCAATGTAAAGACTTTTGTAATATCGGAAATTAATTAATTTAATAACTTTGTAAGTAACTTATCAAAGCAAATTTTGTTATTTATGGACATTACAAAACTTTTATCAATGTAAAGACTATTGTAATATCGGAAATTAATTAATTTAATAACTTTGTAAGAAACTTATCAAAGCAAATTTTGTTATTTATGGACATTACAAGAGTCTTCTCAATGTAAATACTGTTGTAATATCGGAAATTAATTAATTTAATAACAATGTAATAACCTTATCAAATAAAATTCCGTTATTTATTAAGATTACAAGAGTCTTATCAATGTTGTAATGTTACAAATTATAATTAATTTAATAGTATTGTAATAGTCTTACCAATGTAAATTGTGTTGATATCGTAAATTGATTAGGTTTATAGTGGGAAAGATCCACTTACATGGCACGTATTGACGGCTGAGAGTTTAATAATTGTTAGGAAAACAACAAACTCTTCGCGGCGTTTTAGATCCGGAATCTCGCAACGTCGGCTCGAGTTTCGCGCGAACTCATGACATAATCACTGGATGAGATGTTTTTCGTCTTATTAATTAATATGTTTACCAACAAAACTTTCAGATCGTTAATAAATAGTCGTAAGTGTCTTCGTTGTTTATCAAAGTTATGTGATGTCTGCCTAGTCTTATCTGCCGAATATGGATAGTTTTATTTGCTAAAGGCAAGACTAAATGTAAGACTAAACCGTCGGCTGACTTTTCCGTCGTTGCTTTCTCCATTGAAGCACACGACACGAAGGTGTTGACAGTTAGTATAGACACTTAAACGACTAAACAATCGTTGTTTGAGCTTTGGTAAAAAATACGGAATTTTTTTAAACTTAGTGTTGCGGACTTTTTAGCTGGTGTAAGTGTTGTTAATCGTCTTTGACACTCTCTAACTAAGATCCGGAAGCAAGAATTAAACTTGTATGGTTCAAAAAATATTCGTGTTTTTGTTGAAAATAATTGTTGACATTTTCAAGATGACAGATAGTAGATGCGAACGCAACTGACTCGACGTTGCCACGTTTATTTTTGTTTACATGAATTTTTAATTTTGAAAAAATAAGATTTTGGAAACATATATACGATCTTAAGCGTCATATAGAAGTTGCATTCCAGTTTGCGAAATCGTCAATTATAACTATGCCGTTTCAAATCACTTCAAATTAAAGGATATTACTCCAGTAACATCGGACCCCTAGTAGAAGGTGTTTGGTGTGTGGGTTGAAGGAAGATATGTGGAGTCATTGGTTGGAAGAATGCACGATGGCGGAGTGGAATGACCAGGAGAGAAGGCGAGGAAAGAATTGGAGTGAGTGTATGGACGAGAGCGGGAAGGGACTGTCGTTTTTATACAGAGTGAAAAGATGGAAAGAGCGGATGCGACGAGGTAGTTTTTTGAGTTTTTTGAGTGTTGCGGTTGTTTTTTTTTTTAGTTTGTGAGCTTATGTCCGATGTACAGGTGAGGTATAGGTTTATAGGGTGGTAAAATTTCTTTTTTCTTTTTAATGGGGTTTTAGTTTCACAACTTTTTTATTATTTTTTATTGTTTTTTTTTGCTTATGTATATTTTGAATGGAAATGTAAATTATTTTAATTATGCCAATAAAGGTTATTATTATATTATTTTATTAGAAGTTGCATTCATATTGCAACGAACGGCCACGCCACAAACAGCCACAATGTCTCGAGTGAATTTTTTAAATGTCCTGGACATCCAGATCCAGACGAAACCGTCAATAATTTTGTTGAGTGGAGATTGATCCCGGCCGAGAGGTCGTATAAATGCTCCAAGTGCAAAAACCGCCTCTTGAAACTGTGTCGGGATACTTCAAGGTTGGTTGCTTTTATGGTACCTACTTATTAACGCACCACCAAAGAAATTGCATGCACATCGTAGTGGAAAGACATAGGCCTTGTGAACAATATTCTTTTCTTATTTCGGAGAAATATTTAGGTTTTTGTAATAAAAAAATTTACATTTTCAACAAAATAACTGACGTGTATGACTGGTCACATAACTGAGAATATAGATACAATTGGGTCAGCGTTGCCAAATTTAATTTTGATAACATATCGTTCCTTTGGATGAACAGGGTATTAACTCATAATGTTCTTGCCTGCAGAATGTCTTTTTTTCTCTCATTAATAGTAAAATTGACAAAGTCGTTAACACAAACGTTATCAATAAACGTTAATCAATAGTTTAAAAGATGCTATAAGAGAGGTTAACCAATTATTTACAGAAATGGAAATATATTGATTTTACTTTTTATTGATTTTATTGATTCACTTTAAGCACTGTTCATCTGGACCGACGATATAAATTATTAAAATTTTTCTGCGTCACATTTTTGTGTAAAGTATATACGCCATCGACTTGGTTGGACAGCCCCAACCAGTCGATCATGGCGTGATTTTGAGTCGATCTTTAGTTTTCTCACGCTTCTATGTACTTACTTAAAAATACATTTCGATAAATATACCAAAAATTAAAACATGTAAAGTAAAAATTAAAACACGCTTCTCGCTAGCCTACGTTCAAATATTGCTTGATGGACCTCAAGTCGGCCGCATTCCCACCAGTACAACAGCTTCCGTTGAAATTGTTTTCGATTACGACGGATGGTGTTCCATGTATGGTCGGTTACAATAATGGTTTTATTGCTTTATGCCACCAAGATGATAGTTATCCCCAATTTCTAGCATACCTCTGCATTATCTACCAACTAGTTTTATGCTCAAAGCGACTTAATACACACAATGTTATGGAAACTGTCTTTAAAATAGTCAATTCTATATGTGGCAGTTTCCTTCTGAGACGTTTGTTTAGATTATAAAATGAGGATAATGTTCCAATGATGATGAGGATAATGATTCAATAATGACCGAACTTTTGCTGCACACCAATGTGCGTTGGCTCAGTAGAAGTCGATTTCTCATGCGGTTTCTAGAGTTATTAGAAGACGTAAAAAGTTTCCTCTCTGAAAGGAGTTATTTGATGTGTCATTTTTGGCGGACTTTAGTTTAAAACTAAACTTTTAAAAAATTAGTTCCGATTTTCGTATTAGGTTATTTTTACATGAAAAACAGCTTTTAAATGGCAATTTGTTATGCATTTTCTCAAAAAAATTTGGGGGTGCACTCCATGACCCCAGACCCCCCGGTGGCCCGCTACGCGTTTTAGTCGATCTTGGCAACAATATATACAAAAAAGTAGATCGCCACTACAAAAAGGTTGGACAGCCCTGGTGTATACAAAATTGATTTCTAGAAATTATTTGTCTATAATGCATTTCGTGGACATGAAAGCAACGGTAATTATTTTGGTTGTTTAGAGTGTTTTGCAGAATTTGACCCATTTATAGTTAATCACAAGGATCTGTGAGTTACTTGTCAAAACAATATGTGATGAATTTATTAATACAATGGGTGTCAAAATAAGAAATACCTTAATCGAGGAAGTGAAAAGTGCGACATATTTTTCTTTGATTGTTGATTCCACACCTGATATTAGTCACGTCGATCAACTTTCTTTTTGAGATACTTACTTCCCGATGGCCAAATCAAGGAGAGATTTTTTTCCATTATTGACATTTATTCTCATACTTCCGGGAATTTGGAAAAAGTCATTGTTGAAAATCTCAATAGGTGGGAAATAGACCTTAAAAAATGTTGTGGACAAAGTTGCATCTAAAATGTCGGAAAAATGTTCCAGTTTACAATATCGAATCAAGCAACACAGCTCATATGCAGAATATATTCCTTGTGTCTTTGGTTGCTAATACTGCAGCAGAATCATCACTTACTGCGCCTTTATATTTTGATTTTATTCAATTTGTACATGTGTGGTTTTCTGCATCAACACATAGGTGGAATATTCTGGATAAATATCTTTGCAAAAATACTTGCACAGTAAAAAAGCTTTCAGAAACAAGATGGTCAGCTCGCGTTGTTGCGGTTTTGCATTGTATAAAAATTACAGAGATAATAAATGTGCTTTGATTGAAATACGTGATGATCCACAATAAAAATCTATATCAAAAACATAGGCTAAAGGTCTTGCAAAAATTGACTCGTACGAGATCGCTCAAATGCCGGTCTTGTGGAACACACTAGTTCAACGCATAAATGTTACAAGTAAATCACTTTACTTCAAAGTACACAATTATGTTTGTCGACAGTGGTGAACCTTTTGTGTCTAAAGTCTTTCATAAATGATGAAGTAAGAGAGCGTTTCAACACCATTGAAGAGGAAGCTGGAGTACTAGTTGATGATAAATGTAGTTACCAAATTTTAGTTTTTAATGATTGTACCATTGATGGACAGCATTTAAATTAAAAATGTGTTATATCATTTATTACCATTAATTAATTAAATTTGTGTTTTCGCGATTTCCACACATCACATAACCTCAAAACAATCTCGCCAAAAATTTGACACTGACTGCCAACCTTGAAAAAATTAACTCATAACAACACTCGGCGAGCCATAACCGCACGCGTATGAGTGCTGTTATCAGTCCATTACAGACGCAAAATAGAAAAAATGTCATAACAATTCGCGGTTTGGAAAATTTGAAATGTTTACGTTTCATTGATTAATTTATTAAAAGTCATGCTTGACATTTATCATCTTACTTCATCCATTATTCATCATTTATCATTTTACATCATTATATTACTTTTTTTTATAAATGAAAGTAAATTATTAATTTATATTATAGGTAAAACTGTGTACGATACACGTATCGTAAACTACTCTACCTAATAACTACTACCTAATTGTTATTTTTTAATGTGGTTTTACTATAATCTCGCATATTGAGAATTAGGAATCCCTAGACTAGGGCCACATAGTCAAGTTGCGCCTAGGGCCACAAGTAATGTAAACGCGAGCCTGTGCAAATGGGATATTTTTCTTAAAAAAAAAAAAAAAAACGTGACAACGTCGAGTTAGTTGCGATCGCATCTACTATCATATTGAAAATGTCAACAACTATTTTCAACAACAACACGAATATTTATTGGGCCAGGGAACATATAACCTTAATTTTTGCATCCGGATCTTAGTTAAAGAGAGCCAAAGACGATTAACAACAGTTACAACAGGTAAAAAGTCAGCAACACTAACTTAAAAAAAATTCGGTATTCTTTACCAAGACCGTTGCTTGTCGAGTCTCCTCTGTATAACATTGTATGTCTAGTCTTTCCTGGCTAATACTAAGTGGTTTGGGGAATCTCTCACTAAACCCCCTATTCCACCTTGGCTTTTTAGTATGCGCCAACCCGCTATTGCATATTTTGCATTCATTCAGGGCGGGTAGGCCGGACGGTTAGTGAAAACCGCCCTAGTTGTTGTCTCCCCGATCAGGATTCGAACCCGGGTCTAGTGTTGTCTGTCTAGTCTTGGCTGTCTAATCTTGTCTATCTAGTCTTGTCTGTCTAGTCTTGTATGTGTCCTCTTGTCTGTCTAGTTCTGTCTGTCTAGTCTTGTGTGTCTAGTCTTATCTGTCTAGTCTTGTCTGTCTAGCTTTGTCTGTCTAGTCTTGTCTGTCTAGTCTTGTCTGTCTAGTCTTGTCTGTCTAGTCTTGTATGTCTAGTCTTGTCTGTCTAGTATTGTCTGTTTAGTCTTGTCTGTCCAGTCTTGTCTGTCCAGTCTTGTCTGTCCAGTCTTGTCTGTCCAGTCTTGTCTGTCTAGTCTTGTATGTCTAGTCTTGTCTGTCTAGTCTTGTCTGTCTAGTCTTGTCTGTCTAGTCTTGTCTGTCTAGTCTTGTCTGTCTAGTCTTGTCTGTCTAGTCTTGTCTGTCTAGTCTTGTCTGTCTAGTCTTGTCTGTCTAGTCTTGTCTGTCTAGTCCTGTCTGTCTAGTCTTGTCTGTCTAGTCTTGTCTGTCTAGTCTTGTCTGTCTAGTCTTGTCTGTCTAGTCTTGTCTGTCTAGTCTTGTCTGTCTAGTCTTGTCTGTCAAGTCTTGTCTGTCTAGTCTTGTCTGTCTAGTCTTGTCTGTCTAGTCTTGTCTGTCTAGTCTTGTCTGTCTAGTCTTGTCTGTCTAGTCTTGTCTGTCTAGTCTTGTCTGTCTAGTCTTGTCTGTCTAGTCTTGTCTGTCTAGTCTTGTCTGTCTAGTCTTGTCTGTCTAGTCTTGTCTGTCTAGTCTTGTCTGTCTAGTCTTGTCTGTCTAGTCTTGTCTGTCTAGTCTTGTCTGTCTAGTCTTGTCTGTCTAGTCTTGTCTGTCTAATCTTGTCTGTCTAGTCTTGTCTGTCTAGTCTTGTCTGTCTAGTCTTGTCTGTCTAGTCTTGTCTGTCTAGTCTTGTCTGTCTAGTCTTGTCTGTCTAGTCTTGTCTGTCTAGTCTTGTCTGTCTAGTCTTGTCTGTCTAGTCTTGTCTGTCTAGTCTTGTCGGTCTAGTCTTGTCTGTCTAGTCTTGTCTGTCTAGTCTTGTCTGTCTAGTCTTGTCTGTCTAGTCTTGTCTGTCTAGTCTTGTCTGTCTAGTCTTGTCAATCTAGTCTTGTCTGTCTAGTCTTGTCTGTCTAGTCTTGTCTGTCTAGTCTTGTCTGTCTAGTCTTGTCTGTCTAGTCTTGTCTGTCTAGTCTTGTCTGTCTAGTCTTGTCTGTCTAGTCTTGTCTGTCTAGTCTTGTCTGTCTAGTCTTGTCTGTCTAGTCTTGTCTGTCTAGTCCTGTCTGTTTAGTCTTGTCTGTCTAGTCTTGTCTGTCTAGTCTTGTCTGTCTAGTCTTGTCTGTCTAGTCTTGTCTGTCTAGTCTTGTCTGTCTAGTCTTGTCTGTCTAGTCTTGTCTGTCTAGTCTTGTCTGTCTAGTCTTGTCTGTCTAGTCCTGTCTGTTTAGTCTTGTCTGTCTAGTCTTGTCTGTCTAGTCTTGTCTGTCTAGTCTTGTCTGTCTAGTCTTGTCTGTCTAGTCTTGTCTGTCTAGTCTTGTCTGTCTAGTCTTGTCTGTCTAGTCTTGTATGTCTAGTCTTGTCTGTCTAGTATTGTCTGTTTAGTCTTGTCTGTCCAGTCTTGTCTGTCCAGTCTTGTCTGTCCAGTCTTGTCTGTCCAGTCTTGTCTGTCTAGTCTTGTCTGTCCAGTCTTGTATGTCTAGTCTTGTCTGTCTAGTCTTGTCTGTCTAGTCTTGTCTGTCTAGTCTTGTCTGTCTAGTCTTGTCTGTCTAGTCTTGTCTGTCTAGTCTTGTCTGTCTAGTCTTGTCTGTCTAGTCTTGTCTGTCTAGTCTTGTCTGTCTAGTCCTGTCTGTCTAGTCTTGTCTGTCTAGTCTTGTCTGTCTAGTCTTGTCTGTCTAGTCTTGTCTGTCTAGTCTTGTCTGTCTAGTCTTGTCTGTCAAGTCTTGTTTGTCTAGTCTTGTCTGTCTAGTCTTGTCTGTCTAGTCTTGTCTGTCTAGTCTTGTCTGTCTAGTCTTGTCTGTCTAGTCTTGTCTGTCTAGTCTTGTCTGTCTAGTCTTGTCTGTCTAGTCTTGTCTGTCTAGTCTTGTCTGTCTAGTCTTGTCTGTCTAGTCTTGTCTGTCTAGTCTTGTCTGTCTAGTCTTGTCTGTCTAGTCTTGTCTGTCTAGTCTTGTCTGTCTAGTCTTGTCTGTCTAGTCTTGTCTGTCTAGTCTTGTCTGTCTAGTCTTGTCTGCCTAGTCTTGTCTGTCTAGTCTTGTCTGTCTAGTCTTGTCTGTCTAGTCTTGTCTGTCTAGTCTTGTCTGTCTAGTCTTGTCTGTCTAATCTTGTCTGTCTAGTCTTGTCTGTCTAGTCTTGTCTGTCTAGTCTTGTCTGTCTAGTCTTGTCTGTCTAGTCTTGTCTGTCTAGTCTTGTCTGTCTAGTCTTGTCTGTCTAGTCTTGTCTGTCTAGTCTTGTCTGTCTAGTCTTGTCTGTCTAGTCTTGTCTGTCTAGTCTTGTCTGTCTAGTCTTGTCGGACTAGTCTTGTCTGTCTAGTCTTGTCTGTCTAGTCTTGTCTGTCTAGTCTTGTCTGTCTAGTCTTGTCTGTCTAGTCTTGTCTGTCTAGTCTTGTCTGTCTAGTCTTGTCAATCTAGTCTTGTCTGTCTAGTCTTGTCTGTCTAGTCTTGTCTGTCTAGTCTTGTCTGTCTAGTCTTGTCTGTCTAGTCTTGTCTGTCTAGTCTTGTCTGTCTAGTCTTGTCTGTCTAGTCTTGTCTGTCTAGTCTTGTCTGTCTAGTCTTGTCTGTCTAGTCTTGTCTGTCTAGTCTTGTCTGTCTAGTCCTGTCTGTTTAGTCTTGTCTGTCTAGTCTTGTCTGTCTAGTCTTGTCTGTCTAGTCTTGTCTGTCTAGTCTTGTCTGTCTAGTCTTGTCTGTCTAGTCTTGTCTGTCTAGTCTTGTCTGTCTAGTCTTGTCTGTCTAGTCTTGTCTGTCTAGTCTTGTCTGTCTAGTCCTGTCTGTTTAGTCTTGTCTGTCTAGTCTTGTCTGTCTAGTCTTGTCTGTCTAGTCTTGTCTGTCTAGTCTTGTCTGTCTAGTCTTGTCTGTCTAGTCTTGTCTGTCTAGTCTTGTATGTCTAGTCTTGTCTGTCTAGTATTGTCTGTTTAGTCTTGTCTGTCCAGTCTTGTCTGTCCAGTCTTGTCTGTCCAGTCTTGTCTGTCCAGTCTTGTCTGTCTAGTCTTGTCTGTCCAGTCTTGTATGTCTAGTCTTGTCTGTCTAGTCTTGTCTGTCTAGTCTTGTCTGTCTAGTCTTGTCTGTCTAGTCTTGTCTGTCTAGTCTTGTCTGTCTAGTCTTGTCTGTCTAGTCTTGTCTGTCTAGTCTTGTCTGTCTAGTCTTGTCTGTCTAGTCCTGTCTGTCTAGTCTTGTCTGTCTAGTCTTGTCTGTCTAGTCTTGTCTGTCTAGTCTTGTCTGTCTAGTCTTGTCTGTCTAGTCTTGTCGGACTAGTCTTGTCTGTCTAGTCTTGTCTGTCTAGTCTTGTCTGTCTAGTCTTGTCTGTCTAGTCTTGTCTGTCTAGTCTTGTCTGTCTAGTCTTGTCTGTCTAGTCTTGTCTGTCAAGTCTTGTCTGTCTAGTCTTGTCTGTCTAGTCTTGTCTGTCTAGTCTTGTCTGTCTAGTCTTGTCTGTCTAGTCTTGTCTGTCTAGTCTTGTCTGTCTAGTCTTGTCTGTCTAGTCTTGTCTGTCTAGTCTTGTCTGTCTAGTCTTGTCTGTCTAGTCTTGTCTGTCTAGTCTTGTCTGTCTAGTCTTGTCTGTCTAGTCTTGTCTGTCTAGTCTTGTCTGTCTAGTCTTGTCTGTCTAGTCTTGTCTGTCTAGTCTTGTCTGTCTAGTCTTGTCTGTCTAGTCTTGTCTGTCTAGTCTTGTCTGTCTAGTCTTGTCTGTCTAGTCTTGTCTGTCTAGTCTTGTCTGTCTAGTCTTGTCTGTCTAGTCTTGTCTGTCTAGTCTTGTCTGTCTAGTCTTGTCTGTCTAGTCTTGTCGGTCTAGTCTTGTCTGTCTAGTCTTGTCTGTCTAGTCTTGTCCGTCTAGTCTTGTCTGTCTAGTCTTGTCTGTCTAGTCTTGTCTGTCTAGTCTTGTCAATCTAGTCTTGTCTGTCTAGTCTTGTCTGTCTAGTCTTGTCTGTCTAGTCTTGTCTGTCTAGTCTTGTCTGTCTAGTCTTGTCTGTCTAGTCTTGTCTGTCTAGTCTTGTCTGTCTAGTCTTGTCTGTCTAGTCTTGTCTGTCTAGTCTTGTCTGTCTAGTCTTGTCTGTCTAGTCTTGTCTGTCTAGTCCTGTCTGTTTAGTCTTGTCTGTCTAGTCTTGTCTGTCTAGTCTTGTCTGTCTAGTCTTGTCTGTCTAGTCTTGTCTGTCTAGTCTTGTCTGTCTAGTCTTGTCTGTCTAGTCTTGTCTGTCTAGTCTTGTCTGTCTAGTCTTGTCGGTCTAGTCTTGTCTGTCTAGTCTTGTCTGTCTAGTCTTGTCTGTCTAGTCTTGTCTGTCTAGTCTTGTCAATCTAGTCTTGTCTGTCTAGTCTTGTCTGTCTAGTCTTGTCTGTCTAGTCTTGTCTGTCTAGTCTTGTCTGTCTAGTCTTGTCTGTCTAGTCTTGTCTGTCTAGTCTTGTCTGTCTAGTCTTGTCTGTCTAGTCTTGTCTGTCTAGTCTTGTCTGTCTAGTCTTGTCTGTCTAGTCTTGTCTGTCTAGTCTTGTCGGTCTAGTCTTGTCTGTCTAGTCTTGTCTGTCTAGTCTTGTCTGTCTAGTCTTGTCTGTCTAGTCTTGTCTGTCTAGTCTTGTCAATCTAGTCTTGTCTGTCTAGTCTTGTCTGTCTAGTCTTGTCTGTCTAGTCTTGTCTGTCTAGTCTTGTCTGTCTAGTCTTGTCTGTCTAGTCTTGTCTGTCTAGTCTTGTCTGTCTAGTCTTGTCTGTCTAGTCTTGTCTGTCTAGTCTTGTCTGTCTAGTCTTGTCTGTCTAGTCCTGTCTGTCTAGTCTTGTCTGTCTAGTCTTGTTTGTCTAGTCTTGTCTGTCTAGTCTTGTCTGTCTAGTCTTGTCTGTCTAGTCTTGTCTGTCTAGTCTTGTCTGTCTAGTCTTGTCTGTCTAGTCTTGTCTGTCTAGTCTTGTCTGTCTAGTCTTGTCTGTCTAGTCTTGTCTGTCTAGTCTTGTCTGTCTAGTCTTGTCTGTCTAGTCTTGTCTGTCTAGTCTTGTCTGTCTAGTCTTGTCTGTCTAGTCTTGTCTGTCTAGTCTTGTCTGTCTAGTCTTGTCTGTCTAGTCTTGTCTGTCTAGTCTTGTCTGTATAGTCTTGTCTGTCTAGTTTTGTATGATCTCTTGTTTTGTATGATCATCTCAGATCTTGTCCTGTCTGGTCCAGCCTGGAAGTGAGTTTTTAACAAATGTATAGTAAAATGAACAACATACCGATTGTAGAAAGAATGAAAAGCAAAAAGCGGTTAACACAAGAGCGAGTTTGAAAAACAACACTTTTCGAACGAAAACAACAGTTAAGTTTGAATAAAAACATATAAAAGAGCAACTATTATACATTGTACAAGTCTTTCATGGTCACTCTCCGTTCGTGTTTTCCCCGTTCAGGAACGGAAATAATAATAATGTTAGATTGCTGTTGGAAGTTTACCTGAGAGAAGGGAAAAACTTGCGGCCGGACTCGTCGGGAACGTCGCAGGGAAACTCGCTGCTTCCGGCGATCATTTGTTGTCCTGCTGGCGCAAGGCCCCCTCGACGCCGCACAGACAGCCGTTGCCATGACAACAGACACCAAGGCGTCCTTTGTCCGGCATCTTCGTCCTCCCGAAAACAATTCCCAACGTTCACTTCCAGATTTTCCGCCGAACAAAATCAAACGATGGAATTATCCAGTTTGAATTAACACGCCGTTCAAATCCATACTAAAGCCGGAATTGTTTGTTTTCGGTGGAATTTTCGTCCTGGATTATCGAGTTCTTATCCGATTTGCTTTGGATGTTTTCAGGTGGTTACGACATATTGTTCGGTCCATTCGGGAGGAACAGCTGATCGCACTGACGTTTACCTCCCGAACGCGCTTGCGCCGGAAATCACCCCGCCGAAACCCATTTTTGCGCATAAACCGCAACTATGATGTTCATTAATAAATACACCACGGGTTCAATATCAGTTCATTTAGATCAAATATGTAAATTGTGAGAAAATTGCGTTAGTTAAATACAATGTTTAGAGACTTTTAGATCTTTCCGATTTATTTGTTTTAGTCCTTGTATTTGCTTATTTGTTATTGTTAAGATTATCTTTATGGCAATGTAGATAAAAGCGTTCCATCGAACACTGTGAATTGATAAAACGTTCGAATTATGTAAGAGGAAGATATGCAACTTGTGCTGCAATCTATTTGCTGTAAAGGCAAGAGAGCACCGAGTAGAACTGCATATACAGTGTGGACACATTAACTGGAATAAAATTCATAACTTCGATATAAGTAATTTTTGAAAAAATCCCGAAACACATTGCGCACGGCCGGATTGGGTAATAAAGTGTGGTGGGTTGCAGATATTAGTTTTTAATTTTTGCTGCTTTGGTTCTGTGTGGGATTTGAACCGCTTAAAATTTATTCATCCAATATTCGATTAAAAGTATACAAAACTCAACATACAATAAACGGATGAATTTCTACAATAAATAGCTGCATAAATACAAAATAAATTAATCCATATAAAATTCGGTTACTTCGTACAAAATAAATTACTTAATCCAAAAAAAGGTTAATTCATCCAAAATAAAATGTAATCATCCAATAATTGTTTTTTTCGTCAAACTATGATTTTTCCTAACAATAATCGATTGAATCGTTCAACATATCCTCAATTCACCCAAAAAAGGTTTTTTATTTTACTTAAGAAGTGCAAAATGCAAGTTTACGAGTGTATTTAATAATCTTCACACTTTGATTATATAATATGTGTGCATAGGTTTTTTAGCTGTGCATAAAAATACTGGAAGAAAAAATCTGTTTACCTTATTGATGAGTGGATTAGCTCGGAAATAACTAAAGGCCAAATATGACAAAATAACTGTGAATTATAATAATTCTAAAATCATCTGTTTTCCGTTACTCATCTTTTCCGTTACAAATCTTATTGAATTTCTATCTCACATTTTTAAGCAAGGCCGCAGAAAGAAAAACACTTTAAGCTTAAAGAGTCGTCGGTTACTTTCTATTTATGGATCGAAGTTCCTTTATGGAGGTCTCGATGTGAGTAATTCGGCAGAAAACTTTATACGCCGCGTTAGTTTCTTTCTCTTTCTCTCAGTGTATATTAATATAACGCCCACTCTCTCTTTCTTCTTCCGAATAGGTCTACTTTGGACCACGCTTGTTCAACTGTTGGGCTTTGACCTTTGCCCAGTTTTGTCGCATCTTCTGCCGGTGTAACTCCTTTCTCTCTTCTGTCCAGGGCGTACCTTTCCTTCGGGTTTTTTTCCTGAAATCCACCGACTTCCTTCAGGGTGCGTCTCACAGACTGTCTGTTTTGGAGATCTGATATTCCCCAGTTCTTTAATATACTTCTCGGTTTCTGTCAACCAAGTGGTACGAACCTTCTTGTTTTGTCATAAGGTGAACATACGGTTGGTTAGTCGGTTTGGAGGCAATCTTGCAATGTGGTCTTAGAAAGCTACCCTTCTTTTCCTTGCAGTCAGAGAGCCTCTCAATATGTTCGTAGAGCTCAGAGTTATGTCGTCTTCGGAATTCCCCATCTTGCTTTACGGGGCCTAGGATCTTCCTGAGGATTCTCCTCTCTCTGATTTCCAATTTCTCTACCAGACCTCTTCGGTTCAAGGAAAGACAATCCATGGCATACAGTGCTTCTGGTCGTAGGACTGATGTGTTTGCGCTCTCTCTTTCGTTATACGCCGCGTTAGTTAGAAATAAAATATAAAGGAATCAAGTCTTTGTTTGCAAAATTCGTTTATTTGGAAGAAATAATTGTATTTTGTATAAAAAAAATTGTTTGTGAAGAGCAATCAAATTTTGGATGGATCAACCTTTTTTCTACAGTTAAACCTTCTTTGGGTGAATTGTTTTTATTTTGTACAAATCCATCAATTATTGCACTAAATTATTATTATTTGTAAGAATCAATCGATTATTGGGTGTTTAAATTTTATTTTCGACGAAGTAACCTTTTTTGGACGAATTAACCGAATTTTGTATTTTTCCAACCAGTTTTTGTAGAAAAACATCTATTTATTGTGCGCAAAAAATCCAAGCCGATTTGAACCCACGTTGTCTGACTTACGACACCGGCAGAACCACCGCCTAGAAACCTCAGAAAGTTGTGGCTCCAGCAGGAGCTAAAGTGGGTAATGTGACAATTGGATAAAAGGGCACTCTTGTCACTACATGCTATATGGTTAGTGCTACAGGCCACGCTCTGCCCCTGCTATAAAATTTCCTCGAAAAAACTTTAAAAACTTGATGATGTACGGTACACCTCCAGGTAGTTTAGGGCTCGCGAGTCCTTCAGGTTGGATGACTAGTGACTTATTCATGGAGGTAATGAAAAATTTCATTAAGTATTCAAGCAGAACATCAGTAAATCCATCTCTAATAATAATGGATAATCATGAGTCACATTTGTCCATTCTAGATTTAGCGAAACAATGATGATGGTGTTGTGGTTCTTACGTTTCATCCAAACATTACTCAAACACTTAGATGTGGGTTTGATAGAACCCAGGGAAACCAATTACAATCTACAAGATAGCGAGATTCATTGGTCATGCTTATCCCAGTTCTATGACTCCACTAAATATATCGGCAGCATACGCAAAATGTGGAATTTGTTCCTATAATAAGGATATATTCTCCGATGAGGACTTGATGCCAAGTCTCCGATGCCAAGTAGCGTGACAGACCGCCCCGTTCCTGTGATGCCCCAAAAATTGTCTGAAGCTAAAGATTCTGCAATTCTCGACATGTATAAAACCAATAATCAACAGCTCCACCATTCGGCTCCAGAGACACGTCGTTCAAGTTATGATCCCGTTGTTACCCCTGATAGAGAATATCCATCTATGCTATCAGAAGAACATCATAGTGGTTACCACAATGTGACACCGCCAAAGAAATCAAATGAATCATGGAAAGATGCAAAACATCAACCAAAGTCGGAACATATCATCATTCCACTAATGTTCCGTCCTATGCTAAGGCTGGCCCTCGTGCCCACAAACGGAAAGGTAGAAAACAGGGCAAAAGCATGATAGCAACTGCACGCCAGAAATGGAAAGAATAGCCGAGGAAAGTACTGCTACATTAAATAGAAAAGGTCTGTATAAAAGATAAGTTCTACAAATTGTGGAAATGAAATAAGAGGAACAATAAAAGTAGGGTTGTACTAACCCTGCTTAAACATTCCTATTGGGAAAGGTTAAATCCTATAGGCTTTTTCAGAATTTGAATAGGAAACATCATATTTGAATAGGAAAAGTTAAGAAATTTCTGGCAACCGGATAATGCCTAATAGGATTATACAAATCTGAATAGGAAATAAAATGATGAGCGTTAACCTATAGGATTTAGAGCTTTCCTATTGACACAACTGAATAGGATTATGATGATTCTAAAAGGAAGTTAGCGATTCTATAGGAAATGAAGAGTTTTTATAGGAAATGAAAGTAGAGATCTAAATAGGAAACCAAGTGAATCAATAGGATAATGCAACTTAGAAAATTATCTTTATTTCTAAATTTCGCAATGGGATTCTGCATTATTCAATAGGTTTGGCTTCACCAATGTCCAATAGGAAATGAATAAAGATGCGGAAAAAAATAATGAAGTAAACGACGATAGTGATAGTGACAAACAAAGTGAAAAATTATTATTAACTTATTATTGACAGTTACACAAATTCCCTCAGTTAATCCCTCCTTTAATCCCTCAGTTAATCTCCTAAACGAGCAAACTGACCTAATCTTTTCCCAACTTTTTAATCTCACCCAATCTCAAACAAATAAGTCCTCATCTACGGACAGACACCGCCCCCCTCCCCACCAAAACTATAAGGGTATATATTTAACCTCTTCAATTTGTTAAGTCACTTGAAAATGACCGTCAAACGTCGAAACTCGAGTCGTGATATGTGTAGAAATTTATATAACTGTGAATAATAAGTTATATAACAGTTTCACTTAATATAAGTGTGGTAAAAAACAAAGTGAAATTTTCAATTCAATGTATGTGAAAAAAGATTAAAAATCATTGCATAAAGTGAAAGCGAAGCCACTTACGGACAGGAATAAAAGTTCGAATTAAGAGAAAAATTGATATTAAATAGTTGAGTAGACTGAAGCAAATGTTACTGGGAAAAAATAAATAAAAAATTCAACTTAAGAGTTTATGTTCATTAAAAATTACCTAAATTAATACATACAGCTTGACCTTATTCAATGGGAAAATTATAATCTGAGAAGTCCTATTCAATTTATTAATATCCTACTGAAGAATCGAATAGGATTCTGGATTATTCTATAGGAAATTCTGAGACTGCAATATTCCCATTGAATAGTATCAAATCCTATTGGAGCATCTAAAAGGAATTGCCTCTTTTCAATAGGGGAATTATAATCTGAGAAGTCCTATTTAATTTACTAAAATCCTATTGAAGAATCGAATAGGATTATGGATTATGCTATAGGAAATTCTCAGACCACAATATTCCTATTGAATAGTATTAAATCCTATTGGGAAATCGAATAGGATTTAGCGTATCTCAATAGGACAACTGAATAGGATTCAGGAGATTTCAATAGGAAAATAAACCTTCAATAGGATTCAATAGGAAATTTCCGATGCAATTTTCCCATTGACTTACCGCTCCCAATAGGATTGTTTAAGCAGGTAAACGCAGACAGTGAAAGGAGTGAAGTAGAAGACAAGGAGAAGAATGAGGAAGATGACCAAGGTTATGAAATCATAAATGAAGATTTTCCTGATTTACAGCGTAAGCCAATGATTCACGAATATGTCCTTGTAATACTCTGCAATCTTAAAAACGTGTCGTTTATTACATTGCGAAGATTCTGGAAAAGGAAAGTGATGATGAATATTGTGTTTCGCACCTAAAATTAAAAGATCGCCTTTATAAAACATTTATGTTTCCTTGAGAACCTGATATGACAAATGTGAAACTGAGTGATTCTCACTCCTCCGTGTGTGTCAGGTACAAAACGTCTGATTAAATATTCCTTCAACTTGAACTTATCTTTACTAAATATGGCGTGAATATTCAATTTGACGCATTTTGAAGTTATTTTTTTGCGGGTGTATGTTTAAGATTTTTTTTTTTAATTTATATCTTATATTGCAAAATTAAAAGATGATTATCAAAAGTTGCGAGGTTTCTTTTAAAAAATAAGCATTCTTTACTGGTAATGAAATAATGGTTTACTGTTGAAATACGGGTGGTTCAGTGTAAATTACCCATAGCACACAGAGAGCCAAATTTATTTTTTTTACCACCTCCTTTGTGGTCTTACTTTGATGCTCTGGCTTTCGGTAACCTGCAACTCAGAAACCTTATGAAATCACCTAAACGATGACACCAAAACAAAATTCTTAGCTTTATTTTCTGGCAAGTTATATAACATGGTTGGAAAAAAGGTTGGTTCACTGTTCAAAAACGCACCCTATATATATATATATATATATATATATATATATATATATATATATATATATTTATTTTATTATAAATACATATATATATATATATATATATATATATATATATATATATATATAATTTTCAAAAACACCTTCGTTTCCAAAAACACCGATCGGCTATTGATATTGTACTCGAGAATCGGTCTCTTAATGCCATTAATCAGAGATCGCGGTCCTACACCATATTTATCTATATTGGCCGCCTACTTCCTCTTCTACGGAGTTCTTGACCTTCTGTAGACCATGTTTGATAACACCGTACTGCAGAGGATTGGTTACGGTTAAGGCGATTAGCAATTTCTCTGAATGAAAAACCAGCTTCACGTAAGCCACTAATGCGACCTCGTCGAAAATCATTCAGTTAATGAAAATAGACCTTTTCACAGTTGAAACTTTTTTGTGCGCATGTGTCAATTTCCGCCGTATTATACGTCAAAAAGTGCCCGAACTTTTGGACGAATAACTAAATATGTGGCCGAAACTTTCATATTCCTGCCTTTCAAACTTGGCGGATGCGCCTAACCGTAAAAAGGTTTATTTCTAAGGATCAGGATCAGGCAGAAAATCTCAAAAAGAAAAGAATTTCCACAAAAAAAAATATCGAAATCGGCTAAGGGCTAGGCTAGGCCGCACTACGGTTTTTGCCAGCGAGCTGTTAGTCGCTATAACCGGCTCGAAAAGCATACACTACGCTATTAAAATCAGTCGCGGGAAAAAACCACAAGTGAGGTCGCCTGTATTAACTTACTTGGCTCACAAACTCACGCGATTAAAAACCGCGGCGGTTTAACCGTAGTGCGGCCTAGGTCTAAAGGCCGATTTTCATATATGCGACACTCAGCTACGCAATGACGCCCAATTAAGTGTCGCGAATAGACCTTTTCATAGTTGAAATTTGTTTGTGCGCATGTCTCAATTTGCGCAATATTATACGTCAGAAAGTGCCCGAACTTTTTGACTTCTTCTACTTTCCGGAAGCCTAAAAGCTTGTTTTTTCCCATCCTCATTGCACATCCATCTCTTTGGTCGTCGTCCTGGTGGTCGACATGATGCGTTTTCCGTCTCGCGCGATTTTTGCTAGTCAGTGATCCTCCATTCAAGATATGCGTTCATTCCGGAAGCGCCTTCGCGGCCGTGTCCACCTCATGACGTCGTCTGTCTAGCGTTCTTCCAGTATTTCTTTAGTCCTTCTTTGGTCTTTAAGTGTTTCCCGTTATTGCTCTTGGTACTCTCATTTCATAGCTGCGCCATTTTTTTTGGTCTCGGTTGTGTCGGCTCGTGTTCTGCTGTGTATGTCATTACGGGTATGACAATGTGGGTAACTTCTTGAGGTATAACTAAATATGTGCCCGAAACTTTCATATTCCCGCCTTTCAAACTTGGGGGATGCGCTTAACTAACCGTAAAAAGTCGAAAAAGTCTGTTGTCGTGTCGATGCTAGGTATTCTCATATATTATATGCGATACTCAAGTGCAAGTGTCAAATCTGCAGTTTCTCTACGTTTCAGGTTAAGTTATATTTTCTAAATTTTAAGTTCGTCAAGTTCCGATGATGATTTTTTCATCTTAGCCATGTGATATGAAAATGAGAAATTAAAAGAAAGGAAGAGGAAAAGAAAATATTGGGTCCATCAGATCTTGAGAACAAAAGACTATTAGAAGGAGAATTCCATACTCTCTTCAGACAATTGCAAGAGGATGAATTGAAATTCTACTAATTCTCTAATTTTAAAGAAATTTCTGTCCAAATTAGATCTCTCCTTTGTTGATTACTGTGATTTTTATTTTGTAAGTCATACAATTGAACATAATCAGCCACAAGAGCGATCAATTCCTCGGCTTTTTCGTCGTTTATTCCACTCATTTTCAACAACATGCCGTTTTAGACACAATCCGCCATTAAGGTCGATTCCCATATGCGCGAC
Organism: Phosphuga atrata; assembly: GCA_944588485.1. Taxonomy (NCBI): domain Eukaryota; kingdom Metazoa; phylum Arthropoda; class Insecta; order Coleoptera; family Silphidae; genus Phosphuga; species Phosphuga atrata. The sequence goes on from OX155900.1 coordinate 59,194,708, forward strand.
ACTCAGCTACGCGACGTCGTGTGACATCGCCTGTCAAATAATGATTACATTATTTTAAATGTGCACGTCGCGTAGCCATAGTGAGAACGTACCCATTTAAAAAAATGTAATCATTATTTGACAGGCGATGTCGCGTGACGTCGCGTAGCTGAATGTCGCGTATATGAGAATCGGCCTTTAATCTCAAGAAATTCTCAATCAAGAGCAAGAAATTCACCCGATAATTTCGATTGTAACAACAAGTAAAATGTCAATATTTTGAATGAAATTTGAATCAATAGCGAATATGCATCAATTGTTTTTATATGCTTAATTCACTTTTTACTTCGTCTTAACATAGGTAATGAATTTTCAAAATAATATATAAAATACCGATTAAATTTGACCTGTTTGAACGGTCCCATTTATCGCGCGCTGTTCCAAAGCCTATTCGCATAGACAGTTTGAATTCGATATTTCGATAATGGAAAAAGCAAAGAAATCATTTTATAGATACTTTATAGTACCGGAATGCAAGAAAGTACACCAGGTAAAGTGTTTGACGAAGTCCCAATCGAGGTTATAGTCCACCCTACCTACATCGACGCCGGTAAATGTCAACGTGCACGTTACTTACCATATCGACCAATGGTGATGCGTTTCGCAAATTTGAATTTCGCTCGTATATTTTGGACTTTTTAATTTAAGTTTTATGGCATTAAATACAAACTAAATGAGAAAATAATGGTATAGGTGTAATGTCAAGATCATAAATTATCGGGGGTGAAAAAATCAAGAGTAGGGAAAGATCCTTCGTTCTATTCCCTCCTCACTCCTCGCCCCCCACCACTACCCCCACTACTCCCCCACCACTACCCCCACTACTAGCCCACCACTACCCCCACCCCTAGACCCCGCCCCAAACCACACCCCTATACCCCGCCCCAAACCACACCCCTAGACCCCGCCCCAAACCACACCCCTAGACCCCGCCCCAGACCACACCCCTAGACACCGCCCCAGACCACCCCCACCACTAGCCCCTCCCCCAGACCACACCCCTAGACCCCGCCCCAGACCACGCCCCCCCAACCCCCACTTTCACCCTAAAACTCCACTTTGATGAGAAAAATCAAATCTGGTGTCAGAACGGCTCTAGCATGTACCCTAAGGGAGATGCCGCCCGACCGCCTCATATTCACCCTAAACCTGAAGCCGGTGAAGCCGGTCCAGCAGAACATCATCCAAGCTTGTGTCAGCTATAGAATTGATGGTTCAGGGATTGATGTAGATAGCTTTATTAGTAAATTGAACAGCCGTTGTACGAGAAGCCGCACTCTAGCCAAACACTTTACGTCCACTTTTCCGTCCACCGTCCACTTTTTTCGTCCACCGTCCACTTTCCGTACATTTCGTCCACTTTCCGTCCACTTTCCGTCCACTTTCCATCCACTTTTCGTCCACTTTCCGTCCACTCTTTCCGTCCACCGTCCACTTTTTCCGTCCACCGTCCACTTCTTCCGTCCACTTTTCATCCATTTTAATCAGCTTTTAAACAGCTTTTTAACAGCTTTTAATCAGCTTTTAAACAGCTTTTTAATCTGCTTTTGAACAGCTTTTTAATCAGCTTTCAAACAGCTTTTTAACAGCTTTGAATCAGCTTTTTAATCATATTTTAAACAGCTAAAGTGGATGCAAGTGGATGGAAAGTGGATGGAAAGTGGATGCAAGTGGATGGAAAGTGGATGTAAAGTGGATGGAAAGTGGATGCAAGTGGATGGAAAGTGGATGGAAAGTGGATGCAAGTGGATGGAAAGTGGATGTAAAGTGGATGGAAAGTGGATGCAAGTGGATGGAAAGTGGATGGAAAGTGAATGCAAGTGGATGCAAGTGGATGGAAAGGTTATGTGTAGCGTGGGGTCACATAGACCTCACACCCTGTTTAGCGTGGGGTCACATAGACCTCACACCCTCTTTAGCGTGGGGTCACATAGTTGGGGTAGGTTACAGATGTTAGGAATGAAGCGTCATTAGGGTAGGTTAGCATTAGATTAGTTGGATTAGGTTAGGGTAGGTTGTAGGTTAGTTGAGTTAACATTAGGGTAGGTTAGCATTAGATTAGTTGGGATAGGTTAGGAATGAAGCGCGCGTCATTCCTAACCTATCCCAACTAATCTAATGCTAACCTACCCTAATGTTAACTCAACTAACCTACAACCTACCCTATGTGTGTGTTATGTGTAGCGTGGGGTCACATAGACCTCACACCCTGTTTAGCGTGGGGTCACATAGACCTCACACCCTCTTTAGCGTGGGGTCACATAGTTGGGGTAGGTTACAGATGTTAGGAATGAAGCGTCATTAGGATAGGTTAGCATTAGATTAGTTGGATTAGGTTAGGGTAGGTTGTAGGTTAGTTGAGTTAACATTAGGGTAGGTTAGCATTAGATTAGTTGGGATAGGTTAAGAATGACGCGCGCTTCATTCCTAACCTATCCCAACTAATCTAATGCTAACCTACCCTAATGTTAACTCAACTAACCTACAACCTACCCTAACCTAATCCAACTAATCTAATGTTAACCTACTCTAATGACGCTTCATTCCTAACATCTGTAACCTACCCCAACTATGTGACCCCACGCTAAAGAGGGTGTGAGGTCTATGTGACCCCACGTTAAACAGGGTGTGAGGTCTATGTGACCCCACGCTACACATAACCTTTCCATCCACTTTCCATCCACTTTCCATCCACTTGCATATACTTTCCATCCACTTTACATCCACTTTCCATCCACTTGCATCCACTTTCCATCCACTTTCCATCCACTTGCATCCACTTTCCATCCACTTTAAATCCACTGTCCATCCACTTGCATCCACTTTCCATCCACTTTCCATCCACTTGCATCCACTTTAGCTGTTTAAAATATGATTAAAAAGCTGATTAAAAGCTGTTAAAAAGCTGTTTGAAAGCTGATAAAAAGCTGTTTAAAAGCTGTTCAAAAGCTGATTAAAAAGCTGATTAAAAAGCTGATTAAAAGCTGCTAAAAAGCTGTTTAAAAGCTGATTAAAGTGGATGAAAAGTGGACGGAAGAAGTGGACGGTGGACGGAAAAAGTGGACGGAAAGTGGACGGAAAGTGGATGAAAAGTGGATGGAAAGTGGACGGAAAGTGGACGGAAAGTAGACGGAAAGTGGACGGTGGACGAAAAAAGTGGACGGTGGACGGAAAAGTGGACGTAAAGTGTATGGCTAGAGTGCGGCTTCTCGTACAACGGCTGTTCAATAAAGCTATCTACATCAATCCCTGAACCATCAATTCTATAGCTGACACAAGCTTGGATGATGTTCTGCTGGAACGGCTTCACCGGCTTCAGGTTTAGGGTGAATATTCAGGATCTAGACTCCTCTTCTTCCCACCATTATTATGTTTTCTCATATGTCGCTATCTTTTCTTGTGAAAATTGAATTGCAAACGGTGTATTTGTAGTACATTTTTTTATTGTCATCACATACTTCCTTATGGCTTCCAAGATTATCCTTGCTGCGAAAACCTTTACAGATTGATCGCAGGGATACAGTTTTAATTCTTGATATGACTATGAATTTAGAGCATAGGTTTAAATATCAATCGCGTTCCGAATATAAATAATTATCAATGCTAAACAACCGACCGCGCTCGAGGTTTATGTTAGTAAATTTATTGTAAACAAAACGCCCGAACATCTGAATGTATACAAGTTGAAATACGAAAATGCTGACTCGGTGAGACACAAGGTCAACGGTAATTATTTGTTCATTAATCAACCAATCAGAAGCGAGATAATTAGTTTAGCATCCACTAAAGGTGAGGCGGTCGGGCGGCATCTCCCTTAGGGTACATGCTAGAGCCGTTCTGACACCAGATTTGATTTTTCTCATCAAAGTGGAGTTTTAGGGTGAAAGTGGGGGTTGGGGGCGTGGTCTGGGGCGGGGTCTAGGGGTGTGGTCTGGGGCGAGGTCTAGGAGTGTGGTTTGGGGCGGGGTCTAGGGGTGTGGTTTGGGGCGGGGTCTAGGGGTGGGGGTAGTGGTGGGCTAGTAGTGGGGGGTAGTAGTGGGGGTAGTGGTGGGGGGCGATGAGTGAGGAGGGAATAGAACGAAGGATCTTTCCCTACTATCAAGTAAATTTAAATTACTTGCATTTTCCCTACCGTTGACTAATAAAACATTTCTGCAAAGTTTGGTCCAAAAATTCGCACCCCTTCTTAACGTTGCATTTTTTATGTCACAGGGTATACATTTTGCTCAGTATTTCCGTTCACATATCATAAGAAAAAAAAACTCAAAGAAAAGGATAAATATATATAAATATAAATTACCTAAACTCTACAAGAAATGCATTTTATACACATTGAATACTTTCAAAAAAAAAAAAAAACGAAACAAATACAACATATAGGCATAAAAACAAAGTTTAAAATACTATCGAGTAATTATCTATATTAACATTATATAATCACAACTAGTTATCAATGACGTTTTACTTAAACTTGCACCAGAAATCCTAAAACATAACACAAACGCAACAAGCTATTAGTCGAATCATCCCGACTAACAACTACAAAATTAACACATTCTACCACCAACTACTCCAACCAAGCCACTAACACCCTACAAGAGTTACACAGACAAATAGTTATATCACTGGTAATACAAAAAGAAAAAATGCTTGCCCTTATGCTTGTGTTTAAGATCTACATAACAAGCACAAGACCCTGCAGAGTTTCAGCGCCCATGATGATGATGAATACAAAAAGAAAGTTAAACTAACAATAAGGTAGGTAATAAATATATGAAATATAGTCAAGCCCAATTTTAATCTAGTATCTAAAAAGAAAGTTGACTAATCTAGGTAATAAATATATTAAATCTAGTCCAGTCTAGTTTTCTCCTGTCTAGTCTAGTTTTCACCGGTTATACACTAGTCTACTTGATACATAACTTGTTCATCACTCATGAAAAGTAAACTAGACAGGACAAAACTATACTGAACAGTATTAGACTAGAATACATTTCATATATTTATTATGTAGCTTAAGCCAACTTTTTAAATACTGTATTAATTAATTAACTAGGACTAAGTACAGCTGTAATTACAGGACTTACAATTACAAGACTAGCAGTCAGACTAATTGTCAGACTAACAGTGAATTTAGTTTTCTTGATGATTAGTAATCCTTATCTATCTACTTGATACATCACTTGCATATCACTGGTGAAAAATAGACTATGCAAGAGAAAAATAGACTGAACAGTATTAGACTAGACTACATTTCATATATTTATTATGTAGCTTAACGTTCCTTTTAAATACTATATTAGTGAATTTACTGGGACTTGGCACAACTGTAATTACAAGAGTTACAATTGCAAGACTAGCAACAGTGAATTTAGTTTCCTTGATGATTAGTAATCCTTATCTAGTCTGGTTTAATCTTGTTTAATCGGTGATAGTTGAGTAATTTCCTTATGTGATACTGTATTAGTGAGTTGGTTGGGAGCAGTGGTGAACGGCTGTGGTTCGTAAGGTTGATGAATGTGTTAAGTTAAAATCCACGCTTGCTATCGGATGAATTTGTTGAATCGGTCTCGTTATAGAATGAAAAACTTGTTTATTAAAAACGATTCAGCTACCTAATATTAGATATGTACAAGGTATATTACATTTGTTTTTCAATGGGTCTATGTATATATGTAGGAGGGGAACATTTGGGAATAAAAAATATTTTTAAGAAAATTTTGCGCATATTTTTTTTTCTGAAATTTTGTTGCGAAATGTTTATTTTTTTCTTTAAATATTATGAGCTGTAAGAGTTTCTTGGGCAAATTATATAAGAAATATGAGGGAAAAATCATTATGTAATAACAGGTCAGGGCCGTGACTAACATATTTGCAAAATATAAGGTCTTGGGACCCTTCCTACACTAAATTTCATGAATCGACTAAAACTACTTATTTCCCTAAAATAATATACTATTTTCGGACAGGTTCCCAAAGAATAGTTAAAAAAGGTTTTTTATTTATTTCGAATTTTCTGGACCTTTTTGTGCCCGCTTCCGACTTGGCTCTGGGCACGTGCCCCTACCTAGTAACGGCCCGGCCTCAGGTAATAATTATCTACCTAATTTTGAATAATTTTTGAATTGGGATAAACTTCAATCTCGAGTTTCTTTCGGAAAGAGTTAATAATTTGTGATATGACTTTCAAATATAAAAAAGATTTTTGAATCAAATTTAAAACACGTAGACTTCCGAGCAAAGCGGCTCTGGCGTCACTAACGCAGCGATACTGACGCGGCGACATGGCAATAGTACTATGCACTAGGGAACTTGGCTCTGGGGACGTGCCCCTGCCTAATGACGGCCCTGCCTCAGGTAATAATAATCTACCCAATTTTGAATAATTTTGGAATTGGGATAAGAATTTCCAAAGTTCCATCTCGAGTTTTTTTCGAAAAGATTTATTAATTTGTGATATGGCTTTCAAATATAAAAAAGATTTTGAATCAAATTTAAAACACGTAGACTTCCGAGCAAAGCGGCTCTAGCGTCACTAACGCAGCGATACTGACGCGGCGACATGGTGATAGTACTATGCACTAAGGAACTTGGCTCTGGGGACGTGACCCTGCCAAGTAACGGCCCTGCCTCAGGAAATAATTAACTAGCTAATTGTGAAGAATTTTTGAATTGGGAGAAGAATTTCCAAACTTTCATCTCGAATTTCTTTCCAAAACATTTAATAGTTTGTGATATGACTTTCCAATATAAAAAAGAATTTTGAATCAAATTTAAAACACGTATACTTCCAAGCAATGCGGCTCTGGCGTCACTAACGCAGCGATACTGACGCGGCGACATAGCGATAGTACTATGCACTAGGGATATTTCAAATATAAAAACCGCAATTGCGGAGCTTCCGCATTTGGACGGAGTTGGGCGGAGCTTCGCAATAATCAGTGCGGATTTCATTTTTAGCTTGAGTGAAGAAAACAACCGCAGAAGATTAAAACTGATGCACGCAAGTTTTAACATAAAAAAACATTAATTAGTCTTCCCTGGTGATGTCCTTGAGACATTGTTTAGGCGATGTTAAGCGATTCATTTATGTGTGTATTGCTTTAGATAAAATTATCACTCCTCTACGAAGTAAAGAAACAGCTCTCGTTGCTCCAAAGTATTTAATAAAGAAAATAAGTGGGACACTTAACAATTTCAATTCGAAAAGAATACATTTTTACGGCGAGTTAAGCGCATGCGCGTCCGCCATGTTTAAATCGCGGGAATATGAAATTTTCGGGCACATTTTGTTATTTTCATTGGTTATACGTCAAAAAGTGCCCGAAAATCATGGCGGAAATTGACGTATGCGCACAAAAAATTTCAACTATGAAGAGGTCTATTGCTGGGAATGGAAATGTATGAGGCGCTATTCGAGCGCAGGGCCATTGACGCCATGGCACTGACTCTCTGCGATAGCGACCGATCACTCGCGCGCATTATAGAGTCGCAAGGCCGCTGCGAACGCAACAAAGTTTTGATGTTATAAATTGTTTGTAACATCTAAGAAATGGACAACGGCATTACTACAACATTTATTATTTACGGATTTATTATTTTCGGAAAAGAAAATGGACACTAATAAATTTGGTGTCTCAGAATGCAATGTTATGCGGTTTAAGTGAAGAGGACTACAGAAACCATTCAAAAAAGGACAAAGTTTGGAATGATATTGCTACAATATTATTCTCCTCTTCTAATAAATTTGCAATTAACTAATTCATTTCTGCACAGATGCAACCGTTCTACAGACAGTTTATTGAAAAACCGACAGTTTCAAACGCAACGACCGATCGCCGAAGCCGCGATGTTTGCCGAAGCTGCGATATTTGCCGAAGCCGAGATGTTTCCCGAAGCCACGATGTATGCAGTAGCCGCGATGTTTGCCGAAGTTTGCCGAAGCTGCGATGTTTGCCGAAGCCGAGATGTTTGCCGAAGCCGCGATGTATGCAGTAGCCGCGATGTTTGCCGAAGCCGCGATGTTTGCCGAAGTCGCGATGATTGCAATAGCCGCGATGTTTGTCGAAGCCGCGATGTTCGACACTGACTGTTTTGACGCTACGTCCGTTGCGATAGTGTCGCGTTGCTCGGAAGTCTACCTTAAGAGATACTTTTGAGTTAAAAAAACGAACTTCAGTAACAAATTTTATATTTTTCTGCAATATAAAATCGTACACGAATACTTCTGCCAAATCAATTTAAAAAAGCTAAAACAAACTCGCTCAAATTGTCTCTTCGAATCACGAATAAAACATCGAAATCTTAAATTTTGCTTCTTATTAAGTCGTCTACATAATAAAATCTAGTTAAAAGGCAAATTTGATTTGATATTACATCGAAAAATTGAATTTCATAAAGCTCGCACTACTGCCTTATTCATTTCAAAATAAGTATATAATAAATAAATCTTAAATTTAAAGAGATTTCATAAATATCAGATATTTGCCTGTTTAGGCAAAAACTTTATCTTTGATCTTTGCCTGTTTAGACTCACCCGTTTACCCGTTTAAGACAAAATCGAGAGCCTAGATTTACACAAATATTGCCTGTTTCAACAAACTTTCCATTGTTGCAGTTATAAAGATTTCACCCGGTATATAAAAGAGATTTCTTTCATTATATTTAGCCTGTTTATCAAAAAATCTCAATTCAATCTATCTGTTTATAAAAGATATTTGTCATCAGTTCAAAATTAGTTTGTTTAGAAAAAAAATTAAAAAAATTTCGTTTAAAAAAAGAGAGTTTTTTCATTATATTTAGCCTGTTCTGGCAAAAAAAAAACAGTGCGAATATCTCCATTTAAAACAAACTGCCTGTTTACAAGAGATTTTTCTTTCATTGCAACTTGTCTGTTTAGGCAATAAACATTGCAAAAAATCAGGATTCAAAAATATATTTCTTTCATTACATTTAGTCTGTTTAGGCACAAAAATCAGTGCGAAAAAAAATCTTCTTGTTTATAAAAAGGATTTCTTTCAATATCACTTGTCTGTTTAGGCAAAAACAAACGATACAAAAAAAAATAAAAACTTCTGTTATAACGTCTGTTTAGGCAATGAATATTTAAACAGAGATTTATTTTGATATTTTTAGCCTGTTCAGACAAAAAAAAACATTGCGAATATCTCAATTTAAAACAATCACCTGTTTACAAGGCCTGTTCACAAGGCACACAATGCCTGTTTACAAGAGATTTTTCTTCCATCACAACTTGTCTGCTCAGGCAATAAACCTTGCAAAAAATTAGGTTTCAAAAAGAGATTTCTTTCATTACATTTAGTCTGTCTAGGTAAAAAAAAAACAGTGCGAACAGCTCAAAAGAATCCTCCTGTTTATAAAAACTATTTCTTTCATTATCACTTGTCTGTTTAGGCAAAAAATTTCAATACCAATAGAAATTTCTTCAGCTATGTATAGCCTGTTTTGGAGAAAAAAAGATTCATTTCAACTTGTCTGTTTAGGCAGTAAACATTGAAAAAAAAAATCAGGATTTAAAGAGATTTCTTTGATTATATTTAGCCTGTTTAGGCAAAAAAAATCTGTGCGAACTGCTCAAAACAATCCTCTTGTTTATAAAAACGATTTCTTTCATTATCACTTGAATGTTTAGGCAAAAAATCTCAATTTGAAAAGAAACTTCTTCGGCTATATAAAGCCTGTTTTGGTGAACAAAGTGATTTTAATTTGTCTAAATCCTGTTGCTTATAAAAACGATTTCTTTCATTATCACTTGCCTGTTTAGGCAAAAAATCTCAATTTGAAAAGAAACTTTTTCGTCTATATATATAGCCTGTTTTGGTGAAAAAAGTCATTTTAATTTGTCTGTTTAGGCAGTAAACATTGCAAAAAAATCAAGTTTCAAAAAGAGATTTCTTTCATTACATTTAGCCTGTTTAGGCATACAAATCAGTGCGAACAGCTCAAAACGATCCTCTTGTTCATAAAAACGATTCTTTCATTATCACTTGCGTTTAGTAAAAAAATCTCAATTTGAAAATAAACTTCTTCGGCTATATATAGCGCGTTTTGGCGAAAAAAAGTAATTTTAATTTGTCTGTTTAGGCTGTAAACATTGCAAAAAAATCAAGATTCAAATGGAGATTGAAATAATAAAAATTGATCAATGATAAAGATTGATCATAATGAAAGAATTACATTTAGTCTGTTTAGACAAAAAAAAATTAGTGCGAACTGCTCAAAACAATCCTGTTGTTTATAAAAACGATTTCTTTCATTATCACTTGCCTGTTTATTCAAAAAATCTCAATTTGAAGAAATTTCTTCGGCTATATACAGCCTGTTTTGGTGACAAAACGAGTCATTTTAATTTGTCTGTTTAGGCAGTAAACATTGCAACAAAATCCAGATTCAACAAGAGATTTCTCTCATTACATTTAGCCTCTTTAGGCATAAGAAATTTCTTTGGATGTAACCTGTTGTTACTAATTTAATGTAAAATTTAAAAACCTAATTTAATGCAGAAAAATCTGACCTTTTATAAGAACGGTTTCTTTCATTATAACTTGTCTGTGTAGGCAATGAACATTTAATCCAAGATTTCTTTCTATATATTAATCCTGTTCAGGCAAAAAAAAAACTGCAAATACCTAAAGTTTAGGCAAAAACAAACGTTGCAAAAAAAAGATTCAAAACTTCTGCTATAACTTCTGTTTAAGCAACGAATACTTAAACCGAGATTTCTTTTGATATATTTAGCCTGTTTAGGCAAAAAAAACATTGCGCATATGTCAATTTCAAACAATCTGCCTGTTTATAAGAGATTTTTCTTACATTACAACTTGTCTGTTTAGGCAGTAAACATTCCAAACAAATCAGGATTCAAAAAGAGATTTCTTTGATTACATTTAGCCTGTTTAGGCAGAAAAAATCAGTGCGAACAGCTCAAAAGAATCCTCTTCTTTATAAAAACGATTTCTTTCATTATCACTTATCTGTTTAGGCAAATAAAAAACGTTGCAAAAAATCTCAATTCAAAAAGAAATTTCTTTGGCTATATATAGCCTGTTTAGGTGAAAAAAATGCAGAAAAATGTAATGCAAAACCATCTGCCCATTTATAAGAAGGGTTTCTTTCATTATAACTTGTCTGTTTAGGCAATGAACATTTAATCCAAGATTTCTTTCGATATATTAATCCTGTTCAGGCAAAAAAACTGCAAATACCTGAAGTTTAGGCAAAAACAAACGTTGCAAAAAAAAGATTAAAAACTTCTGCTATAACTTCTGTTTAGGGAATGAATATTTAAACCGAAATTTATTTTGATATATTTAGCCTGTGCAGGCACAAAAAACATTGCGCATATGTCAATTTCAAACAATCTGCCTGTTTATAAGAGATTTTTCTTACATTACAACTTGTCGGTTTAGGCAGTAAACATTGCAAACAAATCAGGATGCAAAAAGAGATTTCTTTGATTACATTTAGCCTGTTTAGGCAGAAAAAAATCAGTGCAAACAGCTCAAAAGAATCCTCTTCTTTATAAAAACGATTTCTTTCATTATCACTTGTCTGTTTAGGCAAATAAAAAACGTTGCAAAAAATCTCAATTCAAAAAGAAATTTCTTTGGCTATATATAGCCTATATGTTTAGGTGAAAAAAAAATGCAGAAAAATTTAATGTAAAACAATCTGCCTGTTTATAAGAGGGTTTCTTTCATTATAACTTGTTTGTTTAGGCAATGAACATTTAATCCTAGATTTCTTTCAATATATTTAGCCTGTTCAGACAAAAAAAAACTGCAAATACTTGAAGTTTAGGCAAAAACAAACGTTGCAAAAAAAAAAATTAAAAACTTCTGTTATAACGTCAGTTTAGGCAATGAATATTTAAACCGAGATTTCTTTTGATATATTTATCCTGTTCAGGCAAAGAAAAGACATTGCGAATATGTCAATTACAAACAATCTGCCTGTTTATAAGAGATATTTCTTATATTACAACTTCTCTGTTCAGGCTATAAACATTGCAAAAAAATCAGGATTCAAAAAGAGATTTTTTCATTACATTTAGCCTGTTCAGGCAAAAACAAATCAGTGCGAACAGCTCAAAACAATCCTCTTGTTTATAAAAACGATTTCTTTCATTATCACTTGTCTGTTTACGCAAAATAAAAACGTTGCAAAAAATCTCGATTCAAAAAGAAATTTCTTTGAATATATATAGCCTATTTAGGTAAAAACAAATGAAAAGAAAAATTTAATACAAAACAATCTGCTTGTTTATAAGAGGGGTTTCTTTCATTATAACTTGTTTGTTTAGGCAATTTAGGCATTAATCCTAGATTTCTTTCGATATATTTAGCCTGTTCAGGCAAAAAAAAACTGCAAATACCTGAATCCAAAACTATCACTTGCTCATGCAAGAGATTTCCATCGTTACATTTCGGTCAAATCTTTATTCTGCTCATAAACAAGACTAATTTTGCCTAAAACATCGCTAATCCTAAAACAGTCCACCTTTCCTGCCGAACAACAGGGAACTGAGGGTTCCCAGCGAGCTCGTCTGCTCGACCACCACGGGTTTCTTGTTGGACACCGTGCCTAGATCGGGTCTAGTCTGACCTCCTCCAGCCTGCTGCCGGCGCTGCTTCCTCACATTTAACTGCTCTAATCGTTTCTTCAACGAATCGCTACCTGGCTTCCCAGGCACACCCAAACCTGTTACCGGCATACCTAAAAACACATTCGATTATTAGAGCAAGATATTTAGAATTAGATTACAGATAAAGTAGAATACATTAGTCTGGTTGAAACTATGTTAGTCTGGCTTTATACTGTTTGGGGTCGTCCATTAATCACGTGATGTTTTTAGCAACTTTTGAAGCCCCCCTCTCCCCCCACTCCCCTCCGCCCCCGCTGGTATGTGGTGAGGTTTTAGGTTAAGCCGCCCCCTACCCAAAATCACGTGTATTTTTATGGTAAGTCGAGCGCCGCTTTTCGGTCTAAAAATCGCGCGTTCAACGAAAAAATAAATACACGTGATATCTCACTATACCCCCTTCCCTTATGTGATAACACCACATCCCCCCCCCTCTATCGAACTTCACGTGGTTAATGAACGATCCCGAGGTATTTAAATACCCAAAGATCGGGTGTATTACATGCAACAGAAAATTGTAATTGCGTATGAATGTGACTTATTCTTAAGCTGTTTTAAACACTTATTCTATAATACAGGGTGTTTCAAAAAGAATATACGCATTACAAAGTATTATTTTGTCCAAACTACCGATCGTTGCGCCTCGGCTCGGCTGTTAACGCTGAAATGAATACATAGTCTAGTTTATATTAATAGCCGCTAGAACCTCCGCGTCCTGTTACAAGCTCTGCGTCCTGATGACAAACGCAAACCTGTGGCTTTTTGTAACGAGATTCATGAGGCTATTGACAATGATAACACTTTCGCAAAACGCATAGTGTTCAGTGATGAAGCGACTTTCTATGTTAGTGGTCAGGTACACAAATACAATTTTTGAATTTGTAGCCTACAGAACCCACAAGCAGTCATTGAACATGTACGAGATTCGTCCAAAGTCAATGTGTTTTGTGCGATATCCCGATCATCTGTTTACGGCCAATTATTCTTTGGTGGAAACACGGTTAACGGTCAGCAGTATCTCGCTATGTTACAAAACTCGTTGTTTCTGAGGACAGGTTTCTGCACGAAGACAACTTAATTTTGCAACAAGCCCCTCAACTTGCCCCTCACTGAAGTCGCCAAATGCGTGAATAACTGAATGAAACTCTACCGAACCATTGGATTGATGGTCAAGGAGCTGACGACTTAGCATGTCTCAGCTATGCTCCATGGTCACCGGATTTGACACCCTGTGACTTCTTCCTGTGGGGTGTCATTTAAGACAATGTTAATGTATCACCACAGAACCTGGAAGAGTTGAAGAACCGGATCCGTATTGCCATAACATCAGTGACGAAGGACGTACTTGCCCGAGTATGGGAGGAATTTGAGTATCGGTGTGATATTGTTCGTGTCGATGATGGAAGAACATCTGCACATCTGTAATCTGTAAACATCTGTAAACATGTGAACATCTGTAATCTAAACTTGAGAGGTTCGTAAATATGTGTGTAAAGTTTCATATTCCTATGCCTTAAAGTTTCATAAATTTACGGATGCGAAATACGTATATTATTCTTGAAACACCCTGTACATACTTTAAAGCAATTATTCTACTTAATTTCTCCATGTTTTTTTGTTTTGTTTTTACTTGTAATTGTTGTTTTTTGTTTAGATGTTTCCTTCTTGGTGGGAGTTTTGGTGGCGGAGACGAGATTTTCTGTGCTGTGGCTGGGCAAGAGACAGGTCAGTTGCGCCATGGGGCTCGTGAGGGCCGGTCTTGCGTACATACCGGCTGAGAGCGACAAGGCGCCGGGGGAAGCCATCAGATTCTTGATGCCGATCCTCTCGATCTTCCCCATCAAATTCTACAAAAACCGAAAAATAATTTTAAGTAATTTATGAAGATATTCAAATTGGGTATTTAAATACCCACAAACACAAATAATTAGCATATTCCTCACAAGAAAATCGTGTTAAGGGATCGTCCATTAATCATGTGAGGCTCGAAAGGGGGAGCGGGTTTAGGAAGAATCATTTTTAAACCGAAAAGCGGTGCGCGAAATACATGTGATTGTGGGAGGGGTGGCGGTGTGGCTTAACCTAAAACATCACCACGTACTACCTGGGGGGAGGGGGTGCTTAAAAAGTTGCTAAAAAACCTCACGTGATTAATGGAGGACCCCTAATTCGTTATCAAGCTCTACAAAACCTGAAAAATAGTAGAACATTTTTCTGTAATTTATAAAGAACTTTAGTTGGGTACTTAAATACCCAGAAACAAAAACACAAAATTATCATACTTGCTAAAAGACAATTGTGTTCATTCGTTCTTGGCCTCCTATCCTTAACCAACTGACTTAACAAAGACGTATTATTAGCCCAATATCCACGAATTTATCTGAACCAAAAGTACAGAAAATGACATGGACTTCTCTTCATAGAGAAATCATGAAATATTTTTATCTCTTTGCTTCAGTAATAAAAGGCTTCACTACGTAATAAACAAAAATACAATGAAAACTAGGACTAGCTCGGGTGAATTAATACATAACAGAAAACTGTTTGGCACAACATATACAATAATTTAATATTTCTAGTGATTTCTGTCATTTACAGAATTTTAAAAATCGATGAAATTGTCTTAATTTAAACTGGGTATTTAAATACCCAGAAACAAAAACAATTAATTTGCATAATTCCCACAAGAAAATCGTGTTAATTCGTTATCAAGTTTTACAAAAAAAAGAAAAATAGTAGAACAGTTTTGTGTAATTTATGAAGAAATTTATGTTGGGTACTTAAATACCGAAATTCTTAAATACAGAAATAAAAACACAAAATTATCATAGTTCCCACATGACAATTGTGTTCATTCGTCCTTTGCCTCCTATCCTTAACCAACTGACATACCAAAGACGTATTATTAGTCCAATATCCACGAATTTATTTCAACCTAAAGTACAGAAAATGATATGGCTTCTCTTCATGTTGAAATCATGAAATATTTTTATCTCCTTGCTTTAGAAATAAAAGGCTTCAATATTTACACAAAAATACAATGAAAACTAGGAGCTAATAATGCTGTTTGGGTATTTAAATACCCAAATCTCGGGTGAATTACTACATAACAGAAAACTGTTTGGCAAAAATTATCCAATAATTTAATATTTCTAGAGATTTCTATCATTTATAGTTTTAAAAATTGATGAAATTCTCTTAATTTAAACTGGGTATTTAAATACCCAGAAACAAAAACAATTAATTTGCATAATTTTCACAAGAAAATCGTGTTAATTCGTTATCAAGTTCTACAAAAAAAGGAAAAAATACTAGAACAGTTTTGTTTAATTTATGAAGAACTTTATGTTGGGTACTTAAATACCCAGAAACAAAAACACAAAATTATCATACTTCCTAAAACACAATTGTGTTCATTCGTTCTTTGCCTCCTACCCGTAACCAACTGGCATAACAAAGACGTATTATTAGCCCAATATCCACGAATTTATTTGAACCAAAAGTACAGAAAATGACATAAACTTCTCTTCATACAGAAATCATTAAATATTTTTATCTCTTTGCTTCGGTAATAAAAGGCTTCAATATTAAAATAAACAAAAACACAATGAAAACTAGGAGCTATTAATGCTGTTTGGGTATTTAAATACCCAAAGCTTGGGTGAATTACTACATAACAGAAAACTGTTTGTCACAAATTATACAATAATTTAATATTTCTAGTGATTTCTGCCATTTACAGAATTTTGAAAATTGATGAAATTGTCTTAATTTAAACTGAGTATTTAAATACCCAGAAACAAAAATAATTAATTTGCATAATTCCCACAAGAATCAAAATTTCCCACAAGATCGTTTTAATTCACACAACAGTTTTGGGTAATTTATGAAGAACTTTATGTTGGGTACTTAAATACCCAGAAACAAAAACACAAAATTAGCATGCTTCTTAAAAGACAATTGTGTTCATTCCGTTCCTTGCCTCATATCTTTAACCAACTGACATAACAAAGACGTATTATTAGCCCAATATCCATGAATTTATTTGAACCAAAAGTACAGAAAATCACATAGACTTCTCTTTATAGAGAAATCATGAAATATTTTTATCTCTTTGCCTTAGTAATAAAAGGCTTCAATACTTAATAAACAGAAATACAATGAAAACTAGGAGCTATTAATGCTGTTTGGGTATTTAAATACCCAAAGCTCGGGGAATTACGATATAACAGAAAACTGTTTGACATAGATTATACAATAATTTAATTTTTCTAGTGATTTATGCAATTTACAGAATTTAAAATGGGTATTGAAAAACCCAGAAACAAAAGCATATATGAAAGAAGAAAACAGAAAAAAGAAAAGATTTTTCAAGAAACATTGCATTTGTTTTTTATTATAAATTTGTTTTTTTTAGATGCAGAAAATATCTTTGACACGTGACATCCTTAATGAATTGACTTTATAACGATGTAGCATTGGTCAAATATTCGCAATTTGATTATCTCACATTCCGACAATAAATTGGTGGAAATTGGAGAGTTGTTAAAACTGTTTGGGTATTTGAATACCCAATTCGAATCTCGGATGTATTACGAGGTACAAATTTGGAATTTTGTAGGATCATTTGTAGGTTTATCATATATGAACGAATAAAACAGAAAAGATTTCTCATGAAACATTGCATTTGTTTTTTATGTTATTAGATGGAGAAAATGTCTTTGACATGTGACATCCTTAAATCAATTGACTCATATAAATATATATATATATTAATAACGATGTAGCATTGGTCAAATATTCGCAACTTATGACAGATATAAGTACAGAAAAATGCACAGAAAAACATTATTATCTCTCTTGACATTTCGACAATAAATTGGTGGAAATTGAGGAGTTAAAACTGTTTGGGTATTTAAATACCCAATTCATATCTCGGATGTGTTAGTAGGTACAAACTTAGAATTTTGTAGAATCATTTGTAGGTTTAATGTGATAATTCGTATTCAGATTTGAAGGTAAGACTATGATGGAATCCAGTGGATTGAAATGAAAGCATATATGACCGAAGAAAACAGAAAAAAGAAAAGATTCCTCATGAAACATTTCATTTGTTTTTTTGTTATTACATGGAGAAAATAACTTTGACATGTGACATCCTTAATCAATTGACTTTATAACGATGTAGCATTGGTCAAATATTCGCAATTTATGACTGATATAAGTACAGAAAATTGCACAGAAAAACTTTATTATCTCTTTTGACATTCCGACAATAAATTGGTGGAAATTGGAGAGTTGTTAAAACTGTTTGGGTATTTAAATACCCAATTCGTAACTCAGATGTATTACTAGGTACAAATTTGGAATTTTGTAGGATCATTTGTAGGTTTAATGTAAGAATTCTGAGTAAGATGTCAAGGTAATTCTATGATGGGATCAAGTTGATTTTAATGAATTAAATTTGAAACTAAATTGGTTTAAACCTGCAATTTGGCAAAACTAACCGAACTAGTTTGAATCTAAATAAAGGCTAATTCTAAATATGTAATATATCGTATCTTGTTGATAATCAAGTTTTTCAATTCAATTTTCATTAAAATATTCAGGAATTGGTGCAAATTTTGAAATTTATTTTTATTTAAATCCAAAATTTGTGGGTATTTAAACGCAATTTAATAAAAAAAATACAAATTTATTATTTTCAATATCGGTACTAGCAACTGTTGACGCTCCAGTGGCGTCATTTTTATGTTTATCCTTAATATAAGGAAATATTACGTGTTTTATTTTTGATTACCTATTTTGGTAATCAACGCATTTTACTAAAAAAAAAAAAAATACAAATTTATTATTTAAATATCGGTACTAGCGACTGTTGAAGCTACAGTGGCGTCATTTTTTATGGTTTTTCCTTAATATAAGGCAATATTACGTGTTTTATTTTTGAAAATTTTGCTTAAAACGCATTTTAATTAAAAACAATTACAAATTTATTATTTTAAATAACAGTACTAGCGACTGTTGACGCTACAGTGGCGTCATTTGAATGGTTTTTTCTTAAGTTAAGGCAATATTACGTGTTTTATTTTTTAAATTTTTGAATATAAACGCATTTTAATAAAAAGAAACTAATTTATTATTTTAAATATCGGTACTACCAACTGTTGACGCTAAGGTGGCGTAATTTTTATGGTTTTTCCTTAATATAAGGCAATATTAAGTGTTTTATTTTTGAAAATTTTGGTTAAAACACATTTTAATTAAAAAAAAATTACAAATTTATTATTTTAAATATCGGTACTAGCGAACTGTTGACGCTACAGTGGCGTCATTCGAATGGTTTTTCCTTAATATAAGGCAATATTACGTGTTTTATTTTTAAAAATATTGGTTATAAACGCATTTTAATAAAAAAAATGACAATTTTTTTAATTATAAATATCTGTACTAGCGACTGTTGACGCTAAAGTGGCGTCATTTGAATGTTTTTTCCTTAAATAAGGCAATATCATGTGTTTTATTTTGGAAAATTTTGTTTAAAAAGTTAAGCAAACTTATTTGAAAATATTTTTAATTTAAATGTTTTTCAATAATTTTTACTTTTCATTTTAAGAGAAGTATTTATATACAGCGTGTCTCAAAAAATGTACTAACACTTTGACAGTCGTTAACATGCTGCCTTTCGTGTTTATGCAGGTGTAATTAATGTTAGAGCATAGCAGGAAATCAACTTAGCTTGGAAGAGAATAAATTTTTCTTGAAATGTTATTATAGGACCGAAAAGGTCACGGAAGTTCAAAGACGGTTCAGAAGCGAATCCGAGAAACTGCCACCAACGCACCAGACTATTTCTAGCATCAGAGATAAATTTGAAGCAGATGGAACCGTTCACAATGTCCACAAGAAACGTTCTGAACAACCACGGACATCCATAGTTGTCCTGAAATGTTATTGGAAGGTCGAAAACGCCACGGAAGTTCAAAGACGATTAAGAAGGGAATTCGAAAAACTGCCACCAACGCACCGGACCATTGCTCGCATTAGAGTTAAATTTGAAACAGATGGAAACGTGCACAACGCCCACAAGAAACGTTCTGAACAACCACTGACATCCACATTTGTCCTGAAATGTTATTTGAAGGCCGAAAACGCCACAGAAATTCAAAGACGGTTCAGAAGGGAATTCGAGAAACTGCCACCAACGCACCGGACCATTGCTAGCATCAAATATAAATTTGAAGAAGATCGAACCGTTCACAACGTCAACAAGAAACGTTTTGGACAACCACGGACATCCACGAGCACCGGAAAAGAAGCACAGGTGCAGGAAATACTCCTTCGATACCCACAGAAACCTATTTGACAAACTGCTCGGGAGACCTACGTCTCAAAAGACAGCGTCCATCGCATCTATTTGACAAACTGCTCGGGAGATCCGCATCTCAAACGACAGCGTCCATCGTATCGTGAGGCGTCTGCGTTGGAAATGCTACGTTAAAATACTGATCCATGCTTTCAACGAAGACGATCCTAACCGGAGAGTTCAATTCTGTGAATGCCAGCTACCATTCACCGAATTGAACTCTCTGGTCATCCACATTTGTCGTGAAATATTACTGGAAGGTCGAAAACGCCACGGAAGTTCAAAGACGACTCAGAAGGGAATTCGAGAAACTGCCACCAACGCACTGGACCATTGCTCGCATCAGAGATAAAGTTGAAGCAGATGGAACCGTTCACAACGTCAACAAGAAACGTTTTGGACAACCACGGACATCCACGAGCCCCGGAACAAAAGGTGCAGGAAATACCCCTTAGATCCCCGTCGAAATATATTTGACAAACTGCTCGGTAGACCCATATTTCAAAAGACAGCGTCCTTCGCTCTATTTGACAAACTGCTCGGGAGATCCACATTTCAAAAGACGGTGCCCATTGCATCGTGAGGTGTCTGCGCTGGAAATGCCACATTCCAATACTAAGCCATGCTCTCAACGAAGACGATCTTGACCGGAGATTTCAATTCTGGGAATGCCAGGTACCATTCAAAAATTGAACTTTCGGGTCAGATGTCGAACTCTGTGGTCAAAATGTGCAAAAGATGCAGGGTTTCTACACAAAATTGTGTGGAGCGATGAGACCTCCTTTAAATTATCTCCATTAATCGCTATAATTGCACGTACAGGGGTCCTGCAAATCCTCATGCACCATTTAAACTTACCAGGTGTAATAGAGGCGTGTCGGATAGATGCATTGGGCATCATAGGACCATTTTTTTAACGGAACTGTCACTGGTGAGAGTTACCTCACCTTGCCGCAGGAGTTTGTCGATACCCTGCGCCTTACCCAGATCTCACGCACCTGGACTTGTTTTTGTGACTAGAGTCAAGGACAGAGTTTATGGCACCAAACCAATCGGTCCACGCATTGCAAAGATGTTTGGTGACGACGAGATTTACTTTCAGCAAGATGGAGCACCTCCGCATTACCATCGCGATGTACGAGCTCACCTCGATGCAACTTTTCGAGATACATGGATTGGACGAAGGGGTAGCATTCAATAACCTGCGCGTTCCCCAGACCTCACGCCCCTGGACTTGTTTTTGTGGGGACTAGAGTCAAGGACAGAGTTAATGGCACCAAACCAATCGGTCCACGCATTACAAAGATGTTTGGTGACGATGAGATTTACTTTCAGCAAGATGGAGCACCTCCACATTACCATCGCCATGTACGAGCTCACCTTGATGCAACTTTTCGAGACACATGGATTGTACGAAGGGGTAGCACTGAATAACCTGCGTGTTCCCTAGACCTCACGTCCTTGGACTTGTTTTTGTGGGGACTAGAGTCAAGGACAGAGTTTATGGCACCAAACCAATCGGTCCACGCATTACAAAGATGTTTGGTGACGACGAGATTTACTTTCAGCAAGATAGAGCACCTCTACATTACCATCACGATGTACGATCTCACCTTGATGCAAATTTTCGAGACACATGGATTGGACGAAGGAGTAGCATTAGATACCCTGAGCGTTCCTCAGACCTCACGCCCCTAGATTTATTTTTGTGGAGACTAGAAGCAAGGACAGAGTTTATGTCACCAAACCAAGAACAATTGATGCATTGAAATTGGAAATTGAAAGACAATGTCGAGATATTGCAAATGACCTGTTTCGTGACGTTTGCGAATCCCTTGGTGCGCATTATCAGCGTGGTCTGGTCAATAATGCTCATCAATTTGAACATTTGCGAACATGATTCTTCTATAGACATTTTTACGGTTAGTTAAGAGCATGCTCGTCCATCCTGTTTAAAAGGCGGGAATGTGAAAGTTTCGGGCATATTTTGTTATTTTCACTGGTTATACGTTAAAAAGTGCCCGAAAACATGGCGGAAATTGACGCATGCGCACAAAAAATTTAAAGTATCTCATTTATCTTCTGTACTATGTTCATCATCAACATCTCTCTATGTTCGTAAAAATAGTGTTTCTTGTCATTCGAAGTGTTAGTACATTTTTTTTTTGAGACACCATGTAGTAAAGTAATTTTTTTATTAAATATCATTTAGAAATTCTTGAATTTAATCAGGAAAATGTAGGAAATGTAATAAACCTTTATTAAATCATTCTTCTTTTTTTTATTAGAATAATGTGTAATTTTTTATTACTCGTGCGTTAAAAGTACTATCTGGGCGCACGTTTTTTAGTGCGAAAAATGTCATTTTTGTCATTTTGTAAATGTTGCTACCGGAGACTGATCGGAGACGAATCCACACCACCGGAGACAATTGAAAAAGCAAATTCTTCCATCTTGTTCTATTTTTTTTTTTTGGACGGCCCCTGGACCCCAAACTTGTAAGATGCATCCCCTCGCATGAGTAATAAAAAATATTATCTGCAACACGGGCGGTATTGCCAATTGCCCTCTCGAGCGAATGTACGCACACTTCGTTCGTGCGCCCAAATTCGCTCTCGTGACCAATTGACAACTTACCGCCCTAGTTGCAAAATATACTATTTTCTAATAATAATAATTTTGTGCCTAATTATTTTTTTTTGTAATTACCAACAATTTACATTTATTTTTTCCATAGAAAATTAACATAAAATAACGTCTAATTTGAATGAAAACACAAACTACATCTCAATTATTATTCAGAATGTCACTGGCTCAGGAGAATTAGTCGTTGTTAGAGGAATTTCAAACAATTTATAATCAATTTTCAGTGAAATCTGCAAAAAAATATTAGTAATAATCATGAAGTTAATATAAAATGAATTCAATTAACATGAATGAATGATATGCTAGAAACTAAACTTAGTTAACTAATCCCAATCCTTGAAAAAATTGAATCTTGACAAACTTAGCGAAATCTTGAAAACCTAATTAAACAGATTTTGCCAAACTTTATTTAAGTTAATTTAAGCTTCAAAATCCAGTTAACCAAATGAAAACTTAGTTAACCAAATTTTGACCGAATTTAGTTAACTAACCTTGAAGGTCTAGTTCTGGCTCACCACTGTGTAAATGGCTCCAATTTAGTGAAACGTTATAAACCAATATTAATTCTGTATTAGTAAATCGTGCTATATTTGATGTCAACTGTTAACGACTACTGACGCCACACAGGAGAGTCAGTATCACTAAAAAATTGGTTAAGACAGAGAACTGTGTTGATTAGGTTAGCATTACAAACTAATATTCATTCTATAATAGTAAATCGCGAAATATTTGGTGTCAAGTGACGCCACACCGGAGTCAATATGGCTATAAAATCGGTTAGGATAGAAAACTGTGTTGATTAGACTATCATTACAAACTAATATTTATTCTATAATAGAAAATCGCGCAATGTTTGGTGGTAACTGTTAAGGACCAGTGACGCCACACCGGAGTTAATGTAACTTTAAAATCGGTTAGAATAGAAAACTGTTTTGATAAGACTAGCATTACAAACTAATATCAATTCTGTAATAGTAAATCGCGCTATATTTGTTATAAACTGTTAAGGACCAGTGACGCCACACCGGTGTCAATATCACTAGAAAATCAGTTGGGATAAAAAAATGTGTTGTTTCTTAATTTATAAATATTTTGAAGAACTGGAAATTGAATAAAAACTATTAGGCTGATAAACTTACAACTAATAATTTATTAAAAAACTTCACTTAGCGAAATGTTGAAAACATAATGAACCGAATTTTGTCAAACTTAGTTAACTTAAGCTGGAAAACCAAGCTAACTAAATGTTGGTAAAAATAAGTCATGTAAACATGAAAACTTAGTTAACCAAATTTTGACCAAATTTAGTTAACTAACCTTGAAGGTCTTGGTCTGGCTCACCATTGGGTAAATGTCTCAGATTTGGTCAAACATTATAAACCAACATCAATTCTGTATCGTGCAATCGTAATCGCAAATCGTGCTATATTTGCTGTCAACGACTAGTGACGCCACACTGGAGTCAATATAACAATAAAATCGGTTAGGATAGAAAACTGTGTTGATTAGACTAGCATTATAGACTAATATTAATTCTGTAATCGTAAATCGCGCTATATTTGGTGTCAACTGTTAAGGACCAGTGACGCCACACAGGAGTAAATATAACTATAAAATCGGTTAGGATAGAAAACTGTGTTGATTAGACTATCATTACAAACTAATATTAATTCTGTTATAGTAAATCGCGCAATATTTGGTGGCAACTGTTAAGGACCAGTGACGCCACACCGGTGTCAATATTACTAGAAAATCGGTTAAGATAAAAAAACCGTGTTGTTTCTTGATATATAAATATTTTGAAGAACTGGAAGCTGTACATCTTGCAACTCTCCTTTTTCTTTACACACACACATACAACTTAAGTTGAAGCTGAAAGCGCCACAAAATAGCGAATATTGCAATTCTGCTTATTATTTCATATGCAACTTCATGTTCCACATACATCATGTGATGCTGAAAGCGCCACAAGTATCGCACACCAGAAAATTCGTTAGACTATTCCACCCTCACCAATTGTTCCACCTTTAGCAACTATTACATTCTTATCAACTCTTCCACCCACCATAACAATTCCATTTAAAAGAATACGATCCACATGTACTCATAGTAGCTTACAAACTCACAAACAAGTGAAACAACAATTCAGTTTCGGTCAAAATACTTACGCCCTTGTCTGCTTTCTGGCGCTTGGACAGTCTTGACTCTCGAGACATCGGCACCTTCTTCCTAGCACCCCCAATAGTCTGCTGCACGAACTCCGGCATCGAACTCAAGATCAGCTGCGGTATGCTGAACATGTCGTACGGCTCCGGCGAATTGCTCCTCGACCGATCCGGCGACCCCAACGGACTATTACAAGGCGTCGCCGTCGGCGTAAAACTGTTTATACCACACGGCGTATTTATTGCCGACGGTGTCACAGCCTTAATCCCTAATACAACAATTTTATTTTATCACCACGTTTTCATGCTTCAAAATTTACCTCGTTCGTTGAGCATTTTCGCTAATCCGTAGGTGGTGGAGAACGTGGAACAAGAGTTCCGCCTTGAAAGGCCTCTGGGAGTTTGGGGCGGAGAATTCTGGACGCTAGAACAGACAGACGCCACACGACTTCCTACCGTACTAGCAGTCATGATGGTACCGTCATCGGGGTGCATCACCGTACTGTTGGTCAAGGTGTAAATCGGCGCTGAAGAATCGAACAGTTTGCCAGGATTGGAATATTCTTCATCTTCTTCTAAACATCAAGAAAGAATGCAATCAGAAATTTGAATAAATCGAATAAAAAGCAACTGAGATGCTAGATCTTTACAGTATTTCTATATGGAGTGGAGTCCTCGACTCTGACAGAGGCTACTGAACGGAGACTCGAGGCATTTGATTTGGCTATACCGCCGCATACTCAAAATTTCCTGGAATGCTCACGTCACCAACCAGCAGGTCCTAGAGAGAATGGGAAAAGAACGAGAGGTCTTACTTACAATAAAGACAAGGAAGCTGGAATACCTTGGCCATATAATGAGGATCAGTCAATGGTACGGTATATTGAGCTACTTATACTACAAGGAAGAGCAGATGGAAGAAGAGGGTCAGGAAGAAGGAGAATATCGTGGCTAAAAAACTCTTCAGGGCTGCAACAAAGACCGAATTTTCCTGATAATCACCAATATTCGAAGCGGATAAGCACCAAAAGAAGTAGAAAAAGCTACTGAAGAAACCAATGGATCAATCGGCATCGACAAGTTAGAATTATTTTATCAATCAGTAATGTCAATATATCAATACAAATTAACTGGTGATCAAAATCACCACTAGTTACGACTAATACTAACAATCACTTGTTGACATTTCCTTTACCTAAATCACTAAGACCGTAAGTTTCCAATCCCATTTCCTCCAGTTCTTTTCCTCCCTTGATTTTGACGCCAGGCCGTTCCTCCAGAAGGCCGCCGAAGGTGGGTTGGGCGAGCTGAGACCAGTGGTGGAGCGTTTGCGATCCTTCCATGGGTTTCACTATCTGGAGCTTTTCTGGCAAACGCCACTGCTGGTAGCCCAAGGATCCCGTGGACATCAGACTGTCTGGTGTTCGACACCCGAACGGCATGAACGATTCACCCTCATATCTATAATAATAATATTGACAAAAGAAAGATTACGAAGAGCACATTCAAGAAAAGAATATTTACCCTCCATAAGTTGGACCATGTTGTAAATTAGCTCTTCTAGCTAATACTTCTCCAGGTGTAAGTCTCTTCAAAGCTGCTTCAAGATCTGCTGCACCTGGCACTCCAGGAATACCTTTTTGTGGGAGACCTCTGCAACAAATTATTAATTATTATCACCATTTAGGCGAGTTTGTTGCGCGTATAAAGTAGTAAAAAGCAACTTTTTGTTTTCAAAGTTACAGTTACGACGCCAATGTGGTGTCATTGCCGTATGTATGATTAATAACGTCCTTTAGCTGTACCTAAACTTACATTTTATCGCAATTCATGATTGTGCTGACTTGCATAATACCTGATACTGTACAAATCTCGACTTATCTTATCCATCCTTGTATGTCTAGTTTTATCTACCATACATCAGCCATACTTACGGATATCCATCTTCTGAATCTGTTTGCATCGAGCTATCACTGTCAGATTGGCCGGTGGAGTCAAGACTGGGATATCCCAAGCTGCTGCTGCTGTAGATCGACCCGGATGAACGGTTCATGTCGTACGTGACTTGCGGCCGCACGCTCATCCTTGGTCCGCTGAAGTTCAGACCGGAGCTGCTGACGTAACCGCCCAGACCTGAGGAGGCCAAGCTGCCCATGCTATCCGCGCTGTTCAAGGAGTTCTGAGACGCGCAGCGAACCGTCTCGAACACCTTCTTATACTGTGGTCTAGAATAAATGGTAAATAGATGGTAAAACAAAGTTCTAAATGAATAACTTGTTTTTTATGATCTCCTTGTTACATTATTAGACCATCAAGATGTATCCAAAAATAAATGAATGCAATCTAAGAGCCTTTGAAACATTTCTGATAACCAAGGTGCACCAACTCGTTATAAAAATATGTGTGACGACATGTAATTAGTATTTTATGATTTTCTTATTACTGTATTAGATCATCAAGATGCATCCAAAAATAAATGAATGCAATCCACAAGCCTTTGAGCGTTTTCTGATAATCAAGGTGCACCAACTCGTTTAACAAGGTTTAAAATCAAGATGCACCAACTCTTTTAACAAGGTTTAAAAACTAGAAACCTTGAAGGCTTGTGAATGTAACAACTATTAATGTTGAACGAACTGAGTAAGAAGATTGGCTAACGTTTGGTCTGTGTTGGAAATGCCACTGTCCACACTGAACTCCGAATGCATGGATATTTCCAGTTCGCTCTGCAAGCTGTCGAAGGGCGCCTGAGTGTTGCCGCCCAGCGAGGGGAAGATGGAGCTGCGTGCCATCGGCATCTGCTTACGACGCAGCTTGCGCAGCTGTTCCTGCGCGTCGCGAAGCAGGGCCTCGACCTCGTAATACCTCTGCTTGAACTCGGACAGCTCAAGCGCCAGACAGCCCTGGTTCTCCTTCGTTATTTGAAGCAAACTGTTCATTTCGTCGTTATCTGTCATGAACTAGAAAATAACAACACAATTATTAAATTATTGTTTAAATGTTGTAGAAGAGAATGGAAATGCAACACCCAGTATCAAACTGAAACAAACTTCAATTTGTTTTTGGCGACAAGTCCAGAGTTTCATATGTCCGTAGAAGAGACATCCTAAAACAATTTTCTGATAACCAAGGTGCACCAACTCGTTATTAAAATATGTGTATTGACATGTTATTAATATTTTATGATTTTCTTGTTACACTATTAGATCATCAAGATGAATCCAAAAATAAATGAATGCAATCTAAGAGCATTTGAAAGTTTTCTGATAACCAAGGTGCATTAATTCATTATTAAAATATGTGCGTTGACATGTTATTAGTACTTTATGCTTTTCTTGTTACTATATTAAACCATTAAGATACATCCAAAAATAAATTAATCCAATCCAAGAGCCTTTGAGAGTTTTCTGATAATCAAGGTGCACCAACTCGTTATTAAAACATGTGTTTGATATATTATTACATATTAGACCATCAAGACCATTCAAAAATAAATAAATGCAAGCCTTTGAGAGTTTTCTGATAAGCAAGGTGCACCAACTCGTTATTAAAATATGTGTATTGACATGTTATTAGTACTTTATGATTTCCTCGTTACTTTATCATCAAGATGTATTCATATTGAAGTACCGAGGAATCAAAATGTATCCAAAAATAAATTGATGCAATAATATAATTCTATCAGTATCTTCCGAATTTAAATAAATCCTTCCAAACATCATTTGTTTTTTGTTGAAATGTTGCATTCCATTTGTCCTTGTGTATTTAAAAACTGGAATGTATACCTTGTGTAGTTTGAGTTCCGCTTCTTGAAGTTTGGCTTGTAGCGCGAGTATTTGCTCGTGCTGGATACGATTTTCTTCCTTCTGTCGATCCAATTCTTCCTCTAGTAACATCATGGTCGAATTAGAACAAGCTGCAACAGAAAACACACTAGAAAATTTATGCTAACTTAGTAAACAAAATACTAGATATGACAAAAATTTGTTTTTGCTAAGTAAAAAATCTGGAGCGTTTTCTTCAAGTTTTTAGAACAAATTTTGGAAATTTTGGAACAAACGAAACAATAACCAATGATTTATTTGACACCATATGGAAGTAGATATAACATATAGATCTACATTCCAGACGTTTTTCAAGGATCTACTATGGTAGATATGGATATATCCAATTTCAAGGATTTACATACTAAACGGATAACATATTCTAGTAGTTAGTCAAAGATCTACAATAATGCAATAGTTCCTCAAGGGTCTACAATAGTTCCTCAAGGGTCTACAATAGTTCCTCAAGGGTCTACAATAGTTCCTCAAGGGTCTACAATAGTTCCTCAAAAGTCTACAATACTTATTCAAGGGTCTACAATATTTCCTCAAGAATCTAGAATATTTCCTCAAGGATCTACAATATTTCCTCAAGGATCTACAATAGTTCCTCAAGGTTCTACAACAGTTCCTCAATGATCTACTATAGTTCCTCAAGGATCTACAACAGTTCCTTAAGGATGTACAATAGTTCCTCAAGGAGCAACAATAGTTCCTAAAGGATCTACAATAGTTCCTCAAGGATCTACAATAGTTCTTCCAGGATCTACAATTGTTCCTCAAGGATCTACAATATTGTAATAGTTCCTCAAGGATCTACAACATTGTAATAGTTTATTGTATACAATTGTTGCTCAAGGATCTACAATTGTTCAAGGATCTACAATAATTGTTCAAGGATCTACGATAGTTCTTCGAATGAAAAAAAAATCTACAAAGTTCCTCAATGATCTACAATAGTTCTTCAAGGATCTACGATAATACCTCAAGGATCTACAATAGTTCCTCGAGGATCTATAATAGTTACTCGAGGATCTATAATAGTTCCTCGAGGATCTATAATAGTTCCTCAAGGATCTACAATATTTCCTCGCCGATCTACAATAGTCCCTTAAGGATATACAATAGTTCTTCAAGGGTCAACAACAGTTCCTCAAAGATCTAAGGATCTACAATAGTTCCTTAAGGATCTACAATAGTTCCTCAAGGATCTACAATAGTTCCTCAAATATCTACAAACGTTTCTCCAGGATCTACAATAGTTCCTCAAATATCTACAATACTTCCTCAAGGATCTATAATAGTTCCTCAAGCATCTACAATATTTCCTCACCGATCTATAATAGTTCCTTAATGATCTACAATAGTTCCTCAAGGATCTACAATAGTTCCTGAAAGATCTACAAAAGTTTCTCCAGGATCTACAATAGTTCCTCAAAGATCTACAATAGTTCCTCAAGGATCTATAATAGTTCCTCAAGCATCTACAATATTTCCTCACCGATCTATAATAGTTCCTTAATGATCTACAATAATTCCTCAACGATCTACAATAGTTCCTCAAGGATCTACAATAGTTCTTCAACGATCTACAATTGTTCCTCAAGGATCTACAATATTGTAATAGTTCCTCAAGGATCTACAACATTGTAATAGTTTATCAAGGATCCACAATACTATAATAGTTCTTCAAGGATCTAAAGTATTCCTACAGTTTCTCTACAAAATTCTTGCAGTTCCAGAAGGATATGAAATATTCCAGTATTGCCACACGATCTACACATATTTACAATATAGCAGAAATATAGCAATCTTCAAGATTGCATATTAACTTAATAATCGTTCAAAGATTTGCTGTTGAAGTTTGGGACTTTCCGGAGAGTATCGTTCGTATATCGTTCGAGTATTAGTTTGAAAAACTTGTTTGTTTTCTTACCTAGTTGTCCAGTGATATCTTTGAGCAACCGGGCTTCGTGGGCTTCAACTTCGTCGGTATCATCGGCCAACCTACAGTACTCCGTTTTCAAAGTTTTGTTCTCGTCCTCCAAGGAAGCTTTAAAATAAGATAGGCTTAGAATTGAAGAAAAGTTATAGTTTGGTAAAATACAACTGAAATATGTAACAGTCGGCATTCAAACGTTTTTACGTGCCTTACAAAGATTTGCTTATAAAATTAAACAATTTATAGGCCCCATTGAGGATACTTGGGGAACCTTAACGTAAAATGAAAGTGTCTATACATTGTCATGATATTTACATATTCGTTTCTGCATGAGGTCGAGGTTTATTTTGCCGGGGAAGTGTCCGTTCTCCAGACAGGATTCGTCCATGTCGTTGGTGAGGATCTGGATGAGTTCGGTTTTCTTGATGACCTCATGGTTGAGCTGTGTGAGCTTCTCGTTGGCAGTCCGCAGTTCGCCCTCTAGCGTCGACACGGAGCATTCCAGCTTGTTGTTCGCCTGGAGCAGTTCCTTCCCGATCCGTGCCGTCAGTTCCAAATCTTTTTCTTTCTATAACAACCGATCGTTTACCGACGAATCCAGAAAACTGGGAGATTATAAATGTAGGTGCAAATAAAAAATCAAAAATTATATCAAAAAGCCAAAGCTAATACTGCAAGTTTAATTACAAGTCTTTAGTTTATCTAGTCTTCTCAAATTATAGTCTTGAGTCTTAGTCGTGTCTATAGAGTCTTGTTTAGTCATGTCTTAATCTTTGTGTTGCAGTTTTTTTGAAGACAGGGGTCCCCAAACTACCACCTAAGGAAGGGATGAACTAGGTGGTAGGTTTGGACCAAAATAAAAAATCTACTCAAATTTGGGAGAAAAAATAAAGAAAACGTTTGCAAAAAAATTGTTGGACGTCTTACACTGCGTTTACTTGGCCCTTGTTTCACAGACATTGAGGACCCCTGCTACAAATCAATTTACTAGTAAGTACAAGAATTATCAAACATTATACATAAAAATCGGCGATTTTTGTACGTACCTCTTCCAGAAGCCTAGTGACCGCTTCTATATCATCGTAGGTCTTGCTCATTTGGCTCACGCGATCGCTACATAAGACTGCAAAGAGATAAACACCCAAAAATCAGTTGGCTTTCTACATTTGACTTCCCAATGTATTAAAACATTTGTACCGAAATAACTCGACTAGATCACGTATAAATAGCAACGACGCCGAGCCGATTAGATAACATTGATAAGATAAATTAAGATGAAATAAAAATTGAAAACAAGTAATAATCGTCGGTCCAATTACAGTTACACGAGTGAGGTCATTGTTGATCTTTAAATGGGTCAATTGAAGAGTGGATGACGGTGTTTCGTCACAATGAGCTAAAATTGTTCCTTTGACATGTTCTTTCTCCAGGAAAGGAACAATGGACCATGTACATAACATCTTCATCTTCCCCAACAGTATCTGTGTAAGGTTTTTAGTAAACAAAGTATGTACTTCATCCACTTAGCTCTTCAATTGTTGGTACATAATTGGACCCAATATAGATCGATCCAATATCATTTTGGCACAAATGTGGCGTTGGTCCAATTATGGATTAAACCTAATGAAACAGCATAGGCCCTTCAAATGTAATTACCTTTTGCCTATCCTTGAAACATGAATACTTAAATGGACATCTTAATGGTACCTTTGTGACTTATTCGAAATAAACTTTATGACTACTTCCACATTCTAGTTTCGATGTCTAATAATGGCTAATCTTTTTAAAATTTGCATAAAAATATAAAAAAAATAAAAATTTTCTGAGAAAATTGTAACTTAAAACCTTCCTCGAAGATCTACAATAGATCTTCAAGGATCTACTATAGTTGCTCAAGGATCTATAATAGTTTCTCAAAGATCTGCATTAGTTCATCAAGGTTCCTCATCAACAACAGTTCCTCAAGGATCTACAGTAGCTCCTCAAGGATCTACAATAGTTCCTCAATAATCAACAATAGTTCCTCAACGATCTACAATAGTTCCTCAAGGATCTAAAATAGTTTCTCAAGGATCTACAATCCTTGGTACCTAATTGGACAAATTATAGATCCTTCCAATATTTTGGCACAAGTGTGGCGTTGGTCCAATCATGGATAAAACCTAATGACACTGCATACAGGCATTCAAATATTTTCTACCCTTGAAACATGAATACTAAAATGGATACCTTAATGGTACCTTTGTCACTTAATTGAAATAAACATTATGACTACTTCCATATTCTAGCTTCGATGTCTAATAATAGCTAATCTTTTTAAAATTTGCATTGAGAAAAATGTAACTCAACACCTTCCTCGAAGATCTAGAGTAGCTCCTCAAGGATCTATAATAGTTTCTCAATAATCTGCACTAGTTCATCAAGGATCAACAACAGTTCCTCAAGGATCTACAGTGGTTCCTCAAGGATCTACAATAGTTCCTCAAGGATCAACAATAGTTCCTCAAGGATCAACATTAGTTCCTCAAGGATCTACAATAGTTCCTCAAAGATCTACAATAATTCCTCAATGATCTATAATAGTTCCATAATAGTTCATAGAATAATAGTTATAATAGTTCCTCAAGGATCTACAATTCTCGGTACATAATTGGACCCATTATAGATCCTTCCAATATTTTGGCACAAATGTGGCGTTGGTCCAATCATGGATAAAATCTAATGACACTGCATACAGGCATTCAAATATTTCCTACCCTTGAAACATGAATACTAAAATGGATACATGAATGGTACCTTTGTCACTTAATCGGAATAAACTTTAAGACTGCTTTTATATTCTAGCTTCGATGTCTAATAATGGCTAATCTTTTTAAAATTTGCATTGAGATAAATGTAACTTAACACCTTCCTCAAAGATCTACAGTAGTTCATCAAGGATCAACAACAGTTCCTCAAGGATCTACAATAGTTCCTCAAGGATCAACAATAGTTCTTCAAGGATCAACAATAGTTCCTCAAGGATCAACAATAGTTCCTCAAGGATCTACAATAGTTCCTCAAAGATCTACAATAATTCCTCAATGATCTATAATAGTTCCTCAAGGATCTACAATTCTTGGTATATAATTGGACCCATTATAGATCCTTCCAATATTTTGGCAC
The DNA here is from genome assembly GCA_944588485.1 of Phosphuga atrata. NCBI lineage: Eukaryota > Metazoa > Arthropoda > Insecta > Coleoptera > Silphidae > Phosphuga > Phosphuga atrata. The sequence goes on from OX155900.1 coordinate 59,228,516, forward strand.
AAATGTGGCTTTGGTCCAATCATGGATAAAACCTAATGACACTGCATACAGGCATTCAAATATTTCCTACCCTTGAAACATGAATACTAAAATGGATACCTTAATGGTACCTTTGTCACTTAATCGAAATAAACTTTATTGACTACTTCCATGTTCTAGCTTAGATGTCTAATAATAGCTAATCTATTTAAAATTTGCATTAAGTAAAATCTAATTTAAGACCTTCATCCACTTAGCTCTTCAATTGCTGATACATAATTGGACCGATTATAGATCCTTCCAATAAACTATTGGCACAAATGTGACGTTGGTCCAATTATGGATGAAACCTAATGAAACTGCATCGAGCCTTCAAATATGATTACCTATTGCCTACCCTTGAAACATGAATACTTAAATGGATACATTAATGGTACCTTTGTGACTTAATCGAAATAAACTTTATGACTACTTTCATATTCTAGCTTCGATGTCTAATATTAGCTAATATATTTAAAATTTGCATTGAGAAAAATGTAACTTACCACCTTGCTCGAAGATCTACAGTAGATCCTCAAGGATCAACAATAGTTCCTCAAAGATCTACGATGGTTCCTCAAAGATCTACAAAAGTTCCTCAAGAATCTATAATAGTTTCTCAAGGATCTGCATTAGTTCATCAAGGATCAACAACAGTTCCCCAAGGATCTACAATAGTTACTCAATGATCTACAATAGTTCCTCAATGATCTACAATAGTTCCTCAAGGATCAACAATAGTTCCTCAAGGATCAACAATAGTTCCTTAAGGATCTACAATAGTTCCACAAAGATCTACAATAGTTCATCAAGGTTCTATGACAGTTCCTCAAGGATCTACAATTCTTGGTACATAATTGGACCCATTATAGATCCTTCAAATATTTTGGTCCAAATGTGGCGTTGGTCCAATCATGCACTGCATCGAGCCTTCAAATATGATTACCTATTGCCTACCCTTGAAACATGAATACTTAAATGGATACCTTAATGGTACCTTTGTGATTTAACCTAAATAAACTTTATGACTACTTCATATTCTAGTTTCGATGTCTAATAATGGCTAATCTTTTTAAATTTGCATTGAGAAAAATGTAAGTTAACACCTTCATCCACTTAGCTCTTCAATTGTTGGCACATAATTGGACCCATTATACACCCTTCCAGTATCATATTGGCACAAATGTGGCGTTGGTTCAATTATGGATGAAACCTAATCGAGTCTTGAAATATGATTACTTATTGGCAACCCTTGAAACATAAATACCTAAATGGATACCTTAATGGTACCTTAACAGTGACTTACAATTAATCAAAATAAAAATTATGCCTACTTGGTCAAAATTCTAGCTTCTAGGCATAATAATGTCGAATATATACTGTATAGCGTATGGGTCCCATTACTTACGGAAATAGTTAAGGGTTTCCCGGATTTGGTCCGGTGAAAGTTTCAGGTCGGATTCGTCCACCTGAAGGGCCGGTGATGGGATAAACCAATCCTGATTTTCGTATCCTGAAACAAAGAGGAATCTAATTAGATAGCTGTTAAAAAGAGACCAGAGTAAATCTAACGCGGTTTTGAGTCTAGACACAACAAAGGAAAGCGAGTAAACAAACAGAGATAGTAATATTGTAAATTAAAAAGTGTTACAATTTACAAGGTTTGTTATTAATATTTTTTAATCAATTTCGTATTTATAAACACTTGAGATTAAAGTATATGGAATTTATTGACAGAATAATCAAACATTGGAATTTTGGTATTTTCCTGAAATCCTTGCTAGATAATGCATATGTTTGTTAGGTAAAAGTACTTAGATTGGAAAATGTACACATATACCGGTATATGTGCACATTTGCCTTCATGGTTGGTAAAAGTGAATTCAACTTACATTTACCAACTATATCCGGCAAATGTGTACATATACCTAATGCTGTTGGTAAATGTATAGAGGTTTACTTTAACATACAGAACGCATGTGCAGTTCGACAAACCTGCATTTTTGTGTTTGTTAAGCTTCAGTTTGCTATTTCATTTTCTCTAATTGTTTTTATGAGAGATTTATATAATCCTTTGAAATAAAGTTTTTATAAAATAGTGTTTAAATGAAATAATATAAATGATATCAAATACATTTTAACTTTAATATTTTATTTCTGTTTTTCATCATTATTTTAACTTTTACCGAAAAACGTTGGAAAATGTAAACTTTTACCGGTAAAAGTAGATATATGTAATATATGAAGATCTCAAATTTAAATTCACATTTACCTATCAAATTGGTAGATGTGCACATATACCGGCAAATCTGCATAATTGCCGATTTTGTGCTTATATTATCTATACTCATGTAAATTGAGAAATTCGAAGAAGGAAAAATATTTTGCATTTAATTTTTTTTACTTTTGTGGCTAAACCGAATGATTTAACTAAATTTGCAGAGAATACTTTTTTGTAGACACCGACGTCTTACATACAGCGATCCGGGTTACAATTTTATATTTTGAAGCGTAAACGAGATATTTTCAAAAAACCTTTGAATCAAAAATATTTCCCCACGCCCGCCTCCATTGGAGGCGGGACGTTCAAATTTGGTCAAAAGGTACTTCTTGTGAATACCCACATTCAGTAAAAGTTTCATTGAAATTCTTATTACTTTTCTTCGCTATTTTTTAATATTTTGAAAATTTTCTGTTCGGTTTTGGTCGGAATTCGTGGTGTTGAACTGGCCTGGTCTAGGTGTTAAAATTAATATATGCTGCTAGTGCCAGATAATTGAAGGAAGTGGAGGTATTTTTTGCGATGATGGATTTGCAATTTGCTAAAAATCTGGACGTCCACAAATTATTAGTTTTGGCATAAAAATCGCAAATAAAAAATATTTATTTGTGTCCAATTCATTATTCATACTGTCGTACCGTCATCGATAAATATTGCATGAGTTATGCAAATTAGTTTCACCGCCTTGGAAAGATTCTTATTCAATATTAGGGATCGTCCATTAATCACGTGAGGCTCGAAAGGGGGGTAGGGAGTGGCGTTGTGAAAAATCACAAAACATCAAGAGGGGGAGGGGTGGTGTAGTGAGATATCACGTGCATTTATTTTTTCATTGAACGCGCGATTTTTAAACCGAAAAGCGACGCGCGACTCGCTACCAGTCCCAGTAGAAGTCTGTGATTTTGGCGCCGAATACATGCGTAAATGTTGCCGCGTATGTTTTGTCTCAAAACAATGTCTAAACTAGGAGACACTGCTGGATTTACCAGTAGGCTGAGTAAGCTGGAGCCTGGGGCGGCAGATTTTAGGAGTGGCAAATTTCGGGCCAACATTTTTTTTGTCGTACTGAAATGAAAAAGATTCATTCTTATATACCTTAACCCTTAACCACCTGCCATACGTCTCAGGTGAGAAAATTACTGCTACTTTGGGTCGGAGAGACGTATGTCAGGTGGTTAGGTGTTACTGTAAATGTTATTAGGTCCACACAAACAATTCAAAATGTAATATGTTTCACCACATATTGTTAAATTAATTTTTTTCTACAATTTTCGTACTAGTGGTTGGTCCGAAGCAGGACTGACGGGGCCGAGCTGTTAGGGGCATACGCCGCGTAGAGGCATTGAGTCTGAGACAGATATAGATCGGCGATACAAACGAAAAAGCCGCCGAAAAGAAAAGCCGCTAAAAAACATCACGTGATTAATGGACGACCCCTTAGCTATAAAACATAGGCCACATTGCGGATACTTTTGCGGAAAATGAAAGTGTCTAATTTTGTATAAAACTATTGCCTAATCTAATCTAGATAGTCCATAGTTTTACAATTACTTTAGTATAGTGTTGCGGGGCTGCCACCAATGTTGTGAGGCTGCCACCAATGTTGTGAAGGGGGTTGTGGTGTGAACCACCGCCGACTTCAATGTTGAGAGGGAAGGACTGCTGGCCAACAATTCTTCGGACTCTGAGATATATCTAAATATCTCGGGATCTTGTAATGTAATGTTCACCGGGATTCGCAAGGCACGTAGTTTGTCGAATAATAGTCGAGTTGGTTTTAACAATTTAATTAAACAATAATACAACGAATAACTAAACACTTAAGAACTTATAGCTTACGACTATACTCTCTTTTTTCTTACTTCTAACTTGTTGCTTATTATTTGTTACTTACAACTTGTTCTTCTTAGTGACAACTGCGGAATGGTATTTATACCATTCCTTGTATAATATGTCTGTAAGAGGGGTTAAATCATCCCTCTAATTCAAATAAAGGGGGAGATAGAATTTTCTATCTATTCTTCTCTTTATATCTATTCTTCTAATTCAAATAATGGGGGAGGTAGATTTTAGCGTAGTAATAAAAACCCTTAGTTTCTGGAGAAACTATAAAACTATTGCATTTATCCTAAACGTGGGACAAAGGGATCGTTTTGGAATGTGCGCTAATGGCACAGATGTCCAGTCCTGTTTTTTTTTACAACAATAGTTTCGACTACATTTATAAAGCCTTGTTCAAAAAATTAAATAATTTATAGGCCCCATTGCGGATACTTGGGAAACTTGGGAAATGCAGCTGTACTGCGCCAAGGTATGGGGAGCAAAAGACGCGCCGAAGTACGCGCAGATTAGTAGAAATATACGTCACTTTTTCAAATACTGAAAACTAAACACCGCGCACAAATAAAGTGGGGGTATGCAGTCCTGTGAAGTTAGCAACCGAATTTGCAAAAATATAATATTACATCCGAGTTCCCGGCAGATATGAAATAGTTCTAGAGTACTTTGTGTAAAATTTCAATAGTTCTGCAGAATTTCGCGAAAAAAATGGAAAATACCAAAATTGAGCTAGCAACCACTTTTGAGAAAAACTGTGCGTTTTTTACATATTCCTGTACCTCGACCATAGTTCTGGAGTACTTGATCAATTTTGCAAAAAGTTCTGCAAAAATTGACATTTTGCAAAAAAAATTGAATTTTGAAACTTGCAAAAATAGTTCTATTCGCGGATCTGAATAGCACCCTAAGAGTTCTATCAAAGATCCCTTTGTCATTTTTTGATAAAAACCTTAGTTCAAAACATATTTGCAATAATAAGGGACCCATTATTTTGAATTCAAATTTAAAAAAATCGCGGAACAGTTCTGTTTGCAGTTCCCGATAGAACTCTTAGAGTTCTATGGAAAGTCCTTACAAGATTTTTCTGAAAAGTTAAAAATTAGAAAGATTTGCGAAAAATTAGACTTCACCAATGCGACGAGGTGAAGATAAAAAAAAATCGCGCGACAGTTCTGTTTGTAGTTCCCAGTAGAACTCTTAGAGTTCTATCGAAAATCCTTATAACATTTTTCTGTAAAATTAAAAATTTAGAGTTCTATCGAAAATCCTTATAACATTTTTTTTCAAAGTTAAAAATTCGAAAGATATGCGAAAAATTAGACTTCACCGATGCGACGAAGTAAAGAGAAAATAATCGCGCAATAGTTCTGTTTGCAGTTCATGATAGAACTCTTAGAGTTCTATCGAAAATCCTTATAACATTTTTCTCCAAAGTTAAAAATTCGAGAGATATGGGAAAATTTTTCACTTCAATGTGAATTCGAAATTAAATCCAACTTGTATTTTTCGTATATCTTTCCAATTTTTAACTTTACAGAAAAATGTTATAAGGATTTTCGATAGAACTCTAAGAGTTATACTAGAAACTGCAAACAGAACTATTGCGCGATTATTTTCTCTTTGCTTCGTCACATCGGTTAAGTATAATTTTTCGCATATCTTTCGAATTTTTAACTTTGAAGAAAAATGTTATAAGGATTTTAGATAGAACTCTAAGAGTTCTACCAGGAACTGCAAACAGAACTATTGCGCGATTTTTTTTTCTTCACTTCGTCGCGTCGGTAAAGTCCATTTTTTGGCAAAATTTTCTATTTTTAATTTTACAGAAAAATGTTATAAGGATTTTCGATAGAACTCTAAGAGTTCTACTGGGAACTACAAACAGAACTGTCGCGCGATTTTTTTCATCTTCACCTCGTCGCATTGGTGGTCTAATTTTTCGCAAATCTTTCTAATTTTTAACTTTACAGAAAAATCTTGTAAGGACTTTCCATAGAACTCTAAGAGTTCTATCGGAAACTGCAAACAGAACTGTTCCGCGATTATTTTAAATTTTCATTCAAAATAACGGGTCCCTTATTATTGCAAATATCTTTTGAACTAAGGTTTTTATCAAAAAATGACAAAGGGATCATTGATAGAACTCTTAGGGTGCTATTCAGATCCGCGAATAGAACTATTTTTGCAAGTTTCAAAATTCATTTTTTTTTGCAAAATGTCAATTTTTGCAGAACTTTTTCAAAATTGATCAAGTACTCCAGAACTATGGTCGAGGTACAGTAATATATAAAAAACGCAAAGTTTTCCTCGAAAGTGGTTGCTAGATCAATTTTGGTATTTTCCATTTTTTTCGCGAAATTCTGCAGAACTATTGAAATTTTGCACAAAGTACTCTAGAACTATTTCATATCTGCCGGGAACTCCGATGGAATATTATATTTTTGCAAATTCGGTTGCTAACTTCACAGGACTGGGGTATGCGCAGAACAATGTTAAACTCGTCGACACGAGATGCATTCTCTGGCCGGTACGAGTATAGTCTTGAACAAATTTATTGGCTAATCTTATATAGTTTTTTCATCACTTCTTTTAACTCGTTAATTCCCAGTGTGACTTCTAGGTGACGGGATTTTGCATTTTTTTTTACATGCAATTTATTATATTTTAAAAACAAATATATTACTACTAAAATGTCAATACTTAGTAGTGTTTGTGATTTTATTTTGGGCAACACTGGAGTTATGTTATCTGTGAAATTAATTAAATTGTTTCAAATGGTCTTTTGATTTTTTTGCTCGTATGAGTTTTTGACTGTAATTGTTTTAACAATTGTTTTTAAACTATTAATACTAAGAGTGTATTTTGTTAAAAAAATAATTAGTTCTGTATTCAAAATAACGGTCGAGTTATCGGGTGTCACCTGTAGGTGCCACCCCTTAAAAAAAACTAAGGGATAGTTTTTTTTTCTTTCCATATTTTGAAAACCCAAACACGATAATTAGCACAAAATAAAAATTAAAATTTCGTAGATTGTAGTTTGGGAATTAAAGAGTTAAGTAAAGCTCAAAATGCGCGAAGTTGTTTAGATAACAAAAGAATCTCTATTTTTTATTGGTGCAATCAAGATCTGTGTGGTGATTAGAGAAGCGGCGATTGGGTAAAAGGAAAGGTGGGCAGAAAGAGAATGTGCTTGGATGTGTGATGAAAACGTCTCTGAAAAATGGTTTATTAACCTTTCTCGTTGTTATTTTCCGGTCTTGAGATGAGATTCTGAAATTAATCGGCGATCATTGCACTTTCCCACGTACATTTCTAATTCGAACTAAGTGTTCAATGCGCATTTTTCAACGCAATTAAGGTTTTACTATTTATGGAAAGTATCGAAAGGTGAATGAATTTCATTTGACTCTAATGTAAGCAAACACACTTAAAGAAAGACTCATTGCAAATACATCAAAACAAATATAAATCTAATTTGTCTTTTAATTTAAGCCTTAAAGGTGAAACATCGAAAGGTGAGTGAATTTCATTTGACTTTAATATTAGCAAACACACTCAAAGCCTCATTTAAAATACATCAAAACAATTACAAATCTAATTTAAGCCTTAAAGGCATCAAGACGCAACTTATAATCACATTGCACAATTGTTATTATTTCAGGAAGAATAAATTATGGATTAGTCTGGTTTAAGCTTCCCTACAAAATTCCAAAGCTGCACCTGTTTGTATCTGACGATACAAGATAAGCGATGATATATAATGGCTATTTAAATACCCATTTCAGCTATTATAAGTGTTATAAGTGTTGGTTGTAACCAACAAAGTTTTGCCTAAAATGTTGAATGAATTATAACATATAAACAAAAACATTATTTCAGATAATTTTGCGACAAAAATTGACTTAATAGTTAGAAACAAAATTTGCGCTGCAAAATATGAAGTGAAGTCAGTTTACTTTTGCATAATCTACTCGAGTCTTGTGTAGTTTATTCTAATATTGTTTAGTCTTGTCTAGCGTAATATAATGTTGTCTAGTCTTGTCTTCTTCTTCTTCAGCTTTCGATCGTACACTCCTGGACATAAGCCTCTTCGTAAGTCTTCCACATCCGGCGATTTTGGGCTTTGCGATGCCAGTATTTACCAGCGATCGTGTCTAGCTTAATCTAATATGTTTAGTCTTGTCTAGCTTAACCCAATATAGTCTAGTGTTGTCGAGCATAATCTAATATTGTCTAGTCTTCTCTAGCTTAACACGGCGACCACCGTGTCAGCCACCGGTAGCCGATACTAAGGTATTCAATTATATAGATTTATATAGCCGATACTAAGGTATTTATTTTGCCTGTGCTTTGTCCACAGAAATCATGTATTTCTATTGACAATAAAGCAATATATATATATATATATATATATATATATATATATATATATATATATATATATATATATATATATATATATATATATATATATATATATATATATATTCCAATAGACCTTTTTACGGTTAGTTAAGCGCATGCACGTCCACAATGTTTAAAAGGCGGGAATATGAAAGTTTCGGGCACATTTTGTTAATATGGCTGAATAACAAGGATCGTCGCTTTTATTACAAGTACAATTAACAGAAAAATTAATTGATGGTCCTTATTAGTGCATCCTACAGTTGAAGCACAGAAGTGTATTTAGTTACGACGATGGTTAAAGTGCCATAGTCGTTCTCTAGGCGGAAATAAAGCATATTTTGGACAAATTTTTCTGTCGTTGACTTTCTGTCGTTCGACGAAGGTCGAAACAAGGCTTTGGGAAACCAATAAAATAATATAAATTCTCCGAAACAACGTTTTTTCCTTCCTTTTTTTACTGATAGCATTATATACTTGCCCTGAAATTCTTAAATTATTATTTAAAGTTTGTATATAACAATTAAAATCGTACTGCTGATAGTAAATTAATAATTAATATCTTCTTTTCTCTTAATTATATTGAAAACATTATTTTCACTGGTTATACATCAAATAGTGCCCGTAAAACATGGCGGAAATTAACGCATGCGCACAATGGACACATGGCCGTGTCGACCACTGGTGGCCGACACATAAAACAATATCTTTAATTCACTCCAAAAACAAATCTCAAAACGCATAAAATAACTTTTATCTACTCAAACACCAAAATGAAAACATTAATAAATACATTGTTGTATGTGGAGGATGCGATTATTATAATCATGTGTAAAAGTATCAAAATCGTGCGTAAAAGTCCAATATAAATCAAATGGAGTTTCATTATTAAACGATTTCTGTTTGTTGTTACTAGCAACAACTCGCGTCACTAAACAAAAAACATAGACGCAGTTGAAAATAAATTTTCTGACGTATATTAAAATTGAATTAATTTTTCATATTTTGAACCAAGAAGTCTCGGCCTCTCGGTCTGGATTTATCTGGCTCTAATATAACTTAACTCAACCATAACCTAATCTAAATTAAATCTAGATTAACCTAGATTACATCACCAACGACCAAATAGTGTTCCCGTCACTGTGCGTCTTTATTAGTTAGCAATTTTTTTCACGGAGGCGCTGAACGTTCTAACCTTAATGTGACAGTGATTTGAAGTATATTGTCTGTCAAAATTACAATATTATCGGTAACGAACAATTATTCTTTGTAGATTCAACAGTATTTTAACATGTATGACACACGTGTGTGAAAGGCTTTTGTGCATGAGTCGCGAAGTGTAAAGCACGAGCCGAAGGCGAGTGGTTTAATCGCAATGAGTGCACAAAAGCCCTTCTTCACAGACTTGTATCATAAACTACCACTTTCGACCTATTATATTAAATTAAACCTAAACACGTAAAAACACTTTTTGGACATACATTTACGAAAATCTTATCAACGTGTTAAGCTAATATTGTCTAGTCTTGTCTATCTTAATCTAATATTTTCTAGTCTTTTCAAGCTTAACCTAATATTGTCTAGTCTTGTCTAATATAATCTAATATTGTCTAGTCTTTTCTAGCTTACTCTAATGTTATCTAGTCTTGTATATCTAAATCTAATATTGTCCAATCTTTTATAGATTTACCGAATATTGTCTAGTCTTGTCTAACATAATCTAATATTGTCTAGTGTTGACTAACTTAATCCACTATTGTCTACATATGTATAATCTTAAATGGTGTCAGTGGTGATTTTGAATAATTGCAATTGTGAAAATCAATTTGCGAATTGCAAGAAGTAGATGTAATAATAAATGTAATTAGCGAACAAGTTTTTCTAGTATGAAATGTAGAAAATATGTAGAGAAAGTTGAAACTAGATGAAAATATGGAAATATTTCATTCCTTCTCATATTATTTAACATAGAAGTTTCCAATTTCCCTTAAAAAACTGACAACAAGTCTAACTAGTCGTAAATGTCTATTCAGGTTTATCTCCTCTTGAATATCTAGTCTTGTCTTATCTGTCTAGTCCTGCTGTCTAGTCTTGCATGTCTAGTCTAGTCTTCTCTGTACAGTCTTATCTGCCTAGTTTGTCTAGTCTTGTCTGTCTTGCCTGTCTAGTCTATCTAGTCTTGTCTGTCCAGTCTAGTCTCTCTAGCCTGCCTAGTCCAGTCTGTCTAGTCCAATCTGTTTAAATTCTTTTGTCTAGTCTTGTCTATCGAGTCTTGTACGTCTAGTCTTGTATGTCTAGTCTTGTGTGTCTAGTCTACCTATCTTGCGGAAGACCCGGGTTCGAATCCTGGTCGGGGAGACAACAACTAGGGCGGTTTTCACTAAACGTTTGGGCTGCCCAAGCTGTATGAATGCCAAATATCATTGGCATCGGTATGCGATACAGGGGTGGCGCATACTAAAAAGGAAAGGTGGAATAAGGGGTTTAGTGAGAGCTTCCCTCGAACCACTTAATAAAAAAGTCTTGTCTATCTAATCTTGTCTGTCCAGTCTTGTCTGTCTAGTCTTGTCTGTCTAGTCTTGTCTGTCTAGTCTTGTCTGTCTAGTCTTGTCTGTCTAGTCTTGTCTGTCTAGTCTTGTCTGTCTACTCTTGTCTGTCTAGTCTTGTCTATCTAGTCTTGTCTGCCTAGTCTTGTTTGCCTAGTCTTGTCTATCTAGTCTTATCTGTCTAGACTTGTCTGTCTAGTCCTGTCTGTCTGGCCTTGTCTGTCTAGTCTTATCTGTCTAATCTTGTCTGTCTAATCTTGTCTGTCTAGTCTTGTCTATCTAGTCTTGTATGTCTAGACTTGCCTGTCTAGTCTTGTCTGTCTGGTCTTGTCTGTCTGGTCTTGTCTGTCTAGTTTGGTCTGTCTAGTCTTGTCTGTCAGTCTTCTCTTGTCTGTCTAGTCTTGTCCGTCTAGGCATATCTGTCTAGCCTTGTCTCTCTAGTCTTATCTATGGAGTCTTGTCTGTCCAGTCTTGTCTGTCTAGTCCTGCCCGTCTAGCCTAGTATTGTCTCTCTAGTCTGGTCTGTCTAGACTTGTCTGTCTAGTTTACTAATTCTAATAATTTATTGCCTTCCGGGGCTGTGTTTGTTTGTCTAGCCTTGTCTGTCTAGTCTGGTCTATCTAGTCTGATCTGTCTTGTTTTGTCTGTCTAGACTAATAATTCTAATATTTTATTGGTTTCGCTAAGACTCATTTGGTTCTGGTTCAACAGCCTTCGCTGCCTCTGTTGTCGTTAACTTCCTCCAGGCTGCAATGTAGGTTGTCGGATGAATTGAATAAAATCCTTACAATCCCAGCAGTTGTTCTACAGGCCTGGAGACTTGGACCCCGCGCCCCTGCCAATGTCGAATCCTGTCAAAATTCAACGAGACGAGCTTCTCGTTGTGCTGTTTGGTGATGGCGTCGTATGAACCCAGCTGCTCAAATGACCGGCATATGTTGGCCTCATTTTAGTTTCTGTGAAAACGATGTGGAAGAAGGGTCGGTTTGTGCATCTCTGCCGAACGAACCGGATCATCTGGACCGACTTGCGGTAGAACTTGTCGGTGCCACTTGCGGGAGACAACATCGTCTTCCGATTCTGTGGCTGAGTTTGTTTGTCTAGTCTTGTCTCTCTAGTCATGTCTGTCTAGTCTGGTCTGTCTAGTCTGATCCTTGTTTTGTCCGTCAAGTCTAATAATTCTAATATTTTATTGGCTTGGCTAAGACTCATTTGGTTTTGGTTAAACAGCCTTCGCTGAATCTGCTGTTGTTAACTTCCTCCAGGCTGCAATGTAGGTTGCCGGATGAATTCGATAAAATCCTGACAATCCCATCAGTTGATCCACAAGCCTGGAGACTTGGGCCCCGCGCCCCAGCCAATGTCGAATCCACTAAAAATTCAACGAGACGAGCTTCTCGTTGTGTTGTTTGGGGATGGCGTCGTATGAACCCAACTGCTCGATGACCGGCATGTGTTGGCCCTATTTAGTTTCTATGACAACGATGTGGAAGAAGATTTGGATTGTGCAGTAGGGTGGGTCAATTTTATTTTTCTTCGTTTTTCAAAATTGCTCAGCCTTAAAAAGGTGCCAAATGGTGCCATTAATTGGTATGTAAAGTTTTATTAGGTTTTATAAAGTTTTATTGCCTCTGGACTATCACAGAACGATTTAACAAAAGTAGTTTTTTTAATGTCACTTTACTATTACTTCATTCAAGTAATTGATATCGGATTGCAAGCGTAATATACTTTAGTAATGATAAATACGAAATTGTTTGTTTGATTTAAAAGGCAAAGAAGGAAAAGTGCAGTTGATTATACTTTGCTATCGAAAACATGCGATAGATTTGGAGTGCCAGACAGGACAGGAGCAGCAATTGCATCAGCGTTCTACACGCATCGAGTTCTCAAGTAATTGACCAAAGTAAGCTTCGCCGAAAACGAAAACAAAACTAGAGAAAATGTGAACTTAATATCTCATCAGTACAGCTTTGCTTTTATGAACAATAATTCATGTTATGAACAACAAAAGCAAAGCTGTACTGATGAGAGAACCACTTAAGGTATCGGAAGAACATGATCTTAAAAACAATGATATTTTTCTGTTTTTTTTTGTTGAGTTCCACGAAGTAAAAAGACTCATTAATGATGTAGAGCTCCGGAAAAAGGTGAAATATATTTATATATTCAGGCTGTGTTCCGACTTTATTGAGTTAAGATTATCTATAATGTAGTATAGTTTCACCAATTCTAGAGAAAATGTAATTTCACACCAAACTGTGTCACAAATACCAGCAATATACTTCGATGAGAGCAAGAATCATCAAGCATTGATTATGTCGGGAAAAAGATAGGTTTTTAAGATAAAAACCTTAAAGATAGGGAAAAGATAGGCATAAAGATGGGAAAAAGTATAGGCGACGCATACTGGAAGAGCATATTTCTTTAATAAAAGAAGTCGAAGTTTTTAGGTTACATTACACCTGCTTCAGGCACTGCAATGTGTATAGATAAAAAAATATTAAAGTTTTTTTTTAATGCGGATGTGTTAATAGGATCATTTGATTGTAATTGGATGTGATGGGACAAATGTAATGGGAATGCCAGAAAGAAAATTATTTGTTTATTGCACATGAACTGCCATATAGACATCTGTTTCAACACATTGATGGAAGTACGTCTGGGCTAAAAACATTTGCAGGGACAATTGGTTAAGAACTTGAGAACTGTGAGAAATTACCTATAACTCAGTTTCAATTCTCTTTCTGTTTATTCTTGTCTGTCTAGTCTTATCTGTCTAGTCTTCTCTGTCTAGTCTTGTCTGTCTAGTCTTGTCTGTCTAGTCTGTCTAGTCTTGTCTGTCTAGTCTTGTCTGTCTAGTCTTATCTGTCTAGTCTTGTCTGTCTAGTCTTGTCTGTCTAGTCTTGTCTGTCTAGTCTTGTCTGTCTAGTCTTGTCTGTCTAGTCTTGTCTGTCTAGTCTTGTCTGTCTAGTCTTGTCTGTCTAGTCTTGTCTGTCTAGTCTTGTCTGTCTAGTCTTGTCTGTCTAGTCTTGTCTGTCTAGTCTTGTCTGTCTAGTCTTGTCTGTCTAGTCTTGTCTGTCTAGTCTTGTCTGTCTAGTCTTGTCTGTCTAGTCTTGTCTGTCTAGTCTTGTCTGTCTAGTCTTGTCTGTCTAGTCTTGTCTGTCTAGTCTTGTCTGTCTAGTCTTGTCTGTCTAGTCTTGTCTGTCTAGTCTTGTCTGTCTAGTCTTGTCTGTCTAGTCTTGTCTGTCTAGTCTTGTCTGTCTAGTCTTGTCTGTCTAGTCTTGTCTGTCTAGTCTTGTCTGTCTAGTCTTGTCTGTCTAGTCTTGTCTGTCTAGTCTTGTCTGTCTAGTCTTGTCTGTCTAGTCTTGTCTGTCTAGTCTTGTCTGTCTAGTCTTGTCTGTCTAGTCTTGTCTGTCTAGTCTTGTCTGTCTAGTCTTGTCTGTCTAGTCTTGTCTGTCTAGTCTTGTCTGTCTAGTCTTGTCTGTCTAGTCTTGTCTGTCTAGTCTTGTCTGTCTAGTCTTGTCTGTCTAGTCTTGTCTGTCTAGTCTTGTCTGTCTAGTCTTGTCTGTCTAGTCTTGTCTGTCTAGTCTTGTCTGTCTAGTCTTGTCTGTCTAGTCTTGTCTGTCTAGTCTTGTCTGTCTAGTCTTGTCTGTCTAGTCTTGTCTGTCTAGTCTTGTCTGTCTAGTCTTGTCTGTCTAGTCTTGTCTGTCTAGTCTTGTCTGTCTAGTCTTGTCTGTCTAGTCTGTCTAGTCTTGTCTGTCTAGTCTTGTCTGTCTAGTCTTGTCTGTCTAGTCTTGTCTGTCTAGTCTTGTCTGTCTAGTCTTGTCTGTCTAGTCTTGTCTGTCTAGTCTTGTCTGTCTAGTCTTGTCTGTCTAGTCTTGTCTGTCTAGTCTTGTCTGTCTAGTCTTGTCTGTCTAGTCTTGTCTGTCTAGTCTTGTCTGTCTAGTCTTGTCTGTCTAGTCTTGTCTGTCTAGTCTTGTCTGTCTAGTCTTGTCTGTCTAGTCTTGTCTGTCTAGTCTTGTCTGTCTTGTCTTGTCTGTCTAGTCTTGTCTGTCTAGTCTTGTCTGTCTAGTCTTGTCTGTCTAGTCTTGTCTGTCTAGTCTTGTCTGTCTAGTCTTGTCTGTCTAGTCTTGTCTGTCTAGTCTTGTCTGTCTAGTCTTGTCTGTCTAGTCTTGTCTGTCTAGTCTTGTCTGTCTAGTCTTGTCTGTCTAGTCTTGTCTGTCTAGTCTTGTCTGTCTAGTCTTGTCTGTCTAGTCTTGTCTGTCTAGTCTTGTCTGTCTAGTCTTGTCTGTCTAGTCTTGTCTGTCTAGTCTTGTCTGTCTAGTCTTGTCTGTCTAGTCTTGTCTGTCTAGTCTTGTCTGTCTAGTCTTGTCTGTCTAGTCTTGTCTGTCTAGTCTTGTCTGTCTAGTCTTGTCTGTCTAGTCTTGTCTGTCTAGTCTTGTCTGTCTAGTCTTGTCTGTCTAGTCTTGTCTGTCTAGTCTTGTCTGTCTAGTCTTGTCTGTCTAGTCTTGTCTGTCTAGTCTTGTCTGTCTAGTCTTGTCTGTCTAGTCTTGTCTGTCTAGTCTTGTCTGTCTAGTCTTGTCTGTCTAGTCTTGTCTGTCTAGTCTTGTCTGTCTAGTCTTGTCTGTCTAGTCTTGTCTGTCTAGTCTTGTCTGTCTAGTCTTGTCTGTCTAGTCTTGTCTGTCTAGTCTTGTCTGTCTAGTCTTGTCTGTCTAGTCTTGTCTGTCTAGTCTTGTCTGTCTAGTCTTGTCTGTCTAGTCTTGTCTGTCTAGTCTTGTCTGTCTAGTCTTGTCTGTCTAGTCTTGTCTGTCTAGTCTTGTCTGTCTAGTCTTGTCTGTCTAGTCTTGTCTGTCTAGTCTTGTCTGTCTAGTCTTGTCTGTCTAGTCTTGTCTGTCTAGTCTTGTCTGTCTAGTCTTGTCTGTCTAGTCTTGTCTGTCTAGTCTTGTCTGTCTAGTCTTGTCTGTCTAGTCTTGTCTGTCTAGTCTTGTCTGTCTAGTCTTGTCTGTCTAGTCTTGTCTAGTCTTGTCTGTCTAGTCTTGTCTGTCTAGTCTTGTCTGTCTAGTCTTGTCTGTCTAGTCTTGTCTGTCTAGTCTTGTCTGTCTAGTCTTGTCTGTCTAGTCTTGTCTGTCTAGTCTTGTCTGTCTAGTCTTGTCTGTCTAGTCTTGTCTGTCTAGTCTTGTCTGTCTAGTCTTGTCTGTCTAGTCTTGTCTGTCTAGTCTTGTCTGTCTAGTCTTGTCTGTCTAGTCTTGTCTGTCTAGTCTTGTCTGTCTAGTCTTGTCTGTCTAGTCTTGTCTGTCTAGTCTTGTCTGTCTAGTCTTGTCTGTCTAGTCTTGTCTGTCTAGTCTTGTCTGTCTAGTCTTGTCTGTCTAGTCTTGTCTGTCTAGTCTTGTCTGTCTAGTCTTGTCTGTCTAGTCTTGTCTGTCTAGTCTTGTCTGTCTAGTCTTGTCTGTCTAGTCTTGTCTGTCTAGTCTTGTCTGTCTAGTCTTACCTGTCTAGTCTTGTTTGTCCCTAATCTAACCGCCGAGATGGTATTTTCAACAAGGACGGCATTAACGATCCGAGCTTATATTTATTCATATTTATTTTAAAATGTTTTAAATATTTATTTAAATTTGTGTTTTATTCTAATTCTCTATCATTTATTCTAATATATATCTTAGACAATAATTAAACACAAAAAAGTATTTATTCATAATCATGGTCATCAATCTTGTCTGTTGTCTAGTCTTGTTTGTGTAGTCTATATAATCAAATGCTTCCATTGCAGCTAACTTATTAAATAAATATTTATGATATATCAGAAAATGAAAAAAAAATCAGTTTGTGTTTCATTCTTAATTTCAATATCTGTCATTAATAATAACAGACGAATCTAATTATTTATAATCATTGTCATCGTTAGAAATCCTGTAATAATCATCTACTAACTCAAATCCGAAATAAATCGCATCTAGATTGAAAAAAAGGAAACTAAAATTTATCAGAAACAAGGCCAAAAATTCTTCAATCTTTCTGGGATGCAAAATGTTTCTTATCGAAAAATAACTTATCAAAACTCATCCTTACTCAGTATCTTTTTAAGAAGTCCAATCTTAAAACGAACCATCACTAGCAATCAATCTCACGAGACACTTAACAATACTCCAATCCAACAAGAAATACGTGAGAGAGGAACCTTCAAATTCGTTTCACTTCAACAACAAAAAACTCACAAACTCGAGCGGAGCCGCAGCAGCGTGAGGCAGCAAACGATTCACATTTGCAACTGAGGAATCTCGCAAATCTCTCGCTACATTGCACCTTCTATGTTACAGAATTACGCGATGGGAAACTATCCCATCCAGATACAATTCACTGAAACGCACCTATTTATCTTTGTTGCTGTTTCATCATAAACAAATTACAGAATAAATGGAATTTTCAATATCACGTTTATTTTATTAGTCTTGCCAAATTTTATTCTAGCTCAGAATCTAGCAGTTAATCTAGTTTCAAATTTTATTCTACTTTTATTCTATCCAATTTTATTCTAGTCATTTTCAAGTGATTTGAAGTGTAGCGTAATCAAGTCATGTCAACTACAAGATATGTTTATAACTATGTTTGCTCTAACCCAAATTAATACTAGTCTAGCCTTCTGTCTAACATTTTATGTCTCATCTATGTTTGCTGTAATCTTAACTAACACTAGCGTAGTCTTAAATCTAATAATGTACGTTTCATCTATGTTTGCTCTAATCCTGACTAATTAAGACTAGTCAACTTAGCATGTTTGTTCGAATTCTGACTGATAAAGGGTCTTCCAATAAGAGGTTTCATTTTCAATGGCCAGCCATTTTAGCAGTTGTTGTGAGTCAACCTGTTAACTACTTGACAGATGACAAGTAAAAACTACGCCATTAATAAAATGCATACGATCTTCTTCTTCTTCTTCTTTATTCAGCCTGTCTCGTTCACTGCTGGACATAGGCCTCTCTTAACATCTTCCATCTACTTCTATCTTGTGCTTCTTGCATCCAGTTGGTGGCGATGCGTTTCACATCGTCTGTCCATCGGGTGGGTGGGCGTCCTCTACTTCTGTATGCCTCCTGTCTAGGTCGCCATTCCAGGATCTTTTTGGTCCATCTGTTGTTTGGCATCCTTGCGACATGCCCGGACCAGTTCCATTTTAGTTTGGTTATTACTTCAATTGCATCGCTAACCCCAGATCGCTGTCTTAGTACTTCATTCCGCACTTTATCTCGCAATGTAATTCCGAGCATGGAACGTTCCATGGCTCGTTGCGCCACTCTGATCTTTTGGACGGACTTTTGTGTGAGTGTTCGCGGACTTTTGTGTGAGTGTTTTGTGTGTGAGTCTCCGCTCCGTAGGTTAAGACTGGTAGGATGCACTGGTCAAACACCTTACGTTTTAGGCAGTTGGGGATGTCGGATTTGAAAATGTGTTTTAGTTTTCCGTAGGCTGCCCACGTTAGTCTTAGCCTCCTTCCAATCTCATGTGTCTGGTTGTCTCTGCCGATTTTAATCTCGTGGCCTAGATACTTGTATGAGGTGATTTGCCGGATCTCAATCCCTTCCATTATAAAGTTTCGGGAAGGTACTAGGTTGGTCATAAATTCCGTTTTCGAGATGTTTATTTTAAGGCCGACTTTTCGTGATTGTTCTGCCAGCTTCTTAAGCATTTTTTCAGTCTTATCTAGGCTATCCGAAATTAGCACAATGTCGTCTGCGAACCGTAGATGGTTGAGGTTTTCGCCATTGATGTTTATGCCCATATCTTCTAGTTCTATGGTCTTGAACATGTACTCCATGAGGTTTGTAAATAGTTTAGGCGAGATGGTGTCACCTTGTCGGACGCCGACAAGGTGATGCATACGATAATAACGATATAATGCAAACGTTATACGCCTCAACGAGACTTTGAGAATTTTTTCGGTCAAATTTCGCAGTCACAGTATGCAAAACTAAAGCATTTTTGGGTCGTTGTGATGCACCTTCTCGGCCAGCAATTGTGAAACAGTGAAAATGTTTGAGCTGTTAAGACAACTTAGTGATGTAAAGAACCGAACTCGTGCACGTCAACAACTGAGCAAGAGCAAGAACAGGATCAAGAACAACTGAGAATATTGCTGTTGTAGCCCATAGTCTTGAGGTAAACACAGGTTTGTCCATTTCTCGTCGATCTTTGGAATTGAGCATACCACAAACGACATTACACCGTATTTTGCATAAAGACTTAGGTCTTAAGGCTTTTAAAATTCAGTTCACACAAGAACTCAAGCCTACCGCCCATCAAGAACGTTGTGTCTTTCCTTGAAATGCATCAAACTGAACCGGAATTTCATCGAAAAATTATCTTGAGCGATGAGGCCTATTTTCACCTCGGAGGTTCCACCTACGTTAGCAAGCAGAATTGTCGCATTTTGGGCTCAAGACCCAAAAACCCAAGAATTATTGTTGAAAAGCCTCTCCATCCTCAACGTGTGACTGTTTAGTGCTGTTTTTGGTTGGACCTTACTTTTTTGAAAATGAGGCTGGAGCAACTGTTGAATGGTGACGAATTTATGGCCATTTTGTATGGCCAGAATTGGAAGATTGTTGTGGACGACGTTTATTTACAACAAGACGGCGCTACGTGCCATACAAGTAACGATACCATCGCTCTTTTGCGCGAAAAGTTTCCTGACCGTGTGATTTCTCGAAGAAGCGATCACAATTGGCCACCGAGATCTTGTGATTTAACACCTCTAGACTTTTTTCTTTGGGACTACGTGACAACGTTTTGGTGATTGGTGAAAATTTCATGAAAAGAATATAGTCCTGCAAGCGTAGCCGTGGCGGTCATTTGGCTAATTTTGGCATTTTTTGTTTTCCATTATTAATGACAAACCCCCCTCTTGGGAGCAGCGCAGACGGTTGGTGAAAACCGCCCTAGTTATTGCCTCCCCGACCGGGAATCTAATCCGGATCTCTCGGTTACTAGGCGGATATGTTGTCAACTACACTACGGAAGAGGACTTGTATGTCTAATCTATGTTTGCTTTAATCCTAACTAATCAAGTCTGTCAGCTACTTGATATATTTGTTCTAATTCTAAATAATACTAGTCAATTCTCATCTATGTTTGCTCTAATCCTAACTAACAATAAGAGCAGTCCATTTTTTTGACGAATAATGTACGTCTCATCTGTGTTTGCTCTAATCCTGTCTAGCAAGTCTTGTCAACTACCTTGACATGTTTGTTCTAATCTTCACTAATACTAGTCTAGTCTTTTATGTGATATTGTAGGTCTCATTTATGTTTGTTCTAATCCTTGTCAACTACTTAACCTATCTTGTTTAACATATCTATGTAATTTAGTTCTGTAACTAGATTAGTGACAGGTTTAGTCTAGTCTCTGGTCCAGAGTGCAATTCACCTCTTTTACACCTAGTGTAAGCATGCATTTAAAAAAAATGAAGACGCTTTGTTATCAGTCGTGGAATCGATAAGAGAAACAAAAATAAACGAACCATCGAGTTCAGAACTAACGTTCAAACAATATAAATGATACAGTTATCTTATCAACGATCACATATCTCTCATGTTCTCAATGTTTTCTCTAATTATGAATACAAAATAATGTAAATAATAATACGTGACAATAAAGGTTCTATACAGGGTTTTATACACTTCAAAAAAGTGTCCCGGAGCTATAATTTTGAACGAGTGAAGAAGAGAAAATGAAAATTTGAGGATCACTAATTGAGTCATTACGGGGCAGTTGCGTGGGGAAGTAGAACCAAGCTGGTCTTTATGAAGAAGCAGCTTGAGAAGATAAGACTGGCGTGTGTCTGCATGACTAGGGCGATGGGGTCATGCTCGACAGCAGCAAGCGAACTGCTGCTGGATCTGACACCGTTGCACCTTGTCGTGGTGGGGGGCGCCAGATCGGCGATTGTAAGTCGGCGCGAGTGGTGTAGGTCGGCGCGAGTGGTGTATACGGCGCGAGTGGTGTAGTCTGCGCTAGTGGTGTAGTGGTGACGCTTGTGGCCTCATGTTAGGGCGCTAACTAACAAGAATAGAGGTCCCGAGTTCTATCCCCAGTGCCGGCCGCATTCGTACCAGAAGACAAATGTGAAAAATTAATTAGCGCAATTTATAATAACAGGTTTCTGGGTGAATGTGGGCAAAATTGAATAGGCCACTAGTAGGCCGTAGTGTTTGAAGGGTTAATCCACATTGGATCAAACTTAAAAAAAAACAAAAAAAAAATAAGGAAGGAATAGGCAGAGGTAAAATAATCGGGAGCAGATACCGCAAAAGCCTCGCTGCCAATATCCCTGGCTGGAAGTACCAAAAGAAGAAATGCTATGCAAATACCATTTCGAGAAAAACTGCACAGCAAGCAGTAAAGCCGATTGGAGCGACGAATCCTCAGCATATCACAAAGAGCAAAGTGCTATCAAGTGGTATACGGATGGTTAGAAGACATAGGAAGGTACTAGTGCAGGAGTGTTTGAATCTCATACCATTTTTTTTTAAATCCATGGGAATCTACCCAAGTATCTTCTAAGCAGAGGTGCATGCAATCGAAAGATGTGCACCCTCATTTGAAGAAAACTCCCATACATCTGCCCAATTGCTGCAGAGCACTGCTCCGCAAGAAACAGATTTATCTTGGGGCCCACTGCTTGAACGCTGAGGAGTTGCAGTCCTTGAATCCCACCCAGATCCTGAAATTCCTAAAGCAATCAGGACTAGAGGAGGCGCTCTAAATGGGTAAGTATAATACCAACAATTAGAGGAAGAGGGTGGGGTACAATAAATCTATGAATGTAGCAGTACAAGTAACCACCAAAATTTACAATCTACAAGTTGCACAATTATACCTCGAGAGCAACTATCGCAAAAACCGAATTGCTATCCTCCCAGATAGCCAAGCAGCCATCAAGGCCGTTAGCTCATACACCATCAGATCCAAACTGGTATGAGGCTGTGTGGGAAAGCTAAACAAGCTCGGCAGAGAAAATAAAGTAACGCTATACTGGGTATCAGGACATGCTGGTATAGATGGAAACGGAGAAGCCGATCACCTAGCAAACAAGGCATCCATAGCAAGGCCTAACAAGGCATCCACAATAATCCCTTCATAGGTCAGGAACCCTTTTGCGGTAAGAGCATGAACACCATCCACAAAAGTTTAGATGAAGAAATAAGAGAACAATGGTTGAAAACCTGGAAGGAACTTCCAGGGCTAAGACAATTCAAAGTAATGCTGGGATCTTTTAACCAGAAATCAACAAAAGCTTGCCTGAAACTAAACAGGAACAAGCTTAGAATTCTGACAGGACACTGCAGACTTAGAAAATACTTTAGGGTCCTGGGCCAAGAGGAGGATGACAGATGGAAATTCTGCGGCTCAGCGTAGGAAACCCCCATACATCTGCTCAAAGACTGCAGAGCACTGCTACGCAAGAGAGAGATGTACCTTGGGGTCCACTGCTTGAACGCAGAAGAGTTACAATCTTTGAACCCCTGCCAGATCATGTATTTCATAAAGGAATCAGCACTTCTTCTTAAGGTGCCATACTCTCAGACAGCGTAGGCAACCTCTCGCGCATACTTGTGGAGCGCATCATCCACTAATATACGGGACCTAGCAGTTTATCGCCGGTTCCGAATGGCACTAGTTGAGAGGTTTACTAGGCAGAATTACTCGTGGTAGTTTGCCATTGCTTTCAACAAGGTGGCCACAGCATAGTCCCGTGAAAAAATTTCACGGCTTGGCCGGGGATTGAACCCGGGATCTCATGTATAGCTTGCGGATGCGTTGTTGTAATAAAAATCATACCGACCCAAGTGTTTAGGAACATTTCTTTACGCTCACTTGGTCCCACGGTTATCATGCGATAGCCAATAATTCTTATAGTAAATTAATCACATAAAATCATTTAGGGACATTCCAACCCTCGGTCCCACGCTTAAAAGATTTTTAAGTCTTTTAGATGATAATCACGTGCATGAATTTATATCTCCCACGGATATTTTTTATTATCCGAAATGGAATTCTCGGAGAGACACTTTAAAAACATAAAAACGTCCCAATCAAAATAATGATGTAGACCAGATGGTAAGTGTCTTTGGGAACCTTTTTACGTCCTAAGCTCAAACGACGCTAAAGTCGCATAGGGGAGAAGTCAAGTAGGAGGAGCATCCTCATATTTATTCAAGGGGTATGCAAAAGTCTACTACTTTTCATTTTAATAAACTTCGTGTCTTACGAATACCAGACCACAGAAGCAACAAGATCCCGAGATAAGAGAGATCCTTCTTCACAACAGCGTTTAAAAGTACACCACTGCGACCACTGTGAATCAGAACTAGAGGAGGCATTCTAAATGGGTAATACCAACGATTAAAGGAAGAATGTGATGTACAATAGGTTTATGAAAGTCGCAGTACAAGTTACCCCCCGAAACTCACAAAATCTACATTAAAAAAAAACACATTAAACTACATTCTTAGATAGTTTAGAACTTAGCAATGTGGAGTTTTCTTAGGGCAAGATAACCCCAACATTTTTCTAAACTATCTAAGAATGTAGTTCTTATGACTTTAATGATCCCCAAATTTTTTTTTTTCTTCACTCGTTTAAAACTTATAGCTCCGTCCCAGACTTCTGGGAGTATGTACACAATCAATTTGTAACCTTATGTGGATTGTGAATGCTGAGTAACTCAAGGCTGTGTGCCCAAACATGAGCGAGACTTGAACAGAGGAGGACCTGATACTCGAAAATGACAAAGCCACATATGTGCCTGATATTTTTTCCGTTGCTCTATAGCCCTACGTGGGTTCTGGCTGACTGCACAATGCGTCTCCACCCCTGTCGGTCCATCAACATCTGAGGGTCATAGTGCAATCCCATGGTACGTAGGTCGCTGATTACGTTATCGCGCCATCTCATTCGCGGCCTTCCCGGCGGTCGTTTACCAGCGGGGTAGTTCTCCCATGCCAATTTTGCCGTTCATACGTTCGGCTTCAACTTTCTTGCATTGTAAGCATATTGCACTTTCTCTCAATTTGAACTTATGTAGATAGGATCTGAAGCATCCATGACCAGATATCATTTGAGGTAGTAGTTTAACTCCCCATGACCACGTTCCGTCCAGTTCTTGACATCGGGTATGAGTCCATATGACCATCTGCCCTTCCCACTTGTTTCTCAAGCAGTTTGCCAACTCTTTAAAGTGTCTTGTCCATATCTGTGTCTGTGTCTTAATCATCGGTCTCTCCACCATGAGAAGTTCGATGGGAACGCTACCACCATTAGAGCATTCCCTCATATTTTTCAGTATTCGCTCGTTTTTTGCAATTAAAGTCCGATCAAATAAAGTCCGTCCTCCGGATATATTCCAAGAACATCGTCATATAGGACGTTCCACAGGGTAGGTCCAAGGACAGACCCTTGTGGAACCCCTGCATAGATGGGGATACAGGTCTTTTCTTGGACAGTTTCCAAAATATGTCTGTCATTTACGTAGTTTCCGATCAATTTTTCAGTGGCGGGTCTACATTCTTCTGGTCTAGGGCGTTCATAATCATCTGTCACGATGCATTGTGGAACGATTTTTTTATGCCTAACAATATTGAAGCACACAATTTCTATAGTCCATTTTTTTTAAGATTGCAGTAACTAGAAACCTTATTTACACTATGACAAATGTTCAATCTAGTTACAAAATTTGGCGCTAAATTCAAATATTGTTATTTGAATATAAAATTGGAAATTTATTAATGGTTTCTTATTATTAACGATTAAATACTTCAAATGGCAACAATAGTAATAAAATACAAACAAATAATTGTATAAAAACGCAACAAATCTAAATGATATAAACAGATCAGATGACAATTGTGAATTGACACGGCAGCCATTGACAACTAACAGCTGCAAATGTATGTCAAAAGAAAGAGAGAAAAGAGGTTGAGACGGAGAAGTAAATATCGTCGGTGTGAACTTCTCCTCGATTTAAGCCAATCAGAGAACAAGGTCAAATAAGCCCTATTCTTCTCCTTCCCTCTGTTGCATTCACCTTCTGTATTGCATCAATGGTAGAGCGACGCTCTCTAAAATCAGTCTGTAATCTTTCCAATACTAGGTATTGGAAAGAAGAGTTCCCTATTTCCTCTAGTTCTGTGGATAAGATGGACTGCATCCTTGGACTCTCCGGAGTACCTTCCGCTCGAAAAACCGAACCGGAGCATCCACTCACGACGTAAGACAAATGGAAAAATTAGGAATGGACATCACAGCAGTCCAACAAATCAGATACCTCGACAGTGGGGAGCATAGAATTAGCAAGTCACACATTTTCTACAGCTGAAGCCAAAACGGAAAACATGAATTTGGGAAATGGTTTGTGGTTTCGGAGAAGATCTTTAATAGCGTAATAGACTTCAACCCAGTAAGTGATTGAACAAGTGAGTAACTGATTTTTGGAAACTGAAAATTTGATTTATGATGATTCGGACACGGAAAGTAAGTGTAACCTTATTACGGACGAAATATAGCCTGAATATATAAATACATTCAACCTGTTCGTAGCTCTATAATATTAAGTCTTATTAAGACTACAAAACGAATCCCATGTTGCAGCTATTTCCCTGGCTATTGCCACGCAGGATGTTGAATTATACAACAGGCATATGCATGATATTACTAGTCCCAGTACATTTTCATGTCACTAAACGAGTACTAGATAAATAACATCGTTTTTAAGTTCATTTACATCTCACCAGTGCAGCTTTGCTGTTTTGAATTATAAATTGGAATACAAAACAGCAAAGCTGCACTGATGAGAGTTTATATGATTGTGATAAAGTTTATATCAGTGGTTCTCAAACGGGGTGCCGCGAGAGTATGCCTGGGGTGCCGCAGCAATAAAAAAGAAATGTAAAAAGAAAATTACATGAGGAGTTAAACGAATTTGAGTTCCTACTTTTATTGCAAAATTGTAGACAATTCGCTAAAATCAGGATTGGTCTAAATCAATCAAGTTCGTCTGCTTTAGTTCGCGAAAGCGCAACTCACGACCAAAAGATAATCCGAGGAAAAATAAGGAAATATGATCCTAGCTACCTCATATAGTTTGGCTTTGTTTCTGTTGGGAACGAACAAGCACCGGAAGGGCAATGCGTTATCTGTCTTAAAATAGTAGCTAACAGCGGCTTGGTTCTGTACAAATTAAAAAGACATCTCGAATGCAAACAGTCTGATTTAGTACATAAAAGTGAAGAAATCTTCAAACGAAATTTGTCCAAAAAGTCAAAATTTTTGTAGCCCGACAAGAGTTTTGTAGCCCGACAAGAGTTCCGTGAGATTGTTTTAGTTCGATAAGAGTGCCGCGGCAAAAAAAGTTTGAGTATGGTTTCACCAATATTACATTTGTAACCTATTTCTGCAAACAAATTCTGGTTTAGCAGAATCCTTTTTGTCTATTAAATCTTGTCTTAATATTATATGCAATCTTACTTAATATAGTATGTTTAATCAGTCAAATCTTTTCTGAGTCAGTTAGGTCTGCATTGTAGCTTATCTAGTTTTGATCAAGTTCTCAAGTAAATAAAATAAAAATTAGAAGAACAATAGAAGATAATATAGTTGCGGAATATTTGGGGCTTAATCTATACAAATGTAGTGTTTATACGTTGGAAATGGTTGCAAGATCGAGTCGTTATAATGGAAAAGAAATGGGAAAACATGCGTGAGGAGAAATATGTAATTGCGAATACGGTAAGTGAGACAATTATACAATGGGATCTGGGAACGTTCCCAGCGGCACAAAGGGAATTCGGAGCGGAAACGTTTCAAAAATCGCGTTAGAAAAACACACACGAGATAATTAAACGGAGATGAAAATGCGTTTCGCCACCTAGCCGATTTCTTCTCGAAATAAATGAAAGTTGTTTTTTTTTTATCTTATTATTTCGTCTTCTTTTCACTTTCACCCCGCTTTGTCGGCAAAGTGTTCAAATTGCAATGTGTTCAAATTGGTTACCGAATCTCACTCACAATCGTTTTTGTACGAGTATTTTTCTTATTCATTTAATGATCAATTATGATCCACAATTCAAAGATTTTTCATCCAAGGAATGGTAATTGTTGAAATTGCTTTCGCATTTTTTTTTCTTTAACATCAAAGCTTAAACTTTTGTTTGTCTATGATAACAATTATTATGAATAAAGGCCCTTATTATTACTATCATGTTTTTCTCGTAGGGTTTTTCCCCGTTAAGGTAGACTTCCGAGCAAAGCGGCTCTGGCGTCACTAACGCAGCGATACTGACGCGGCGACATAGCGATAGTATTACGCACTATGGAAATATATGAGCAACAATCGGAATAGGTGATTTGAAAATTCGAATGTGAAATAATTTAGAAGTCATTAAACGATTGTCTTGCATCTGACCAGTGTTTCTTCAATCCACATTATATAGGGTCTTTCAATAAGGACTTCCGAATTCCGAACAGTTGGTAGCGGCCATAATGTTGAAGCTACACCTCTCGAGTTAGCTGTCATTTACTCAGTCGATTTTGACAAATCACCATTGACCGATATAGCGTTCAACAACACGTGCAAATGACAAAATTGTTTTATCAAAATGGGTGTTCTGTTCGGGCAATGTACCGCGCGCTGCGCCCATTTTACGGTCGCCATAATCGTCCTACCGAGAGGACTATTCGCAGTGTGGTGGATAAATTTGAGTCCACTGGTTCAGTAAACAATAAACAAACACCAGTACGACGAAGAACGCAAGATCTGCCGAAAACATTGCCACTCTCCGTGAGAGTGTGCAGGAGATACCGAGGCAGTTCATTTCGCGTCGCTCACAAGAACTCCGCCAATTCTCAGACCACAACGAATTTTGCGTCGTAACTTGGGCCTGCACCCGTACAAAATTCAACTGACCCAGGAGCTGAAGGTAAACGACCATAGGAAACAAAAATATATAGGAAAAAAAAAGTAGGAAACGACCATAGTCCATCCAGCCAATACGACAAGTATTGGCTGGATGGACCCTGGAAAGCAGTTGGAAACTGATCCTAATTTTCATCAAACAATCTGAGGCATCCATTTCTGGATGAATGGGTACGTCAATAAACAAAATCGTCGAATTTGGGCCGATATATCATGATTATCCGCATGAGATCCAATAGCGTGATATTATGATAATCCACATGAGATTAAAAATTGTCCAATGCATCCCGTAAATGGTGTGGATTTTGGGCTGGCGGCATCATTCGTCCATATTTCTTTGAGAACGACGCTGGCTAAGCCATCACCGTCAACGGCAAGCGTAATACGTCGATGATTACTATGCGGGAGACCCGGGTTCGAATCCTGGTCGGGGAGGCGACAACTAGGGCGGTTTTCACTAACCGTCCGGGCTGCCCACCCCGCATGAAAAAAATGCGATACCGGGGTGGTGCATACTAAAAGCCAAAGTGGATTTACGGGGTGATTACCAACTGCTTTTGAATTGGATAATATGACACCAACGACATGTGGTTTCAACAGGACGGCGCTTCATCCCACACGGCTCTTGCCACATTGTACATTCTGCATTGGATATTCAGGGTTATCTTACGTAAAGGTGATGTGAACTAGCCACCGAGATCGTGCGATTTGACTCCGCTACATATTTTCTTGTGGGGTTTCCCTAAGTGGCATGTCCATGTCAATAGGCCACAAACCACGGCGGCCCTCAAACCCAACATAACTCATACCATCGGTGTTTGATTTATGCGCCAGAGTCATGGAAAATTGGGCATTTCACCCAGTAAAGCCGCGGCGGACATTTGCAGGATGTTATATTCCATACATAATGGCATCGATAGCCCTTTTAAACAAATAAAAAATTTCGATGATATCTCACACACACTTTATTTTATTTAAATTTAAAGACAGGAAGGGCTTAATGAAAGACCCTGTTCGCGGCAATTTTAATAAATCTGTATTTTTAATTCAACATTTGAATCGATTTCGGCACCGATTAACAGAAGGGGAAAGGTGTATCGACCTGGGCCGAAATCGCGCGATTTACTTATCAATTTACTTCGCGAATTTATATTATTCGGGGAGTATGCTTCAAGTGCGTGAAGCGTAGAGACAAGAATCGAAGCGCGAACGAAGCTCGACCGACACGTGCACGCATCTTTAAGATTCTCGTTTTAAATCAAATTAACCAGTGGTGTAATCACGAGCCCAAAGGGCTGAAGCGGCATCCAACGTCTGGAAGACAACAATTTTAAGGGAATCCCTCCACTTATTATCCCTATTTCCTCCCTTAAAAAAGGCGCCGGAAGGACGATCACACGTGGTGGAGACGCGAGCAGCCCTAACAGGTAAGTGATTAGACCAGCCCTGTTTCGAACGGTAAAATTTGAACGGTAAAATTTTCGTGAGACACGGTCCAAACAGACCCTGTATAACATATGTATCAGGAGACGGAGAGGTGTTGCGGACGCCATTGAAAGAAGCACAAACCTGAAGTGGAGTTGGGCAGGTCACATAGCTAGATTAAAGGACAATAGATGGATCAGGAGAATAACGGAATGGAGCCCGCGAAATGAGGTATTGTGAAGCATAGACTCCCTGCTCGATGATCACATGACCTAAAACGCATCCGCACCAACTGGATGACCGCATAACAGAGAAGAATGGAATGGAATTCATTACGCGAGGCTTTTCTCCACGTAGCAGTGGACGATTCTAATTACATAATGTCGTCATATTATCATCGTCGTCAATCAGCTCGATGATGATGTTGATCTGATGACATTATATAATTATTTAAACAATTATTGTAGGGTGCGAGGGGCTTGGATTAATTCGCGGGTGCATGAAACTTTAAAATCGAATCAGAAATTCGCAAGCGAGGAAGGAATTAAAAGGAGAAAAAAATGAGCAGGGACGAACACAATTATATGAGAAGCGGAGTTGCGAAGATTAAAAACGCGATAAAAATGCAAATGGCAATCCGAAATCTCCGGCTCTGCCTTCTATTAAAACAATAAACTCAATTTAATATATAATTTTTTTTTTTGCAAAAAAATTAAATCTTGCAATAGATTTGCGAAAAATTAAAAATTTTCTTGGTGGATTCGTACGGTTGGTTTCACAACTTTTCAGCTTCCAAAATTTTACTCGATTTCAGCGAAGAATGTCTTCATATTTTTTTGATTTTTTTCCAATTACAATAATATATTAGCTCATACTATTTTAGGTACTTACGTATTAACGCCACCGCAACGAGAGGTCGCGCTAGCGCGATGTGTGGTCTGGATTTATCTGCTCTAATATAACCTAATCTAACCCTTATCCAATATCTTTTCTTATTTCGGATCGAGAGGTCGCGCTACCGTGCGATATGTGGTCTGGATTTATCTGCTCCATTATAACCCAATCTAACCATCCATTTTGTTCAAATCTGTAGCTTCGGTGGCGTTAGTACGTAACTACCCTATTTTAATCTTTTAAGTAATACCTGCCACAAACGCCAGAGAAGTTTTACTTCAACATTTTTTTAAAGTTGTTTTTGTTTTGTTTCAGGGTGACAATATGATGTCCTGTCCATTGCCAACCAACAATCGTCGCTCATCGTCAGTGTCGCTGCGCTCGAATGGCGCCTCATATATTTTGATAGTGCGTAATACTATCGCTATGTCGCCGCGTCAGTATCGCCTGGTTAGTGACGCCAGAGCCACCTTGCTCGGGAGTCTACCTTTAAAAGCATAGCGGGTCCGCAGAGATTCGCTATGCTTGCCAAAACTACCACGGAGTTTCTGCATGCCGGAATGATTTTTAACTCTGAAAGCAGCGAAGAACGGATTCCCCCTAGAACACCGATAATTAAAACAATGGCCAGGGTAAAGCGTGCGGAGCTCGAAAAGGAGGTCTTGATATTTAGTACGTTTTTCCTCCTCTTTCAGGACTATGTTCTGTTCCGCTGGAGCAGAAAACTCGATGACGAACATAGTCCTGGTCTGTTTATCGAGGAGGACAGGGTTGTTGGCGCGAAGAAGCCTGACCGTCGGGAACGGAAAGTTCCAAAAAAATTGCATCTCTCATTCCCGACAACGGACTCAATATCTCCCGGCAAGTAAGGCGGCACCGGCTCCTGGTCTATCTTATACGAGTGCCTAAGATGGTAATAGAGCACTCGCAGTGCCGCGTTATGTCGATGGATGTACGCTGAGACAGCTTTTGTCGGGCAAGCCGACAACAAATGCATCAGTGTCTCCGGCGCCTTGCGACAGGCCCTTCAGGTGGTATCAGGGACCTGTACACCCATCACGCGGCGACGATAGACCAAGTTGTTGATAACGCCATCTTGACAGGCCGTAATGAATCCCTCGGTCTCCGCTGTGATCCCGGCTGACCTCAGATAACCTAAGGTCAGCCTTTTCGACAGACCTCTTGCGTATATGTGCCTTTAAAAGACACCGTACAACGGTCTGTCAACATGCCGCCCGAACAACATGTCCTGTTCGGCGGTCCTAATTTGGGCTCTTAGACGATTCGTCTGCAACTCGGTGATCAACTCGGGGTTACCACCTCGTCTGCCTCCTCGTCTAATTTCGAATTGGAGACCAAGTTCTTCAGCGGCCCTGCTTACAGTCTTGAAAATAAACGCAGCCGCTCCCATATGTTCGTGATTCCTCACGAGAGACAGGAGCAGGTCCGAGCTCCTTAAGATCTTAAAAGCTAAACCTAGAACCACTCTGCCATGCTTACACTCCAGGCTCAGGAGTCCTCTGCCCCCTCGATGACGTGAGAGGTACATCCGGGGAACGGACGATCTCGGATGTACTCCTCGGTGGATGTGCATCGTTTTACGTGTATGCCTGTCGAGCTGACGCAAATCATCGACTGTCCACTTCACTACTCCGAAGAAGTAGAGCAGGACTGGAACGGCAAGCATATTAGTGGCAGACACCTTATTCTGTCCGGATAATTCGAAAGGCCAAATCTTCCGGACAAGGTTTTTTTTCAAGTCTGTATTTGCCGCGGAGAGCCTCTTTAACCCGCGGGGCATCATGAGCATAGTGCTCAATCTCCAGGTATCTATTACTATTATTATTATTATAATTATTACTATTATTATTATTTATTCTTTTTTTTTTGCGAAATGGGAAAGTTTTGGTTTAAACAAATTCTAGACTTGTTTGGGTGAAAATTAGAGCGATTAAACAGTTTTATTTATCTCATTAAAACAATCATGAAAGTAACAAATGTAGATACAATACATAATAAGTATCCCGTGATGCGATTAACTAGACACGTTTAGTTTAATTTAGACTGTAAATAGAGATAAAAATCACTTACATGTAATATATTACTCGGCTAATAGTCCGCATGATATATGAACAAGTGAGTGAATGTAGACTATACAAGCAGTAAATATAACATTTAGGAAGGCCAATCCACACCTTCCATTATCATTTTCTTAACTACACCCATTATATTTTATCACGCAGCAAATTATTTAAAATGCGATTTCTATTCAACAAATAATCTTTTCTAATCTTGACAAGTATTCTATAATTTTGTCTGGTCTTAACTAGTTTTTTTTTTCTAGTCTTGCTGACTCTTGCCTAATCTGGTCTAGTCTAGTCTTGAATAGTCTGGTGACTAATCTTGACCAAAACTGGTCAAGTCTTGTCAGTGTAGTCTAATATAGATCTAACATAGACGAGACTCGGCAGGATTATGTAAGTATGGGTAAGAATACTTACATAGTCCTGCCCAGTCCCGTCTTGTCTGGTGGTGTGTCATCTTGCTAGTGTTGCCTAATCTTGTTTGCTACTCTTACGTCCTATAAAGTCAGTCTTACATAGAACTGTTTAGTATTGTCTAGTATTGAGCAGTACTGTCCAGTATTGTTTAGTCTTGTCTCACGGGCGTAGTCAGGGTTTAGTTTCGGGGGTTTAGAAAATATTTTCTAACTCTAACTATGTTACAGTATTTATAACGCATTCTACAATGAGGGTTGTTACAAAGGGCATAAAATCGGCAGGTTTTTTTCCGGATCGTTCCCGTCGCAATTTTCAGATATGTTTTGTATAAATATGTAACCTACTATTTAATTATGAAAACAAGACAGGATCTAACCGGACTTTTTTTAAAACTCTATTTTTATCAGCGTGAAATAATTCAAGTATCTAAAAACCGCAGTCCATTGTCTATCAATTTATAATTTCCACCGTTGTCACATATATTTATAATTAGTTATTTATTAAAGTACTTACATTCACGAGAAAAATCCATGTCTTTCTATTAAAATTGGTCACTCGATGTAAAAACTATACACTATTAAAAATCTGGTATTTTTGGTCGAGACGTGCACACGGTTCAACTTATAATAACGTCTATGAATGAGAACGAAAAAAGGGTAAAAGGGTGTTTAGAAAACTACCCGCTCTCAACTAATGTTCTCAAATGATGCTAGGGGTATTACTGTAATCATTTAAATCTTAAAATAACGAAAAAAAAAAAAAATCTTGCATTACGGCCAGCTTTTTGAGATTTTTGCCCACTGTGCGCCCCAAAAAAATATTTTCTAAAAATTTTGCTTGAGATTTGAAAATTTTGCTTCTAAATTGTGCTTTAGATTTGAAAATTTTGTTTCTAAATTTTGGTTCAGATTTGAAAATTTAGCTCATAAATAGAACATTTTGCTTGTAAATTTAAAATTTTGCTTGTAAATTTTAAATGTTGAGTATAAACTGAACATTTTGCTTCTAAATTTGAAAATTTTGGTTCTAAATTGAAAAGTTTGCTTCTAAATTTTGGTTCAGATTTGAAAATATTGCTTCTAAAATTAACATTTTGCTTCTGAATTTGAAATTATGCTTATAAATTGCACATTTTGCTTCTAAATCCTGCTTCTAAATTGAACATATTGCATCTACATTTTAAATTTTGCTTATAAATTGCACATTTTGCTTCTAAATTCTGCTTCTAAATTGAACAAATTGCTTCTAAATTTTAAATTTTGCTTATAAATTGAACAATTTGCTTCTAAATTGAAAATTTTGCTCCTAAATTTTCCTTCAAACTTACTTCACTTACTTACTTCTAAATTTTAAATTTTACTTAAAAAAATAAATATTTTGCTTTTAAATTGAAAATTTTGGTTCAGAATTGAAAATATTGCTTCAAAGTTTTGGTTTCGTGGGGGGTTTGAAGAAATGCACCATTTTACTTTCTAAAAGTGAAACACAAGGGTTCCCAAACTCCACATCTACCATGCTCTCTTGAAGATTGTAGTCTATACTCGTCCCTTCTGATTTCAATATAATGTTGCATATTTGGCGGATACAAAATGGCGACTGATATTTATGAATTTTAATGACATTGAAACAAAAATTATTATTTTGAGGTTTGAACCCCTAAAACCTCCAGTCTAGTTTAGACTGGTTTTGTCTGGTCTTATCTGGTCTAGTCTAATCTTGTATAATCTTGCCTAGTATTGTCTAGTCTCCTATGGTCTTGACTAAACTAGTCTGATCTTGGCTGGTCTTAACTAGTTTTGACTGATCTTGTCTTATCAAGTCTTATAAAGTTATGTCTAGTCTTGCCTAGTCATACCTAATCCGTTATTGACTAATCTTGTTTAGATAGAATTGGTGAAACCATCCTATATTATAGATAACCATACAAACTTAAAACAAACGGAACACAGCCTGAATATTTCAATATATTCAGCCTTTCCGGAGCTCTATAACAATTATTGAGTCTTTCTAGGACTACCAAAACAAATCTCACATGAAATTTGTAAGATATTTTACAGCTTTCAGTCCACCTTCGTGGAACTCATCAAAAACCATAAAAATAACATTGTTTTTAAGGTCATGTCTTTCCGATACCTTAAGTGAATAGCCATCTGTGGACGCGTTTCGAGATTTATCTCTCATCAGCACAGCTTTGCTTCCATGAACAATAATTTGTAAACCACTTACTAAAAAAACCCATGTGGTGTTTAGGGTTAGATGTTTATAATTTTGACATTTTGTGAGAGAGACGTGAACTTAGCAGGTTATTGATTGAAATGATAAGATAGAATTGGTGAAACCATCCTACGTTATAGATAATCATACAAACTTAAAACAAACGGAACATAGCCTGAATATATAAATATATTCAGCCTTTCCGGAGCTCTATAACAAGATTAAATAAGATTAGGCAAGACTAGACAAGGTTAGACAAGGCCAGACAAGACTAAATAAGATTAGGCAAGACTAGACAAGGTTAGACAAGGCCAAACAATACTTGATAAGATTAGACAAGACTAGACAGAACTTGACAAAACTAAACAAGATTATTCAAGACCATACAAGGCAAGACGAAACAATACTGGGCAGACTAGACATGACTATGTAAGACTAAATAAGATTAATCAAGACCAGACAAGACCAGACTGGACAAGACTAGACAGGACTATATAAGACTAAACAAGATTACAAACTTAAAACAAATGGAACACAGTCTGAATATATAAATATATTCAGCCTTTCCGGAGCTATAACAATTATTGAGTCTTTTTAGGACTACCAAAACAAATCTCACATGAAATTTGTAAGTCTTAAAACAATGTTGTTTTTATGGTTTTTGTTGAGTGCCACGAGGGTGGACTGAAAGCTGTAAAATGACTCACAAACTTCATGCGAGATTTGTTTTGGTAGTCCTAAAAAGACTCAATAATTGTTATAGAGCTCCGGAAAGGCTGAATATATTTATATATTCAGACTGTGTTCCATTTGTTTTAAGTTTGTAATCTTGTTTAGTCTTATATAGTCCTGTCTAGTCTTGTCCAGTCTGGTCTTGTCTGGTCTTGATTAATCTTATTTAGTCTTACATAGTCATGTCTAGTCTGCCCAGTATTGTTTCGTCTTGCCTTGTATGGTCTTGAATAATCTTGTTTAGTTTTGTCAAGTTCTGTCTAGTCTTGTCTAATCTTATCAAGTATTGTTTGGCCTTGTCTAACCTTGTCTAGTCTTGCCTAATCTTATTTAATCTTGTCTGGCCTTGTCTAACTTTGTCTAGTCAAAAGTAACCTTGTCTAGTCTAGTTTTCTGAGTCGACAAAACTAGGTACACAAGAGTCCTATTTATTCTTATCTAGTCTTATCCAGTCTTGTCAAATCTTGTATAGACCTATCCAGTTTTTCCTAAACTTGTCTAAATTGTAAATTGTTGGCTATTCTAGAATATTGTAATTGAAACATTTAACATTTAAATTATTGTAACATTTAAAACTATTTTCGTTTAAAACTATGTGCTAGTATGTTCTAAAACTATTTAGTAGGTCTATGTAATTACAGCGGTCTAGTTTTAGTTTTGGGAACAGGCGAAAACTTTTTCGCCAATATATAGCATATGGTCAAACATATATTTTCAAAACAACTTTCTAACGTAAGTTAATTTGATCTAATTCATGTATTACTTATAACTAGCTTACAATCGATTTTACACCTGTTTTACCCGATTTTACCCCTTTTAACAACCGTTATTGACTAAATTGACGAAAACTGACTAGACAGACAAGACTAGTTTAGTGACATGAGATTAGATATGGATATAGAATATGCTAAGAATTTGTAAATTAAATCTACTGATTATATTGGTAGATTCGTCATGCAGTTATATAAGATAAAGCTGTTGCCAACGAATTAGCAACAGCAAAACGTTCCTGGCTTGATGGTCCATTTATATACTTGCTTGTAAATTTTTGCGATATTTGTTAAATTAGTTTGAATCGTGTCCAAACAAGCTCTTCTTGCTTAATCTCAATATTTATTTAATTATTTATTTCATTGTTTCGCCTAACGGAGTAATTACATGGTGTGTAAATTTGATCTTTCGTTCTTCACGTTTGTTGCTTAGTTCTTGCAAGTTCGTGGAAAGATTGTTCTCGCCGTAACCTCAATTGGTCGAGGTAATTTCCGTGGAAGTTTAATTTTCAGCGTTCATTGTGTAAAACATACAATTTGCAAATTGTGCGATTTGTGAAGACCAATTGCAACTTCAACAAATAAATGATAAATACAAGAAATCAGATTGTTGCTCAGTTTTTGAAAGTTCGTGGAAAGATTGTATTGTTCATGCTGTAATCTGAATTGGCCGACATAATGTCCCTACCATGTCAATCGAATGTGAAAAAGTTGTTTTTTCTTATTCAACACCCTGCTCTTGCCTTGTGGCAAAACCTCGAAACTGTAGCCCCAAAAGGCCTAAAGGAACGCTGAAAATGTCTTTGATGAAGTCAGTAGCGTCGCTAGCGTCAGTCAATAGGGCTAATGCCCGGGGCCCCCACAGAGGCTGTGGGGGGGCTATTTTGTGGACCCTCCCCCCATTTTGCTAAATTTAAAGCAAGGAAAATAAAGTTCAATTTTGTTTTTCTATTATATTAATACATATATGAAGGGCACAGGGGAAAACCCACGGAAGTCCATTTTTTGTCAATATTAAACTGCCATATGTTAGTATTAGAAGTGCACTTTAAGTTCCACTATATAAGATTGGGGAAAAGCACGTTAGTCCCTATAAAACTGACATTATAAAATAGATATTCAGGGGAGAAACAATGTAAATCCTAACTTTAAATTTCGTTTTTCTCAAAACGAATCTAGGTGGACATTTGCGTGGTTTTTCCCCTGTACCCTTCATATTATTATATTATATTTCTTCTATACATATGTTTCTTTCTTGTATGCATTAAAAATTAAAGAATTTATTTGTTTATTTACTTTTTTCTTTGCCCCCCTCCCTCAATATATATGCCCGGGGCCTCAAAATCCAAACGACGGCGCTGGATAAAGTATCGAACATGAAGGATATTCAATATATCACACTATCAAACCATATGAAATATGAAAAAACGATAGCTCGATAGTTTGACATGGTAGGGAGTAGGGACGATACATCACATTCGATAGTTTGATATGGTAGGGACGATAATTTTCGTGGAGGTTTTACAAAATTTTCAGCGTTTGATGTGCAAAATTGGCATTTCATAACCAATTTCAAATTTATCAAATAAATGATTTTGTAACTAGTGCGAAAGGTTGTCAATATTACTCGAGAGCGAAAATGTGCACACAAACGAAGTTCGAGAGTTGAAATTCACAATTTCGCCCGTGTTACAAACAATATAATTTATTACTCATGCAAGGGGAGGTATCTTACAAGTTTGGGATCCAGGTGCCATCCAAAAAAAGTGAATCAAAAACGAAGAATTTGCTTTTTCAATTGTCTCCGATGGCGTTGAAAAAACTCTCCTTATACTCCGGTATCACCATGAAATGTACACACACTTTAAAACGTTTTCTTTAATTTTTATTTTGTTATGAAAAAAAATTCTGACACTTTATGTCACTTTTTAATACCGAGCTCTTGATTGCATTCGTTTTATTTTTATTTGTTTATAAAGTAACCTAGCGATATTGAATTTTTGCGTGCGTTATTCAAGCTACGTAAAATACAACTAATATTCACAATTTATCGCACTAAAAAACGTGCACCAAGATAGTACTATTGTGCATGAGTAATAAGAATACAATAATAGTCGTTTATGTGTATACACAAGTGCGTAAAGAAGGGCTTTTGTTTAAAGCCGTTCAGGTACGTGTGACGCGAGTTGTTGCCATAGTAACAACAAAGAGAATTCGTTTAGTATATTGTGATAGCTTATATTTTGGGTACATTTCACACTTTGCAAGCGATCAATTTATTGTTTTTTTCGCTAGTAGCATCGGACCTCAAGAAATCGTTTAGTAATGAAAACTCCATTTGATTTACATTGGACTTTTACGCTCGATTTGGATACTTTTACACACGATTATATTATTGGCATCCTTCACATACAATAAATAAATTACTTATTAATGTGTTCATATTGATGTGCCAGTTGATAAATAAAATTTTCGCTCAGTTTTCGGAAAGATTGTTCTTGCCGTAATCCTCATTGGCTGACATAGTTTCCGTGGAAGTTTCACAAAATTTTCATCGCTTAATGTGCAAAATTTGCGTGTAATTTGTGAAAACCAATTGCAAATTCAACAAATAAATGACAAATGCAACAAAACAAGGTACTTACGTATTAACGCCACCACCAAAAAACGCCAACTCAAATTTTTATGAAAAATCATAAAATAAAACATTTTATTTAAAATTCAAACAGTTTTAAAACTTAAAATACTTTATGTTTTAACCTCGGTTACATTAGGTTGCCCGCCACGAAGCGAACATATAAATCAATACAACATACGCGTGGCAGCGCGAACTCTCGATCAAATATATAGCGGTGGTGGCGTTAATACGTAAGTAACGAAAACAATAGAAGTTATGCATAAAATAAACAGAGATAAATCAATATTTTCACTGCTTAAAGCGAAAAGAAACTCAAAATGTTCTAGTTAATTCGCTCGTTATTCTCCACGTTCCATAATTAGACAAGATGAAACAAAACAAAACTAGAGAAGAGTGGATAAGACTTGACAACACTGAACTAGACTTGATTAGACATGACTGGACTTAACTAGACTTGACTTTATTAAACTTGAATTGACCTAGACTAGATTAGACTGGACTAAACTAGACTTAAAAAAAATTGACAAAACTGGACAAGACTGGATATAACTAGACAACACTAAACAAAACTTGACAAGGCAAGACTAAACGAAACATGACAACAACTGGACTACAGTAGATTGGACTAGACAAGAGTAGACTAGAGTAGATTGGACTAGACAAGATTAGGTAACACTTGACAGCACTTGACAAGACTAGTCACGATTAGACACGACTAGACAAGACTAAAAAGAGTGGATCATTATTATATTTCTTATATTTACCAGGTAATTTTAATGAATGTAATCCAAAATTGTGTTAAATGTTCACAAATGCTTGTTGCACGCACCTCCTCGCGACGAAAGTTCTCACTGACAACTGACTCATTGTATACAAAATTAATTCAATGGCACGTTGTAGAATGGACAAGTATTTCGTGATTCAGATAAGATAATTTAAGCATTTCTCATAAATATAAATAATAAACAAAAAAGTGCGATTCAATAATCTTGATCACAAAGAACATCAAAACAAACCGTTTCTTCTGTTAACAACAAGTAAATAATGTGAATCACTTAAAAATCACTTTAAAATCACTTGAAGTTTATTGACTAATGAAGGCAACTTATTTACACAGAGAGAGCGGAAAGTTAAGTAAAGTAAAATATACAAGAAAAACCTCGAGTATATCAAGTATGGACAAGATTGAGACAAAATTTCTTAATTGTCTGTTTTGTCTGGTCTGGGCTTGTCTGATCCTGTCTGATCTTGTTTGGTCTTCTCTCGTCTTGTCCAGTCTAGTCTAGTCTAGTCTTGTCTAGTTTTGTCTAGTCTTGTCTAGTCTTGTCTAGTCTTGTCTAGTCTTGTCTAGTCTTGTCTAGTCTTGTCTAGTCTTGTCTAGTCTTGTCTACTCTTGTTAGTCTTGTCTAGTCTTGCCTAGTCTTGTCTAGTCTTGTCTAGTTTTGTCTAGTCTTGTGTAGTCTTGTCTAGTCTTGTCTAATCTTGTCTAGTCTTGTCTAGTCTTGTATAGTCTTGTCTAGTCTTGTCTAGTCTTGTCTAGTCTTGTCTAGTCTTGTCTAGTCTTGTCTAGTCTTGTCTAGTCTAGTCTTGTATAGTCTTATCTAGTCTTGTCTAGTCGTGTCTAGTCTTGTCTAGTCTTGCCTAGTCTTGTCTAGTCTTCTCTAGTCTTGTCTATTACTTGGTCAAATCTTGCCTAGTTTTGTCCAAAATGCCCAATTCCTCCTGTTTAGTATTGTCTATCTATACTGTGTGTATGTCTATACTGTCTTGCATAGTATTGTCTAACTATATATTCTGATCTGGGATTCTGGTCTGGGCTTGTCTGATCCTGTCTGATCTTGTTTGCTTTTCTCTCGTCTTGTCCAGTCTAGTCTAGTCTAGTCTTGTCTAGTTTTGTCTAGTCTTGTCTAGTCTTGTCTAGTCTTGTCTAGTCTTGTCTACTCTTGTCTAGTCTTGTCTAGTCTTGCCTAGTCTTGTCTAGTCTTGTCTAGTTTTGTCTAGTCTTGTGTAGTCTTGTCTAGTCTTGTCTAATCTTGTCTAGTCTTGTCTAGTCTTGTCTAGTCTTGTCTAGTCTTGTCTAGTCTTGTCTAGTCTTGTCTAGTCTAGTCTTGTATAGTCTTATCTAGTCTTGTCTAGTCGTGTCTAGTCTTGTCTAGTCTTGCCTAGTCTTGTCTAGTCTTCTCTAGTCTTGTCTATTACTTGGTCAAATCTTGCCTAGTTTTGTCCAAAATGCCCAATTCCTCCTGTTTAGTATTGTCTATCTATACTGTGTGTATGTCTATACTGTCTTGCATAGTATTGTCTAACTATATATTCTGATGAATTA
The DNA here is from genome assembly GCA_944588485.1 of Phosphuga atrata. Classification (NCBI taxonomy): domain Eukaryota; kingdom Metazoa; phylum Arthropoda; class Insecta; order Coleoptera; family Silphidae; genus Phosphuga; species Phosphuga atrata. Next base: position 59,270,071 of record OX155900.1, read on the forward strand.
AAAAAAAAAACTTACCACCAAATTTAGTTAAGGTATCGGCACGCAGTTTGTAACGAGGTATCTGCTCCTCCAAAAGGCTGATTATTTCCACCTCCGGAAGAAACTCGCCACTGCACAACTCTGCAAAGAACAAGAGGACATAATGAGCAAACGCCGCACAACACATTATCGAATAGAAACTATAAACAACGCATCGAATTCCGCGCGCAATTATCGCGGTATGCAAATCGGCGCCGTTATTCACGCCCTGAAAATGAAGCGCGAAAAATCGATGCACAATTGGCACGACGAAATCGAAAAAGTGTGAACAACATCGCTCGTTTCGTCTTCATCGGCCGTTTGCACGATCCACAACATTAATTAGCTCAATTATGAATAGGTAATTAATAGGCTGCTGCTGCTGGTGTAAATTCATTCAAGAAAGCCAAATCTTTATTTACTTGAACTAGATAGTTCGGTCCTGTCTGTCTAGTCTTCTCTATTTAGTCTGTCTAGTCTCTCCAGTCTGTGCAGTCTGTCTAGTGTTGTCTGCCCAGTCTTGTCTGTCCAGTCTCATCTGTCCAGCCTTGTCTGTCCAGTCTTGTTTGCCCAGTCTTGCATGTCTAGTCTTGTCTGTCTAGTCTTGTCTGTTTAGTCTTGTCTGTCTAGTCTTGTCTGTCTAGTCTTGTCTGTCTAGTCTTGTCTGTCTAGTCTTGTCTGTCTAGTCTTGTCTGTCTAGTCTTGTCTGTCTAGTCTTGTCTGTCTAGTCTTGTCTGTCTAGTCTTGTCTGTCTAGTCTTGTCTGTCTAGTCTTGTCTGTCTAGTCTTGTCTGTCTAGTCTGGTCTGTCTAGTCTTGTCTGTCTAGTCTTGTCTGTCTAGTCTTGTCTGTCTAGTCTTGTCTGTCTAGTCTTGTCTGTCTAGTCTTGTCTGTCTAGTCTTGTCTGTCTAGTCTTGTCTGTCTAGTCTTGTCTGTCTAGTCTTGTCTGTCTAGTCTTGTCTGTCTAGTCTTGTCTGTCTAGTCTTGTCTGTCTAGTCTTGTCTGTCTAGTCTTGTCTGTCTAGTCTTGTCTGTCTAGTCTTGTCTGTCTAGTCTTGTCTGTCTAGTCTTGTCTGTCTAGTCTTGTCTGTCTAGTCTTGTCTGTCTAGTCTTGTCTGTCTAGTCTTGTCTGTCTAGTCTTGTCTGTCTAGTCTTGTCTGTCTAGTCTTGTCTGTCTAGTCTTGTCTGTCTAGTCTTGTCTGTCTAGTCTTGTCTGTCTAGTCTTGTCTGTCTAGTCTTGTCTGTCTAGTCTTGTCTGTCTAGTCTTGTCTGTCTAGTCTTGTCTGTCTAGTCTTGTCTGTCTAGTCTTGTCTGTCTAGTCTTGTCTGTCTAGTCTTGTCTGTCTAGTCTTGTCTGTCTAGTCTTGTCTGTCTAGTCTTGTCTGTCTAGTCTTGTCTGTCTAGTCTTGTCTGTCTAGTCTTGTCTGTCTAGTCTTGTCTGTCTAGTCTTGTCTGTCTAGTCTTGTCTGTCTAGTCTTGTCTGTCTAGTCTTGTCTGTCTAGTCTTGTCTGTCTAGTCTTGTCTGTCTAGTCTTGTCTGTCTAGTCTTGTCTGTCTAGTCTTGTCTGTCTAGTCTTGTCTGTCTAGTCTTGTCTGTCTAGTCTTGTCTGTCTAGTCTTGTCTGTCTAGTCTTGTCTGTCTAGTCTTGTCTGTCTAGTCTTGTCTGTCTAGTCTTGTCTGTCTAGTCTTGTCTGTCTAGTCTTGTCTGTCTAGTCTTGTCTGTCTAGTCTTGTCTGTCTAGTCTTGTCTGTCTAGTCTTGTCTGTCTAGTCTTGTCTGTCTAGTCTTGTCTGTCTATTCTTGTCTGTCTAGTCTTGTCTGTCTAGTCTTGTCTGTCTAGTCTTGTCTGTCTAGTCTTGTCTGTCTAGTCTTGTCTGTCTAGTCTTGTCTGTCTAGTCTTGTCTGTCTAGTCTTGTCTGTCTAGTCTTGTCTGTCTAGTCTTGTCTGGCTAGTCTTGTCTGTCTAGTCTTGTCTGTCTAGTCTTGTCTGTCTAGTCTTGTCTGTCTAGTCTTGTCTGTCTAGTCTTGTCTGTCTAGTCTTGTCTGTCTAGTCTTGTCTGTCTAGTCTTGTCTGTCTAGTCTTGTCTGTCTAGTCTTGTCTGTCTAGTCTTGTCTGTCTAGTCTTGTCTGTCTAGTCTTGTCTGTCTAGTCTTGTCTGTCTAGTCTTGTCTGTCTAGTCTTGTCTGTCTAGTCTTGTCTGTCTAGTCTTGTCTGTCTAGTCTTGTCTGTCTAGTCTTGTCTGTCTAGTCTTGTCTGTCTAGTCTTGTCTGTCTAGTCTTGTCTGTCTAGTCTTGTCTGTCTAGTCTTGTCTGTCTAGTCTTGTCTGTCTAGTCTTGTCTGTCTAGTCTTGTCTGTCTAGTCTTGTCTGTCTAGTCTTGTCTGTCTAGTCTTGTCTGTCTAGTCTTGTCTGTCTAGTCTTGTCTGTCTAGTCTTGTCTGTCTAGTCTTGTCTGTCTAGTCTTGTCTGTCTAGTCTTGTCTGTCTAGTCTTGTCTGTCTAGTCTTGTCTGTCTAGTCTTGTCTGTCTAGTCTTGTCTGTCTAGTCTTGTCTGTCTAGTCTTGTCTGTCTAGTCTTGTCTGTCTAGTCTTGTCTGTCTAGTCTTGTCTGTCTAGTCTTGTCTGTCTAGTCTTGTCTGTCTAGTCTTGTCTGTCTAGTCTTGTCTGTCTAGTCTTGTCTGTCTAGTCTTGTCTGTCTAGTCTTGTCTGTCTAGTCTTGTCTGTCTAGTCTTGTCTGTCTAGTCTTGTCTGTCTAGTCTTGTCTGTCTAGTCTTGTCTGTCTAGTCTTGTCTGTCTAGTCTTGTCTGTCTAGTCTTGTCTGTCTAGTCTTGTCTGTCTAGTCTTGTCTGTCTAGTCTTGTCTGTCTAGTCTTGTCTGTCTAGTCTTGTCTGTCTAGTCTTGTCTGTCTAGTCTTGTCTGTCTAGTCTTGTCTGTCTAGTCTTATCTGTCTAGTCTTGTCTGTCTAGTCTTGTCTGTCTAGTCTTGTCTGTCTAGTCTAGTCTGTCTAGTCTTGTCTGTCTAGTCTTGTCTGTCTAGTCTTGCCTGTCTAGTCTTGTCTGTCTAGCCTTGTCTGTCTAGTCTTGTCTGTCTAGTCTTCTATGTCTAGTCTTCTCTGTCTAGTCTTGTCTGTCTAGTCTTATCTCTCTAATCTTGTCTAGTTTTAAGCAATTAGCTTATATCTAGCTAATATACTTATTCATTCATTGCAAAATCCGTTTGGTCTATTAATAAAAACCTGTGTGTTTACTTACGTAACTAAAGTGACCGGCACTGTTTTCGTCGCACAGTTAAATATAAAAAGCGCATTGCTTCATTTCTGCTATTCTTGTTCGCTTGTATAACCTATCCCAACTGCACCGACCGAGAAAATGTCGGAAAATCGGAGAACTGCCGGTCTGTTTTCCATGCACGGAAATGTGACGGAACCGCACGCAATAGTTTTTCCTCTATCTTTAATGGGGCTTATTAATCAATGCCGGTTAGTTTAAAGATACTGCGGATCGATAGAAGTAACTACAAACATGAACAACGACCTAACGAAAGACGTATTACATTTGCTTTATTATCGTCTATATTTCTCTAATTTATTACCATACCATTTACTAATAATGCGTTATAAAGGTAGTAAACGAGTTATGTTTCTTTGAATAATTAGTCGATTATATTGACCTAGTTTACTAGCCGGCGAGTTTAGAAGCGGACGAGTCAGCGGGTGCGATAGTGCTGACACACAATACGCTAGATAGACAACTATATTCGAACCGGGGAGAGAATGCAGTTGTACTGCGCCGAGGTATGAGGGGCAAGGGACGCGCCGATGTAAGCGCAGATTAGTTTGCGTTAAAAAATATGTGTCAGTTTTTCAAGTACGGAACTAAACACCGCGCACTCGAAATAAAGTGGGGGTATGCGCAGAAGAATGCTAAACTCGTCGAGACGAGATGCATTCTTTCGCCGGTACGAGTACAGCTAGCGAGTTGAAACCACGTGTTGAATACTTCGTCTTTTTTTTTCAACAAAGATCTAGCAAAAAACAATATTTGCTTTATTATCGTCTTTATTTGTTTATATTTTATTGATAATAAAAGATAACAATAAAATTAGATAATAAATGAGTTGTGTTTAATTGTCCAATAAGCCGATTCGATTAACCGAGTTTACTAGCCCGCGAGTTTAGAAGCGGGCGAGTAAGCTAATGCGATAGTGATGATTACACACAAAACGCTAGCTAGCGAGTTGAAACCACGTGTTGGGAATACATTGTTGTTTTTTTCGATCAGTTCAATAGAATCTACGAAGACACACGGCTAGTTTAGAAGCTAACAAGTCTAGATGCCAGCGAGTAGCGAGTTAAGTAGATCAGCTTTTAACTTTCGCGACAGGTTGTTTACAATCTGGTAGTTAGCTAGTGAGCATGATTACACTGGGCGAGTTTACTAGCAGCTAGTTTAGCAGTGAGTTTACTAGCAGCTAGTGAATTCGCTGACAAGTAGCTAGTAAACTCGCTCAATGTAATCGACCCGTAACAGAATCTAACTAAATGATAATAATAAAACATGTTTATTGCTCTACTTATAATACAAAAAATACAACAAATGGTTATCGACCCGTGGTCTTTCAACCAGGAATAAACAAATATAGGACAAAAAAGTATTTATTGAAGAAAAAAAAATGTGGATGAGTCGACGTTTAAAGATTCTAGGGAGTTCGGGAAGGATATCTTCTGTTCTAGTTTGTCGTTTTAAACAGAGTTTGTCAATGATGTTATACATCACTGGGATGTCTTTAAATTTCTATGTGAGTCTGTCCTGTCTGTTTACAATTGGTGGGACCTGTATTTTTCTACGGAGAAAAAGTTAGAGGGGTTGTGGAGACATCCCAAGTCTAAAGAAAACAACTGACGTGACCTGCACAGGTCCACCGTCGAAAGAATTGACTTTCGATCTTGCTCCGGTCGCCTGCGCAGGTTCAAAAAACTGCACAGGTTTATTCCCACACACGCTTCGGTCTGCCTGCGCAGGCAAACCGGCACAGGTAGACCTCTCCGGTGGACCGTTTTGTATGGCAAGCATAAGTATGAGGATGAGTCGTAATGCGGTTCGTTTCTGCGACCTCAAGAGTTCGGTTACTTACTTTGTTATGATAGTGGCTAGTAACTGCCCGTAGCCACGGTCCTTGTTGAAATACCCTGATTGCCGTATATTAAGGCTCTAAAATATTTGGAGCGTATGATGATCTGGGACCTGGGACGTAATTTTGCGTCTATTATGAATTTACGTTGACGCGCTGGCGTGTCTCCTGTTTAACATAGCACTAGAAAAAGTAGTTTGAGATGCAGAACTGGATACTAGTGGTGCTGTCTTTAATAAGTCATTACAGGCGCAGGCATACGCAGAAGACACTCTAGATGGACCTGATCTCTAGAACCCTACGAAAAGCAAAAGAAATCTTTGCAAATTATGAAAATGCCGCAAGAAATATGGGACTACAAATAAATGCAAAGTTTATAGCTGCCGCAAAAGAACGCAGGGCGAGAGACGCGGGTCAAAATATGACAATTGGAGAATATAACATCGAAGCAGTGGATGAGTTCGTATATCTAGGAGCCTTGATAAACCCGAGTAAAAAGGCGCATAATGGATCCTTGCAAATCGCTGTTATTTTGGGCTGTCAAAATACTTACGTAAATCGAGCCTTTCGAGAAGCACAAAGATCAGAATCTATACGACGTTAATTGTACCAGTTTGAATCTATGGCTCGAAAACCTGGACCCTAACAACAGCAGATGAGACGTTACTATCAACATTCGAACGAAAAATCCTAAGAAAAATTTATGGTCCTGCCCAAGAGGATAACGTCTAGAGAAGAAGATATAATTTTGAACTTTATAACTTATACAGAGGGTCAGAAAACAGAGACATAATAACAACAATCAGGATTGGCAGGTTAAGATGGACAGGACATGTAGCACGCTATGACAACAACGTGCCAACGCGAAGAAACTTTGAGGCCATACCAACCAGTCGTAGAGGCAGAGGGAGACCAAGGCTGAGATGGACAGACGGCGTTTCTGAGGATGCCAGAAAAATTGGTGCAGCTGACTGGAAGGTCCATGCCAGAGACCGGAAAGGATGGCGGACGAGGCTAGAGAAATTCGAGGCCCTGTAGGGCTCTAGCACTAATGACGATGATGATGAATTTACGTTTAGTGTCGATAATAATTCCGATGTATTTAATGTTGCTGGTCGGTTATACGTCTATGGTGCCTGTGCGGATGTGAGGAAAATTTGAGAAAATTTTTGGAATGAGGAGTTGGCATTTGGAGATAATCTCCACAAGTTAAACCAAGTACTTTGACCTACTCCAGTATCTTAACAACAAGAGGGACAACGTCTATGGTGCCTGTGCGGATGTGAGGAAAATTTGAGAAAATTTTTGGAATGAGGAGTTGGCATTTGGAGATAATCTCCAGTGTCTGTGCGGATGTGAGGAAAATTTGAGAAAATTTTTGGAATGAGGAGTTGGCATTTGGAGATAATCTCCACAAGTTAAACCAAGTACTTTGACCTACTCCAGTATCTTAACAACAAGAGGGACAACGTCTATGGTGCCTGTGCGGATGTGAGGAAAATTTGAGAAAATTTTTGGAATGAGGAGTTGGCATTTGGAGATAATCTCCACAAGTTAAACCAAGTACTTTGACCTACTCCAGTATCTTAACAACAAGACCCTGTTGGTAAGATTCTCGAGTAGCTCAAGGCTACTTTTTAGGGATTTGTTGTGGGATATCAGTGCTGTGTCGTCAGCGTATAAGTCAATAGAGGATTTTTATGGTTGGTCCTAATTATAGATGTCGTGGCAGAAGATGTTGTATTATAGAGGAAGAGCCTTGAGGGAGACCCTGCAGAGGATTAGATGTGGGAAATGTGGAAGTATTGATTTTTTCCTGTTGAGGATCTGTTTTCTGATCTGGAAAATTTTGATTGTATGGAGTAGGTAAGGAGGAACTTTTATTAAAGACATGTTTTACGGAAGACCGGCATGCCAAACACTGTCAAAACCCTTGTTAATGTCCAGGAAGAGATCTGCAGATTTTATTTTGGAGGTATGATGCTTCGATGTTGTTGGTTAGAATGAATAGGAGATGAACAGTGGAATGGGACGGCTTAATACCGAATTGATGTTTGGGGATGTGGTTTGATACGGAATTCCATAATCTGGTTTTAAGGATGTTGTAGCGGCGTCGAAACGTTCCATTTTTATTTCTTAGTTTACGAGGGCATTATAATAATTATCCAAATATTTTCGAACAATTTCCGAAAATATTTGATTAGGGTCGGTAATGTAATCCTCGAGCAGATTAAGAAATATTTGAACTTTTAGTTTTACGAGGGCATTACGCTGATTACCCAAATATTTTCAAAAGAATTTCCGAAAATATTTTATTAGGGTCAATGGTGTAATCCCCGGGCAAATTACGACAAGATCTTTTTCTCGAGAATCGGTAATCACCAAAGCGACAAATTGCCGAAAATAGAAAAATAATCACCCCCAGATGAGGGACCAGTATACCTAGACATAACATAAATACCTGAACCCCCGAACAGGGAGGCCAGTCACGGTCCACACAGTCAGGCGCAACAGTCAGCAAGTCGACTGCAGTTCCATCCAAAAAAACAGACGCAAACAGTCAAGCGACGACTACAGTTCCACCGGACCCAGCCTATCAGCCTGGACTCATGTCCAGGAAGTCCAACCAAGTGCAAGGTCCGAACACCGCCTCTCGTACGCCTCATGATGCCGCTTCCGCTCTGCAACAAACAACAACCTCTACGATGACGCCTTCAACCGTCTACGAGGACGCCGGCAAAACAACCTCTACGATGACGCCTTCAACCATCCACGAGGACACCGGTAACTACAACGTCTGCGATGACGCCTTCTGCCGTCTACGAGGCCGCTATCGACTTGTTAACCTTCCGGATCGACTCATACTGATAGGTGCAAGCTGGTTTTGCATAGAAAACCGCCTATCAGCGAACGACGTCCACGAGTAAGCCTTGCAACAAACTTGCAACAACAAACAACGTCTACGGTAACGACTTCAACCGTCTACCAGACGTCCACGAACAAACCCCGCAACAACGACGACGATGACTAATTCAACCGTCAACGTAGAAACCTGCAACAACAAACAACGTCTACGGTAACGAGCTCAACCATCATACCAGACGTCTATGAACAAACAAACAACAGCAGCAACAAACGCTTACATAGCGTTATAAAAGGAAGGTCTTATAGTCTTCGAAAACATGGTGAACTGGAAAATTTTCAGACCCACTTTTTACCAGGAAACTCAAAGATGGGTTCTCAGATCAAACCATGAGCTGTACAAGTTAGCCAATCAACCCAGGGAGTGAACATAATGAATGCGAGACGGCTGCAATGGGCAGGACATGTAATCAGAATGTATGCTCGCAGAATAGTTCGCCATTTCTATGAGAAGAAGATGGAAGGTTCAAGACCCCCTGGAAGACCGAGGAGTAGATGGCAAGATGAGGTGACCTCTGTCTGCAGACGGATGGGCGTCACTGCATGGGAGGATGTGGCGCTGGATAAAACCTAGGAACGACAGGAAGGTATCACTATCATTACCTAATAAGGCGCCCTCACATTCTGCTGGAGGCAGATAGTGAGAGCGGCACGGGATCGTCAAGTCCCAAAGAAGCCAACGGAGTGAGTGAGTGAGTGGTTTAGTGAGTTCAAAGATTTTGCCAAGGACAGGAAGGAGGGTTATTGGCCGGTAACTGCTTGAAATGAATTTGTTTTGACCTGGATTAGGGATTGTGATAATGGTGCCTGGTTTCTAACAATTAGTAAAGTAACTAAGGTTTAGGAGGCAGTAAACTAAGGTTTAGGAGGCAGAAGTTGAACATTTTGACTAGAAAGGAGTGAATGTCTTCGAAGGGGTGTCTGAGGAGGTATTTGGTGACCACATCGATTTTTACCAAGGACGAGAGCAGAAATTAATTCTTCAAGGGACATTTCATCAAAGTTGTCTGAGGGATTAGTCGTGAACCAATGATAGTTTATTTCTTTTCGCTATTTTGTCATAGTTAAAAGGGACATGGTTATTAAACAGATGACAAAATCACTACACATGATAATGGATGGTATGTTATTATTTGCAGATTTTGTTCTTGAAATGTCCGGGACTTTGCGACTATCTAGTCTAGTCTAGTTTAGTCTAACTAATAGTTTGGTCTAACAAGATACGCAATTCTTTAGTATAGTCCAGTGTTCCCCAAACTTGTTTGTGGTATGCCCCACCGAAACCTTTCCAAACTGATTATACATCCCCTATGTTATCATCATTCAGCTCCACTGCTGGACATAAGCCTCCCCCATTTCTGCCCATTCCCTCCTGTCTTGAGCTCTCTGTATCTAGTTGCCTGCACATCTTTTTAGATCGGTACTTCTTTTATCCCAAAGAAGCCAACGGAGTGATTGAGGGATTTCAAAGATTTTGGCAAGGACAGGAAGACCAGGCAGAAACGAGCGGGGTGAAGAAATGCTGGGCTATCTGTTAGAAAATAACCTATTTCAGATGAATAGCTTCTACAAGAAAAACTTAAATAGAAGATGGACATGGGAAAGCCCATATGGTCACACAAGAAACGAAATAAATTATATCATAACGGACAAAAAACGCATCGTCAAGATGTGTACTGAATAGGTTCTCCACTAGAAGACCCTAGACTCGTACAGGCTAAAGTAGAAATTGATATCCCCTATGTAATATAACATAAATAAACCAGAAAACTTCAATATCTGGACCACGCCATGCGAGGAGATCGTTATGAATTACTACAACTCATTATGCAGGGAAAAATATCAGGAAAGAGCCCGGGAAGACGACGGACCTCCTGGCTCAAGAATTTGAGGGATTGGTTTGATTGCTCCTCTATAGACCTGTTTGGAGCAGCAGTGTCAAAAATAGGAATTGCCATTATGATAACCAACCTCCGTTAGGAGAAGACACCCTTAGAAGAAGATGTAACATATGCGTATAATATCCAGGAATTGAATTGTTCACTGAAGAAGCAAAATCTCATAAGTGCATTTTTAAATTGAACTTAACGATCAAATTGCCTTCTTGTGCTTTGGGAACCACTGGTCTAGTCTGTGTTTAATTTATTTGACCTAGTCTATAGATAAAAGTGTTGGATTTGTTTTAAGCAAAATGTAAATTTGCTAGAAGTTGAATGACAAATTAAAATGAGTTTTGAAAACAAGTTGCTAATTTTAGATGCTTGGATTGACGTAACAGCGTGGAAGTTTTAGATCGATAAACACTCGGCAATTTCTAGTGCGATTTTGAAAAATGTTCTTTCCACGTTTGAATTTTAAAAGAAATTTTGCAAAAAAAAAGATTTTTCTGTGATCTTTCATTTGAAAATATAAAAAGAGCACAGAAAAATCTTTATTTTTTTGCGAAATTTCTTTTATAAATTCAAACGAGGAACGAACATTTTTCAAAATCGTGTTTGTTGCAAAAAATTGCGAATTGAGTGTTTCTAGCAATTTATTTAAGAATTTTCCATATCTAGATTTTATAAAAACCAGAAAATTGTTGAAAAATTGAATGAAAATCAAAAAGATTTAAAAAAAGATGTAAAAATCGTATATACGATACGTAATCGTACGTATAATGTTTAAAGGTAGACTTCCGAGCAAAGCTCTGGCGTTACTAACGCAGCGTCAAAGCCGCCGCGACATAGCGATAGTATTATGCACTATGGAAATGTATGAGGCGCCATTCGAGCGTAGCGACATTGAAGCGCTCAGCGTCAGTGTCGCTGCGCTCGAATGGCGTCTCATACATTTTCATAGTGCATATACTATCGCTATGACGCCGCGTCAGTATCGCTGCGTTAGTGACGCCAGAGCCGCTTTGCTCGGAAGTCTACCTTAATGTACGTATAATGTTTAAGTTTTTATGTTTTTAATGCAATTTAATTCAGGATTTTCTTTATATTTAAGATTTTATAAAACCAAGAATATTGTTGGAAAATTAAATGAAAATCAAAATTTTTCCATAGATTTTTACATAAATGTGCGAAAATGTCTGATTACATATTTGTTGTTTTGAATGTTTAGTTTGTGTAAATCATCCTCCTGCCATTTTTTGCAATTATTTTTTTTGAACAAACGACTTAAACAATATTTTTTCCACACATAATAAAACACAATTTAATAGTTTTTCTTCTTATGCGAAACATTTTCCACAACGCAAAAATAACAATTAACAATTGCAAATTAAAAAAAAAACTATTAAAGTTTCCATATTTATAAACACTTTTATGCCTTCATGCCATTCAATACACAATTCAAGAAACATTTACAGCTTGTTTACAAGGTCTTACAATTACAGTTTTCCGCAGAAATTCACATGTAAGTACAATAAAAAATAAAGTGATTACAACACTCACCACAAGCCAAACCCAAACTGACATCTTCAACAACATAACTTACACAGCACAAATTGAATTAGCACAAATTAAAACATCAAACAGCGACGTGTTAAAAAGCTCAAAAACGAAAAGAAAATAAACATCCAACAAAACCAAGTTATTCAAATTAACCGTGAATTTATTCTTGCCAATTATTTTATTGTAGGTATTAACGCGCTAATTCAATTTGGATTTTTTTTTTCTATAAACATCTTTACATCGCAACAAACCAAACTATGGTCAAAATCTTACAATGAATATTTATCTGTTAATATTTATTAACGAATTTGATCCAAACTTTGTTTTTTAACCCTTTCACCGCCATTCAGGGAGATGTGACCCCGGGGCCCTGAATTTATACAGCGCCGTCCCGGGCGATGTAACCCGGGGTTTCTTTTTTTTTAATAGCACCATCTAGTTTTGAGCTGGATTACCAAACGAGTAACGAGCCGTCACTGTACTTAAAGGGGAAGAGAAATCGCGTTTTTTGGATTTTTTTTTTAAATACTTAAATATTACGCTATAACGATTGGAAATCTCCCTTATCCAATCGGGTATTTTTAAAAAATAATTTCACCGACCTGCCGTCTCCGGGGACGGCTGGGTGAATTTTTCCAGGTTTTTCACTTTTTTGCACACAACTTGGACAATTTTAGTCGCGCAGAGGTGGTTCCGGCGTCGGTGTGTCCGGAACGTCGCCATACATCGGACTATCACCTCACTTTTCGATATTTTTACTTAACATTTTTGCAAAATGCGAAAAACTTACTTTTCTTTTCACAATATTCGTCATTTTTTGACGCCTAAATAACGCGATCCGGAAGTCTTATCGAAAATGGTCGCACGTGGGGCTGTTCTTCTGTTCTTTGACTACAAGAATCTGATGTACGGCTACCGCCGCAGGCGGCGTTTTAGTCGGGCGACCCGGAATCGCAGAAAATGTGAATAACGTCGCTGACAAAAGTCGCGCAGCCACGAGAATGGTGTCGGAGGACGCGTCTCAACGCATTCTACCGGAATCATTTTGTGAATTTCATTTTTCCTAGGTATTTTCGCCATGACCTCCGTAAAAGTGGTAATTTTTGTAATGCAAACTTTTGGTGTTCGTGTAGGGAAGCATTCGGCCTAAATTGCTAGGTCTCGACGGAATCGCAAATTTCTATGAATTTTGAAACGACTGACGTGTGGCGTTTCGCGAATTTACCTGGGGTACCACACCACGTGGGTTTTTAAAGAGGTCACATTAGGCTTCTTTATGCGACAGATCTTCGGTGTTTTAACCGCGCGTCTTCAATGCTTTAACTGCAAATGTCCGTCCGCACGTTGCGCAGTCCCAGGTTTCGTCTTCCGTCCTGTCGCGCTCCTCCAGAGGGTCAAACCCTACCGAAAATCAAGGTTTTTGCAAATGGCCCGACGGAAGCGGAGGCGACAGCGCAAGACGGGATTGTACATTTTTCTCGTGTAAAACCGAGAGCTCCATCGAGCGGTGCCATTTTCGCGACTCAACTCCCAGTTCCAAGGTTCGAACACACCAGGCCAAAACCTAAAATCACGAATTTTGAACGTTTGAGGCGCATTTTTGTGGGATCTCAAAAATTCTTCCGGCTCGTTTGACTGCCGCCGCGCCACGTTTTCAAAGCCCTCGCTCGCCCTCTTGCGACGTCGCGTTCACCTGGTGCAAGAGAAAATGCAACTTTTTTTTACCGATTTTGCAATCACTTCCACGGACGCCCTACTCTTATTTAAAGGGCTCCAGGTTGCCGGTTGGATTCGTTCTATTCAGAACACTTTCCCGCAACTATTCCGGCAAGAATTTTCAAACTGCGAATCTGCGGCATTTTAAAGAGAAGAGTGCGCAAAAAGGGAAAAAAAAAACGGAGGCGTTTTACGGCGGTACCTAGAACGTCCGAACAAATTGACGGATCGGAACGGGACCGGCGCCGTTCGATCGGACATAAAACCTATTAGTTTGTTTGGGAGTTTAATCTTGATTGCGTTGAAGATGGCGTTGCGACGCTATAAAAACGAAAAACGTCAGGACGTCCAGAAAAACTCCCACAAAATCGCCAACTAAAGCTCTGCGGGAACGGTTCGGCAGAGATTTCGACAGAGAATTGAACGTTTTATCGTTTAGAGTAAGCGGCATCACGCTGCGTCGTTTACCGAAACTCGCCGCATTGGAGGAAACAAATGACGAAAGAAAAACGTCCATATTTTTGCAGTCGCCCGGTGAATGTTCTGGATTTTTCAGTGGATTGCAGAATGGTGTTTGAATGGTTGAATTGGCTTTCCACACCAATAATTGGACATCGCGGAATCGCGTCGCGGCGCCCACTTATAACTGTTAATCTGCACAGAGAAAAATTTGAATGTCGATTTGGGGCACCAGGATGTCGCGTTTTTTGAAATTCCAAGTTGACCGGTACGTGGGCCCCACAGAGCCGCGCATTTTGGTGCCGGCGCTGCGTCGCTGCGATCTTGGAGTCGCCCGCCACAATTCGAAACGTATCGGCTCTCCTTCGCTGGAAGGTGCGGTCAGTCTGCCCGCTACAGCTTCGCCGTTTCTGGGCGCAACGACTCGAAATTGCACGCTTTCGATTCGGAACGGACGCCCGCGCCTCTTTTACATTTATGGTTTCGCGATCCAAGCCGTCCGATCCGGAAATATTTTCATAAATGTGCAGGGTGCACTGTAAAAGTGCACCTTCTAGTTTGCCGCCGTCTGCGTTCAACGTGCCGCGGCGGACTCGCGAGTTTTCGACGAAGATCTTTAGACTGAACCTGTGGCTTTGCGGCAGTGTAACCGGCGCCGCGGCGCTCGGTGTTATGGAGGAGCAAAGGATTATAAAGGAGCTCTATTTTCCGTTTTTTATCAAAAGGTGATCAATGTGAAAGGGGTTGCATAACCGGATTTTTTATAAATATTGGCGCTGTGTTTTATTCCTTAAAATTGTCATGGCAGTGAAAGGGTTAAAGTTTGAAATAGTAGTTTATAATACAAGTGTGTGAAGAAGGGTTTTTGTGCACTCATTGCGACACCAATCGGCTTCGGCTCGTGCTTTAAACTTCGCAAATCATGCACAAAAGCCTTTCACACTGTTAAATCTACAAAAAAATAATTGTTTCTTACCGATAATATTGTAATTTTGACAGACAACATACTTCAAATAAGTAACACAATAACGTTAGAACTTTGAGCGCCTCCGTGGAAAAAAATGCTAACTAGTAAAAACGCACAGTGACCGGAAGGCGATTTAGTCGTTGTCGATATAGTCTAGGTTAACCTAGATTTAATCTAGATTAGGTTATGGTTAGGTTACGTTATATTCGAGCTAGATAAATCCAGACTGAGAGGCGAAGACTTCTTGATTCAAAATAAGAAAAATTGGTTCAATTTTAATTTAATATACAAAGTCTATCTATGTTTTTGTTTCGTGGGGCAAGTTGTTGCCATAGTAACAATAAACAAGAAATCGTTTAATAATGAAACTCCATTTGATTTGCATTGGACTTTTACGCACGATTTGGATACTTTTACGCACGATATAATAATGGCATCCTTCACATAGAATAATGTATTTAAAGAGTTAATTGTTTTAGCCTTAACTATATGAAACGACATTTTAAATTATTTGAATAAAACTAATTATGTGAATTGTTTCATGTGATCAATTCATCTGGTCACATGAAACAAATTTGTTTTATAAAAGTTTTATTCAAATAATTTAATAATGCGTTAATTAATGTGTTCATTTTGGTGTGTGAGTAGATAAAAGTTATTGCTGTTGTGTTTTGGTTTAAATAATTTTAGGTCGCGCAAGACTCAATTCTGGGTTGGGGATCATTGTTTAAATAGTTTTGGGTTGGGGAAGTTTGTCAAAAAAAAATTGAATTGGGGAAGATTGTTTAAATAATATAGAACTGGGCAAGATTGTATAATGAATTTTGGGTTTGGGGAGGATTGTTCCAAAAAAATTGGCCTGGGCAAGACAGCAAGTTTCTGAAGGTTTGTAAATGGTGATGGTAATCTGGCGATTGTGGAAATGTTACACAGAAAATGAAAAACAAAATCATCATTTTTTGGTGTTCTCAAAAAGATAATTTTTGAAAATTGTGAATTTGAAACATTGACAGATTTTTTAATTTTCATAATTCTCGAAAATCCCATCACAATTTCAAGACACAACACAACACTAAACAATAGTTGATAATATAAGAGTGGATAGACAACACTAGACACACAAGACTAGACAGACAAGAATAGACAGACAAGACTAGACAGACAAGACTAAACAGACAAGACTAGACAGACAAGACTAGACAGACAAGACTATACAGACAATACTAGATAGACAAGACTAGACAGACAAGACTGGACAAACAAAACTAGACAAAAATAACTTACCAACAATGTTTCTTGTTTCAGATTTGGGAGAGAATTTTTGAGAGAAAAATGTGTAAAACATGGCACAAACTGTTTCGCGAGCTAGGACGCGAAAAAGCTGATAAGAATTTAAGGTTTAAACAAATATTTTGCACGGCATTAGGAGAGGCAAACGAAACTAAGCAGTTTTTTCCACGAGCGGAGAAAATTGGCAAGGACGAAACATTTAAGTTTTTATTTGCATGGCAAATCCAAAGTGCAGTTATTTATAATTTGTACACATAAAAATTACGAACGTAAGAAAATACCTTGTCTACCTAGTCTAATGTAATAAGTATAGACCTGTCTAACTTAATAAATATAAACTAGCCTGAACAAATAAGTATAGATCGGCCTATTCTAATAAGTAGTCTAATCTAATAGGCATTCTAGCCTATTCCAATAAGTAAGAGCCCAATCAATCTTAACTAATTCAACTCAAAACTAATCTATTCTAATAAGTATCTTCCTGTGGCGCTACAGTCCTAGTGGACTTTGACCTCCTCCACCTACCTGCACTTGTGGTGGATGTCTAGATCTTAGACACAAGTATAGCGAGCCCAATCTATCTTTAACGTGGATAGCGAGCCACTAGTTTAATGCCTGCCATAAACACAACGGTCCACCGGAGCGTGTGTGGGAATAGACCTGTGCAGTTTCGTGTGTACTGTTGACCTGCGCAGGCAAACGTGCACATATAACCTCTCCGGTAGACCGTAGCGTGTATGGCGGGCATTAGGAGGTTTTTTTTCTTGAAAGATAACTGTGATGCCCTTGCCAGAGCCATGCACAGGAGGGCGGTGGATTATTTCCATACTCATGCCCCCGGCATTTGAATCTGGGACTTATGAGTTAGAAATCCAACGCCTTGACTACTAGCCCATCACCGCCTCATTCTAATAAGTATACACTAGTCCACGTCTGGGCAAATAGCGACTCGCGGCCCACATGTGGCCCACGTCCAATTTATATGCGGCCAGCGAAGCAATTTATAAACTACTTTAATTGGAAGTGAGATGCTTATTATGTTTACCAGGCCTGATATTTCCTATCCCAATCTACCTTTTTCTCTTTTCCTATCCCAGGATCCCTAGGATTCTTTTCCTATCCTAATCTACCTGCACTATTTTATAGACTGCACATTTACGGGTGTTCTGAAAAAATTTTGTTTTACAAGAAGAATATATTGTCCACTATGAGAAAACCTAATAATATTGTTCTGTCTAGGCGAGTATATATGCAATGGTCGTGGTTTACAAATAAGTACAGCATAATAATTGATAATCCGGCGGTTGGTTAAGTTCCGTAATCCGGCGCTTTGGGGAAACACGTGACTTTTCTTTACGCTGCCCCGTGCCAGATATAAACCTCGCGCACAGAAAAATCAAAGTCAAAAACAACACCATCCAGAGTTCTTGGAAAAAGGTCTGGCCAACACACCCTGCTTTTAACTCTGAAAACTTGATTGACGATTCTGACCAACTCTACAATTGTCTTACTATCTGTTCTAAGTTTGTACATATTTTTTTGTATGTAAACGTTTACCTATACATATACATATTTTATTTTTTATGAAATAGAATTGTGCATAAAATATGTAAATTTGTTATTGTTTTCGGTGAATCTTGATAATCCGGCGGTTGTCTGATCCCATGTGTCGGATTATCAAGATTATACTGTAAATACAGTATAATCTCGATAATCCGATACATATGGGACCAAACAACCGCCGGATTATAAGAAAGAGTGGTGGCAGGAAAGACCACGAGCGGTCTCCAGACCCCCGGATTACTGAACGTGTTGTTCGATTAAGCAACGGCCGAAATTTTCTTACGCAATGTGGCCCGACAGCCAAAATATTTGCCCACCCCTGCACTAGTCCAATGTAGCCTATTCCAATAAGTATACAATAGACTAGACCATTCTAATAAGAGTAATAAGTATACACTAGACTAGCCTATTCTAATAAGAGTAATAAGTATACACTGTGTAATTTAATATGTATAGACTAGCCTATTATATTTTTATTATTATATTATAAGTATAGGACGTTTGGACGATAGTTTGACAATTTTAATTTGAACAAAATAGACCAGGAAATAGTCATATGGATAGTGAAATAGTCAATAGTTAAATAGATAGTCATATGAATTACGTATCAAGTCTCCCGACTGAGTTCAGTTACTTGCTTCTATTAGATTACATTTACACGTATAGGGTTGGAATTGGATTAAAATCAACCATTTGACCAAGCAAGATACAAAAATAAACTTTGTGAGTGTAGTTTTAATTGTTTTTAAAATCATAGCAGGAAAATCAATCGTCATATGAATTGCGTGTAACATCCATTCCAATCTCCCGACTCACAATCAGTCCGAATGTTTGCTTTTATGTAATTACGCTTAAACGTGTTGAATAACATTAAAAATATTTGTTTAATATATTAAGAGTTATAACTTCGGATAAGCATTTCGATAATATTTAATATTAGACTTTCATGAAAATTGTTTTCAAAATATGTTCCATGATGTTATACTACCAATTATACACCTGTTTTCTTATCAATGTTTGCCGATTTTTAAGAATAGGCGATAATTCTCGGGTTTGTGATAAGATAAGGTCGATTTATCATCGGTTTTATTTCTGGAATTATTTTCGCAAGTGTTTGTTATCGGTTTCAAAAGATTATAAATAGACCTTTTCATAGTTTAATTTTTTGTGCGTCAATTTCCGCCATGTTTCTCGGGCACTTTATGACGTATAATCAGTGAAAATAACAAAATCTGCCTGAAACTTTCAAATTCCCGCCATTGAAACATGACGGACGCGCATGCGCTTAACTAAACGTAAAAAGGTCTATTGAAAAAGAATGCATTCTCAAAAGGCATGGTGTTGAATATGCTCAGCTGGAGTATTGGCACCGGTCGTTTTTGAAGATGAAATGTGAAACGCAGTAGTTGTTAATAGTGAACGTGATGTGGAGATCACCTCCAAGAAGTTGTCTAGGGTCAAGACTAATTTAATTGCAAGCACAAATCTAACTCTCTACAACTCAAAAATAGAACAAGTATACTCGTGCAAGTATCTGGGCCACGAAATTCGCATGAGCAAAGAAAACCAAACTTGCGAGTTGTTAAGAAGAATTGGCCTAGCTAGGGCAGCCTTTGGAAAACTAGGCTATGTCCTAGGATCCGACATTCCCACCTACCTTAAAAGGAGAGTCTTCAATCAGTGCGTCTTACCTGTACTAACATATGGGGCCAAAACATTAACCCAAACAAATCACACAGCTAACAAAATCAGAGTAGCATAGAGAGCAATGATGGGTCTGAGAGACAAGGTTCTCAACACAACTGTGACGGGAAGAAGTGGAGTAACCAACGCCATCGAGAGGAATTGCGCGGGACACCTGGCGATGTGATGACAGATGGACGAGAAAGGTGACGGAGTAGAGACCGCGTAACTATGCATTCCAAAATAGAGGAAGACCGCCCACTCGTTGGTCAGACGATCTTAAGCGTATCCATCCCAGTTGGATGAGAGCAGCAAGGGACAAAGGGGGATAGAAGTTGTTACGGGAGGCTTATGTCCAGCAGTGGACAAGTATAGCTGGATGATGATGGTGATGATGTGGAGATGCTACTTTCTTAATGGATGCCATCGCTTAACTCCGATTACCAATAAACGATATTTGGTATCAGCAAAGGGGGAAAACCGACCCACATCACAAATAACCAAAAACGAAGCAATAACTAATGAGATGGATAAGTGCACTCTATGGGGGACATACGTCAAGAAGCTCTTCCATGATAAAAGGTCGGAGGCAACAACCAACCCAACGCAACATGACCTCTCACAGGACCAAGCATTGAAAAACCGAATTAGTACACGCCATTAAGGTTGCAAAGAACAACAAAACACCAGGTCCAGACGATATCTATGCAGAATATTTCAAGCAGATACGGGAAGAAAACATAAACCTGATTTTAAAACTATACAACAAGATCTAAGACACTGGACAACTTGCAAAAGAATGGCTACGTTCATTATGCTTCCCAAAAAGCAAACAGCAACCAAATACAAAGATCACAGGCCAATCTCGCTAATGAGTCACGCATTAAAAATATTCCTACGCAGCATACACACACTTGAAGGGCTAAGTGGAGACACTCAGTTCGGATTTAAGAGCGACACCGGTACACGAGAAGCAACATTCTGCCTAAAGACATTGGTACAAAACTGCTATGACCAAAGAAAGGACATTTTCCTGTGCTTCATCGACTATGAAAAGGCGTTCGATAGCATCTACCACGAACGACTCATCGAATATCTAAAAAGAGCTGGTATAGATGAAAAAGGCGTAAGAATAATCCAAAACCTTTACTGGGAACGGTCGGCCAATGTCAGAATAAACAACCAATTATAGACAGAAGTAATTGAGACAAAAAAGGGGTACGGAAAGGATGTATAATGTCATTTCATCTCTATGTCGAAGAAATATTCTCAGAAGCCTTCGATGATCTAGAAATCGGAGTAAAAGTGAACGGTACCACGATAAACAATATAAGATACGCAGACCACACAGTGATTATAGCAAAGCAACCAGTAGCACCTACAGCAACGAATAAGCAACATACAACATACACAGACAGGCATTCAACCAACTACGTCCCTTGATATGCGATAAAAACCTAAATTTAGAAATCCGGCACAGAATGGTCAAATGCTACGTTTGGCCAGTCCTACTGTATGGAGCAGAAACCTGGACGATAAAAGTAGCATGCACTAATAAAATCGAGGCGTTCGAGATGTGGACAATCAGAAGAATGCTCCGTATCTCATGGGTGGACCACATTACCAACGAGGAGGTGCTGAGAAGGGCAGGAGTGGACATACTACTATTCAATACCATAAAGTAGCGCAAGATGGGTATCTGGGTCACATACTAAGATGGCCAAAATATCGAATACCCCAGCTTATACTCGAAGGAAAGAAAAGAGGGATGATCTTCCATCGGAGGTGTGGAAGATGCTTGAGCCACAAGCAGCTCATCAAGCAGCTTTCTAGCAGATATCTTCAACAATATCGTCAATGAGAACGAAGCTCCTCTTACTTGGCTCAGCAGTGTAACAATAACAATTTGGAAAGGTAAAGGAGATGTGCACAACTGCTCAAATTATTCACCGATTCGCCTGCTTTGCCACAAGATTGCATCAAACCGATGTGGTTTTATGAAAGGTACAGGGACGATCGATGCTATTCACACCACTCGTCTTTTGATGGAAAGGCACATAGAAAAGAGGAAACCACTTCATATAGCCTTCTTGGATCTTGAAAAGACCTTCGACAGGGTACCTCGTGATCTAATATAGTATGCACTACGACAGCATGGGGTACCAGAAGCATATGTTCAATGGGTTCAGCTTCTTTATCGGAATGTCACCAGCTATGTCCGATGTGCTCGAGGAACTCCGCAACTTTTCCCATCAGAGTTGGTGTTCATCAGGGGTCAGCTTTGTGCCGGCTCCTTCATTATCAGTCTTGACACCATCGCAGCCGAACTACTGCAACCAGATCCTTGGACGTTACTGTATGCTGACGATATCATTGTAGCATGAAAGCATCACCAAGAATTGGAACAACATGTTCAATGTTAGAAAACTGCACTAGACACACATGGCCTACGACTTAACATTGGGAAGACAGAGTATATGAAGTGTGGAGTACCAACTGAATTCAAATACTTGGGTACGCTAATCTGTTCAGATGGGCAAACACTCCCAGATGCCCGAAATAGAGTCAACGTTGCATGGCTGAAATGGTGTCAAGTCTCTGGAGTTATTGACTCAAAAATTTACAGAACCATCAATCAACAAGTAGCACTGTATGGTACTGAATGCTGACCAGTAACGAAGAGACATGAACAACAACTACATGCCATGGAGATGAAGATGATCCGCTGTACAAAGGGATTTATTAAACTGGACCGCATAAGGAATGATAATGTTCGAGCTACATTTGGTGTGGTTCCAATCCCTGAAAAAACGCGGGAGAGCCGTCTACGTTGGTATGGCCATGTACTGCGTAGCAATCACTCTTCAGTCGCGAGAACTGCACTTGACATCAATCCAGAAGGACGACGACCACAAGGGCGACCGAGAAAGCGCTGGCTGGATACTATGCGGGAGGACATGGAACTAGTAAATGCCACAACTAGAGACGCTCAAGATCGATCAGTATGGAAGAAAAAGTGCAGAAAATCAGACACTGCAATAAAGCGGTATTAATGCTAGGATGATGATGATGGTACTCGAAGGAAAGATAGAAGGCAGAAGGGGCATCGGACGTAAACAGCTATCATGGCTTAGGAACATCAGGAACTGGACCGGAATCAGAAAGTTTGGTGACATGTGCCAAACAGCAATAAACAAAACATTCACAATTATTCAATAAATGATAATTCGCCAACGCACATAGGTGTAAGGCAACAGAAGAAGAAGGTATCAGCAAGATGGTGCAAGGTCTCATGTATCCAACGTGTCTATGGGAGTGTTACGCGAGTTCTTTCCTGATTTTATGATTTCCCAGCGTGGGGATCAGTTTTGGCCTCCTTGTTCTTCGGATTTGTCGGCTTTGGAATATTTCTTATGGGCTCATGTTAAATCTAAGGTTTATCAGACCTGAAACCCCGGAAGACTTAAAACGAAACATTCGACAAGCTATTGGTGAGATTTCGCCAGAAATGCGTTCATTTTTGCATCGATCTCAGTCATGCATCGAAGCAAACATAGGTCATCTAATCGATGTAATTTTTAAGAAGTAAGGGGAAGAGGACGACCAAGACAGAGATGGATAAACAACATTGAAGAGGAAGCCAAACAAATATTGAAAGTTCGTAATTTGAAAACAACAGCAAGGAAACGAGACGGCTGGAGGCAGACAATACGGGAGGTCCAGCTCCGAATGGGACTGTAGCGCCACGAAGAAGATTTAACTTGTTATAAAACTTATTTTGCAGATTTTACTTTGCAAAGTTTGGTGTGTGGCAAAGTTTTTTGCAGTTTAAAATCGGGACACTCTTAATTCGTCACCCTTTATATATTCATCAAGTTTTTGTACGTTAAAACTCTTCATTTATTAAAAAAATTGTAACAATGTTTTCCAATTTTTAAACCTTAACTTAAAGGGCAAATTGGATAAAACAGATTTGGCACAATTTTAAAATCGAGTAAATCATCGAAATTTTACTCACTTAAAAAAAAATTAAACAAATGTTACTTCGAGTATTTGTAAATACTGTATCCATTTCATACTAATCTCTCGAATACCGTATCCATTTCATACTAATGTGCACATTCCAACAACCAACATCAACCACAAGAGAACGCGAATTTACAGTTATTTGAAAATCTAGGCAAATCATGCATTAAAGCCCAAAGCTGATTCCCATACAATTATTTTTATAATTATTAATTGCAGTAACTTTATTAGGAAACTTCACTATTGGTACAACATTATCTGTAATACTCGCAACTAGCACAAAAGGTTAAATACCTATACAGTATTAAAACTCAACAAGTCACTTCAATTCAGCGCTTTATGTATCTACATAACTATCCTTATATTAAGACTACATCCATGTAATTTGCATCAAGTTAAAACTAAGTCTTTCTAATTTGCGAATTTGAAAACTATTTTGCAAAAATTTGAACACTCTCGAGATATTTGGCTTATTGAGTGACTAATTTTGCGACAAATTTTTAACTTTAACGTGGAATTTAAGTGTTTTTGTATCTACATGGCTATCTTAATATCAAGACTACATCCATGTAGTTTACTTCAATGTAAAACTAAATATATTTAATTTGCGAATTTAAAACCTATTTTTCAAAAATTATATTGTTCAACTAGAGTGCTATTTTTTGGACTAATTGAAATATGATTTTCACGCAACTGGACTCTATTTTAAACCAATTAAAAATGATTCTGACTCAACTGGGTTCTACTTTCGACCAATCGAAATATGATATTGACTGAATTCTATTTTAAACCAATTTCAAATCTACTTCACAACAAACTCAAACTCACTGGATCGAGTTACAACAGTACTTACAACAAATGCATTTACACATTTCCCTTTAACAGAACAAATGCTTACAGTAACGAGGAAATCTCTGCGAGACAATGGGGATTACAAGCAACTAGAAGAACTCTGTGCTCACAATGCCTTCGCGAATCGATTATGATAATTATAAAACAATCGCGAAATAATTGCTGTTATTAATTGTATCACAACCAGAATGCGATACAGGTGCACAATATATCACATTACACCGGTGTAATACCGCGAAAATTACATGGAAAGTCGAGGAAATTTAATCATACGGGAAAAAATAATACACTACGTATAAGAAATAACAGAAATAATTGGTTTTGCAAGAAAATTAAGATCTAATAAGCATTGTTTTACTATATCTCACAATTTAGTCTTTGTCCAATTACACCTTTGTTTTCTTAGATCTAGTTTTAGTCCAGTCTAGTCTTGCCTGACGGTTTAGTCTTGTCTGCCTAGTCTTGTTTGTCTAGTCTTGCCTGTCTAGTCTTGCCTGTCTAGTTTTGTCTGTCTAGTCTTGTCTGTCTCCCGGGTTCGAATCCTGGTCGGGGAGGCGACAACTAGGGCGGTTTTCATTAACCGTCCGGGCTGCCCACCCTGAATGAATGCAATATATGCGATACCGGGGTGGCGCATACTAAAAGCCAAGGCGGAATAGGGGATTTGGTGAGTCTTGTCTGTCTAGTCTTGTCTGTCTAGTCTTGTCTGTCTATTCTTGTCTGTCTAGTCTTGTCTGTCTAGTCTTGTCTGTCTAGTCTTGTCTGTCTAGTCTTGTTTGTCTAGTCTTGTCTGTCTAGTCTTGTCAGTCTAGTCTTGTCTGTCTAGTCTTGTCTGTCTAGTCTGTCTAGTCTGTCTAGTCCTGTCTGTCTAGTCTTGTCTGTCTAGTCTTGTCTGTCTAGTCTTGTCTGTCTAGTCTTGTCTGTCTAGTCTTGTCTGTCTAGTCTTGTCTGTCTAGTCTTGTCTGTCTAGTCTTGTCTGTCTAGTCTTGTCTGTCTAGTCTTGTCTGTCTAGTCTTGTCTGTCTAGTCTTGTCTGTCTAGTCTTGTCTGTCTAGTCTTGTCTGTCTAGTCTTGTCTGTCTAGTCTTGTCTGTCTAGTCTTGTCTGTCTAGTCTTGTCTGTCTAGTCTTGTCTGTCTAGTCTTGTCTGTCTAGTCTTGTCTGTCTAGTCTTGTCTGTCTAGTCTTGTCTGTCTAGTCTTGTCTGTCTAGTCTTGTCTGTCTAGTCTTGTCTGTCTAGTCTTGTCTGTCTAGTCTTGTCTGTCTAGTCTTGTCTGTCTAGTCTTGTCTGTCTAGTCTTGTCTGTCTAGTCTTGTCTGTCTAGTCTTATCTGTCTAGTCTTGTCTGTCTAGTCTTGTCTGTCTAGTCTTGTCTGTCTAGTCTTGTCTGTCTAGTCTTGTCTGTCTAGTCTTGTCTGTCTAGTCTTGTCTGTCTAGTCTTGTCTGTCTAGTCTTGTCTGTCTAGTCTTGTCTGTCTAGTCTTATCTGTCTAGTCTTGTCTGTCTAGTCTTGTCTGTCTAGTCTTGTCTGTCTAGTTTTGTCTGTCTAGTCTTGTCTGTCTAGTCTTGTCTGTCTAGTCTTGTCTGTCTAGTCTTGTCTGTCTAGTCTTGTCTGTCTAGTCTTGTATGTCTAGTCTTGTCTGTCTAGTCTTGTCTGTCTAGTCTTGTCTGTCTAGTCTTGTCTGTCTAGTCTTGTCTGTCTAGTCTTGTCTGTCTAGTCTTGTCTGTCTAGTCTTGTCTGTCTAGTCTTGTCTGTCTAGTCTTGTCTGTCTAGTCTTGTCTGTCTAGTCTTGTCTGTCTAGTCTTGTCTGTCTAGTCTTGTCTGTCTAGTCTTGTCTGTCTAGTCTTGTCTGTCTAGTCTTGTCTGTCTAGTCTTGTCTGTCTAGTCTTGTCTGTCTAGTCTTGTCTGTCTAGTCTTGTCTGTCTAGTCTTGTCTGTCTAGTCTTGTCTGTCTAGTCTTGTCTGTCTAGTCTTGTCTGTCTAGTCTTGTCTGTCTAGTCTTGTCTGTCTAGTCTTGTCTGTCTAGTCTTGTCTGTCTAGTCTTGTCTGTCTAGTCTTGTCTGTCTAGTCTTGTCTGTCTAGTCTTGTCTGTCTAGTCTTGTCTGTCTAGTCTTGTCTGTCTAGTCTTGTCTGTCTAGTCTTGTCTGTCTAGTCTTGTCTGTCTAGTCTTGTCTGTCTAGTCTTGTCTGTCTAGTCTTGTCTGTCTAGTCTTGTCTGTCTAGTCTTGTCTGTCTAGTCTTGTCTGTCTAGTCTTGTCTGTCTAGTCTTGTCTGTCTAGTCTTGTCTGTCTAGTCTTGTCTGTCTAGTCTTGTCTGTCTAGTCTTGTCTGTCTAGTCTTGTCTGTCTAGTCTTGTCTGTCTAGTCTTGTCTGTCTAGTCTTGTCTGTCTAGTCTTGTCTGTCTAGTCTTGTCTGTCTAGTCTTGTCTGTCTAGTCTTGTATGTCTAGTCTTGTCTGTCTAGTCTTGTCTGTCTAGTCTTGTCTGTCTAGTCTTGTCTGTCTAGTCTTGTCTGTCTACTCTTGTCTGTCTAGTCTTGTCTGTCTAGTCTTGTCTGTCTAGTTTTGTCTGTCTAGTTTTGTCTGTCTAGTCTTGTCTGTCTAGTCTTGTCTGTCTAGTCTTGTCTGTCTAGTCTTGTCTGTCTAGTCTTGTCTGTCTAGTCTTGTCTGTCTAGTCTTGTCTGTCTAGTCTTGTCTGTCTAGTCTTGTCTGTCTAGTCTTGTCTGTCTAGTCTTGTCTGTCTAGTCTTGTCTGTCTAGTCTTGTCTGTCTAGTCTTGTCTGTCTAGTCTTGTCTGTCTAGTCTTGTCTGTCTAGTCTTGTCTGTCTAGTCTTGTCTGTCTAGTCTTGTCTGTCTAGTCTTGTCTGTCTAGTCTTGTCTGTCTAGTCTTGTCTGTCTAGTCTTGTCTGTCTAGTCTTGTCTGTCTAGTCTTGTCTGTCTAGTCTATATATCTATATATTTTATATTATCCTAGATTAACTAGTTCTCTGTGTTAAGCTATAACTATGAATATTAAAAGGTTTTTAATCCCAATATTATAAATATAGTCTCGTCTACCGATCTAAAAATGATCATAAAGCATTTCACCAGAACAAGACGCGACTAAATATACCTTCAGCACACTCACTCTTGGTCCATTCAGAGAAATGACACTGGAATTAAGTCCCAAAATAGAAACTTCAAGGTCTCACAATCTCCTTTGAAATCGTTTGATCGGACACTATAGTCTTATCTATCTTGTATTGACAACTTAATATTGTTTGTCTAACGTTGAGTGTCTTGTCTGTCTGAACATGGTTGCCTAGTCTTATCCGACAAATCTTGTCCGTCTAATCTTTCACTAAACTAGTCTTGCCTATTAAGTCAGTCTAGTTTAGTCTATTAAAAAAAAGGGGAACTTACTACTCATAAGTCCTTAATGCTTCCAACATACAAGTTCAGCCAAATCCAACATTATTTGCGATTTCAAAGTTAATTCAAAACACCGCTCAAAATTTGCAAACATGTATCACCCATAACTGGCAAAACTCAATAACCGAATCATCAAATTGCAAACATTCTTTTGTTTTGTATACAGAAGATTTTGAAAATTTCGAAAAATAAAACTGTCCGCGTATGCGTTTGATAAGACGCTGGCTCTTTGATAAGTTCAAATCGAATTGCAAACAAAGTTCTTTTGTTTACACAGAAAATTTCGAAAAACAAAACTGTCCACGACCGTGTTTGAAATGAGGCTCGCGATCACTTTAAAAGTTTAAAAGGCGCCTCCTTCCTCTCGCCCGAAAGACTTAGACATTACGCAACACCGACCGGTTGTTTAACTGCATTTTAACCTGCACTTTGTCCGAGTCTCTTAAACGACTGGATTTCGAAATCGACTCGCAGCTCCAGATGATAATGACCTTAGCGTGAGTAAAATTAGTAAATGGGGAATAGCGTCATTATTACTGTCATTAGTTTCGGATTATAACAGATTGCCCTAATTATTTAAAATAACTTACGATGGTATCTATACAAGAATGTTATAGTGATAATATTTGTGTTTGGTCGTTTATATTACATTGTCCTCTTCTTCTTCCTGTCCTAGTGAACTTTGCTACAGTCCTACTGGACTTTGACCACCTCTCCCTGCTTACACGTGTGCTTGGTGTCTAGATTACTTAGATAGAAGTATTATAATTATTATTATCAGATTTCTTCTACCCTTTCGGGTGTAGAATTTTTTATCAATTTTATGTATTTTCCGTTATTATTTTGTTCCATCTCTTTTTGTTTCTTGTGATTTCCTTCATCTGGGCGTTTGAGATTCCTCTTCTTTCCATAATGTTTTCGACATATTTGTCCCATTTTTTTTTTGGTCTTCCCACTTTCTTTTTCCCCGTTATTTTCGTTTGCCATATTATTTTTGTTTGGTTGGTGTCTTCGCTTCTGTGTAGGTGTACCAGCCATTGCAGCTGTCTGTCTTCTATTATTTTGTTTAGTTCTCTTATTCCTAGTTCTCTTCTTATGTCCACGTTTCTGTCTATCTTTTCTGGTTACTCCATATACTTTTCTTAGATATTTCATCTGTAGTGTCTGTATCGTGCTTTCTTGTCTCCTATTTAGCGTCCAGGTTTCGCATCCATATAACAGTGTATAGACACAAGTATAAGGGAGCAATTACAGTTTTCAACGTGGGTCGCGAGAGCCACCATTTTAGGGGAGTTTTTTATTCTTGGCAGATTAATGTGATGGTTTTGCCAGAGCAATATTCATAATCTTGCATCGGGATTTGAACTTTGACTTATGGCTTAGTAATCCGTACCTTGACTACTAGGCCACCACCGCTTCTCATGTATTGTCTATTTAGTTATTTAGTGTAAAAATAAATGTTCATTCACATTCTCTGAATTGAAATATTCTGTGGAAATGGAAATTTAGTGGTAAAAACATAGTGATTTTTGCAAATTAGAATAAATATGGATTACCACGTAGTAATTGTCGCAACCTAGCAATCTTCATTCATTCCCTTTATATAGTTCGTTTCATCTTTGGCAAGATGTTTTTGAGTAATTGCATTTTTATTTGAAACCAACAGGAAAACAAAACGAAATAGTCGAACATTAAAAGGAATTTGTAATGAATCTCCACGGCATTTGTGCGGTTAACGACTTATTTTTAGACTAACTGCATTAAAAGCTTTATGGAAACTTCTTTGTTTACGTCTACGGATTTTCATTTCAGAACACCAAATATTAGATTACAAATGATAAAATTTAAGCAAAAATCAAGAGATATCTATCTAGTCTAGTATGTCCACTTTATTCAGTAATTCTAGTTTAGTCAGTTTAGTTTAGTCAGTCTAGTCTAGCCTGTCTACTCTGTCTAGTCTATCTAGTATGCCTAGTCCAGACCTGGGCAAATGGCTGCCCGCATGCGGCCCCGTCGACATTTTACGCGGCCCAAGAACTTTTTACAAATTACTTTAAGGAGCTTAAGTAGGAGTTAGCCGCGGTAGTGCAACGTTGCATGAAAAAGTTGATGTGATTTTGAGTTGATTGAGAATTTAAAAAAAAATCCTATATTGTATGACCTACTATATTGTATGTACAAACGGATTCGGTTCGTACACTAGGAAAAACTCATCACCAATGCTCTTCAATCCGAGAATTCAACTCCCGAAGATTGGTTTGCAGTAATTCTCCACTCTCGGCGCGAGTGGTGTAGTGGTGACGCTCGTGGCCTCATGTTAGAGCGCTAACTGACGAGTATAGAGGTCCGAGTTCTATCCCCAGCGCCGGCCAAATTTGTTCCAGAAAGACAGATGTGAAAAATGGCAATAAGCGCAATTTACTATAACAACAGATTTCTGGGCCTAAGTGAATGTGATAGAATACAATAGGCTACCAATAGGCAGCAGTGTTCGAAGGGTCGGCAAACCAGGTAATCACATCGAACCAAACTTAAAATTTTTTTTTTTAAATCTCCACTCTGCTCTGTCTTCAGCCTTCTGCTTCATTTCTTAATCTCTTGAGCAGCCTCCACCCCGAGATCCGATCAGTTCCGATGGATTCCGATCATCTTAAATGGAGTGGTTTCTTATTGCCTTCTCCATCCTACGCCGTTGGCCATCAAGTGGCTCTTCCGCCTTTAGAGGCAGTTTTACCTCTACCGTTATCTCTACCCGCTCATCTGCCCTCCGAAAGCCGTTGGCACTTGGTATAGGGGGACCACTTACATCGGTGGTAACACGGTGAAATTACAGTTAGACCTTCTTTACTTTAATTTCTTCTTATTTAATGGCGTTTGCCAAACAACAAACACAATACTAGAAATGAATTTTTATTTTGAATTTGAAATCACGTAAGCGATGGAAATGTAATGTCTAAATGAATACCGAAATATCGCCGAGAAATATTTAAAATTTTTGAATGTTTCTGTTAGTTTCCGGAGCTTGCAAATGCGCTTGGGTTGAAAGGGGTGGTTACCTCGATCTGTGACCATTTTCACACCGACGGGGTGAGTTTTTCCTGGGAAATTTCTGGAAAATCGCGAAGCACAAACGGGTGGTGTTGACAGCTGCATTGAGTAGTAAAAACCACTATACACGTAAAAATCGCGTTTTGATGTGGGCATGGTCACGCCGCTAGAGAATTTTTAGCTGCGGAAATTTCGCGACGCAAACGCTCCGCGGCGGTCTGAAGGAGCCTTTTACCGTTTTAGCGCCACGCATCGCGATTCTCGTTCGGGTAGTGTAGTATAATATCAGCAGTGCTCCCATCGATTTGCATTACTCGCAGATAAATGAACAAAGCGCTATCGCACTGCATGGCTCAGTCCGACACGGAGCCAACCTATTTCTTACAGCCACTGATTTCTTATAGTTTTTGAGGAAAAGTAATCTCATCGGCTACACTTAAACCAACACTCTGGCTAAGATATGTGGATGACACATTTGTAATCTGGCCCCAGGGCAGACTAAATAAATTATCAACATCAAACGAAAAACATCAACCCTTCCCTTTCCCTTTCTTGGACGTTCTCCTATAGAAGAAACCAGACGGCACCTTAAGTCACATAGTTTCCAGGAAACCAACGCATACAGACCCGAGATATGATTCCTTGCGACTCCCCCAGAATGGCGCCCGTTATATCCACCTTCAAAATACAATCCCAGACTCCTCATCTAATCAACCTAACATCTCTGATACATACACGACGAACAAACAAGCGAACCGAAACACCGTAAGCAACGCGCATGACCTGAAGCCAGATAGCTATAGACGCGACAAACGAGCGAGCGCACAGTATACGTCTAACTTTTAATCCGTAAGGACGTGTATATCTCAAGAAACGACGTGAATCCGGTTCTGTGAACCAATCCTCAACACAAACGCGGAATCCCCTAGAACACAAATCAACACATATTATTCTATCCTCTTCGTATTTCTATCCTCTTCTTTGAAAAAACCCAAGAATATTGTATTATCTAGGCAAGTGTAGATGCATCGGTCGTGGTATACAAATAACTAGAAAATTATTCAATGCGGCCCGCAGTCAAATTTTCATACGCAATGTGGCCCGACAGCCCACAAATTTGCTCACCCCTGGTCTAGTCTATCTTGTCTGTCTATTCTATCTAGTGTGTCTAGACTGCCAGACAGTCTAGTCTAGCCTTGCCTAGTCGGGTCTAGTCTAATCTATCTAGCCCAGTCTAGTCTGTGTAGTTCAGTCTAGTCTCTCTAGTCCAGTTTAATCTGTTTAGTCCAGTCTAGTCTTATGATTGAAAAAAGAACGGAAATAAGCCAAATACAGGCCAATCAGTTTATTGAATGGGATAGTGAAGATGTTTGAGACCATGATCGGATCTGGGATAAAGGAGGATATCGAGAAAGCAGGGGGTCTTTCGGAGGAATAGTATGAGTTCAGAGGCGGTCGCACTACGATGAACGCAATGACGCGAGTGATAGAGAGAGCAAGGTTAGCCAATAGTGGTCCATGGCGGACCCGTACCTACTGTGTGCTTGTAACTCTGGATGTGAAAAATGCTTTCAATTCGGTCCCATGGGGCGGAATCATGATGGCTTTGGAACTAAAGGCTTTGGAACTAAAGGCTTTCAAAATAACCTTTGAAAGCGGGTAGGCAGCTACTTGAATGATAGGGAGATGGTGACTGTCGAAGGAAAAACCTTCAGGATGAGTGCAAATGTTCCGCAGGGGTCGGTTCTTGGGCCGATACTGTGGAACATTTTATGATGATGTGCTGAGACTGAGGCTTCCAGACGGAGTTACACTCGTCGGGTACGCAAATGACTTGGCGGTCGTCGCTATTGCCAGAGCGGAAAAAAGGCTGAAAGCGATAATTAATGATGCAATTAGTGGGACTGGCCGAAAGGGGCTTGCCCTGTCTTCCCATAAAACCTGCTGACTGGGAGAAGAAAGCTGCGTGAACTGACCATGCGAGTGGGCACAGCTTACGTACCGGCTCGGGAGTCTGCGAGATACCTTGGGGTGGAGCTTCAGCGAAACCTCAGGGTGGCCGAACAAGTCAACCGAGTGGTTAGCAAGGCAACAGTGTGCGCGAGAGCTCTTGAGCCCAACATCTTGACTCCATGAGGAGGGTTATAAGTTCTGTCGTGCACTCCATTCTCCTGTTTGGGGTGCCGGCATATATAAGTGCCCTCATGATTAGGTGTTTTAGAGAGAGACGAATGAGAGTGCAAATGTGTATGCGGATACAGGACTGTTTCTGGCGACGCCGTGGTAGTCGTTGCTGTAGTCATCCCGCTAGACCTTCTGGCGGATGAAAGAGTGAGAGTGTGGGAAGGTAATGACCATAAAACTGAAAAGGAAAAAACAACGGATTCCTTTCTGTCTAGTCTGTTTAGTCTATCTAGTCTGTTCTAGTCTGTCTAGTCTGTTTAGTCTCTCCAGTCTGTCTATTCGGTCTAGAGATGCAAGACTCAAGAGGCAATATAAATTACCTTGAATATTACAGAATAACCAGACAGACGAAGAGATTTTTAAGAATTCAGACAGTCTAGAGAAATTTAACTGCGACAGATTTGTATAATGTCACTACTTATCGTCACAAGGTTTTCAACAATAAATTGTCCGCATAAATACATAATAATTTTTTCTTTAAATAAATCCGTTTTGCTGACGAAGGCTTTTTCTGATTCGTCAATTTGCGGTTGAATTGACATTGAAAATTGCATGTCTCCGACGACCTTAGCCCAATATAATACATTTTAACACAAAACAATTGACGAAGAAAAAATCAGGAAGGAAGGAAATAAATGTTAAAAGAGACAATTGATCAAGATTTTTGAGATCCTGACATTCTACACTTGCAAAAAATAATAACTAAGTAATGAAGTAATGAAATTTATTGTAACATAAAATATGGTACAAAAGGCTACCGATCTCGATGTCTTTCTGCCATTCTTATGTGTGCCGTACTCTCTTACGAGGGTGTAGGCGACCTCGCGCATACTTGTGGAACGTATCGTCACACTAATATGTGGGACCTAGCAGTTTATCGCCGGTTCCGAACGGCACTATTTGAGAGGTTTTCTTGGCAGAATTACACGTGGTAGTTTGCCATTGCTTTCCACGAGGTGGCCACAGCATACATCCGTGAAAAATTTCACGGTTTGTCCGAGGATTGAACCCGGGATCTCAGGTTTCTTCTCTCAGGCATTCTGCCATACACATGGAAATTTTAATAGAAGTTTTTTTTAATATTTTTTTAGGTTTTACAAAATCTAACCTAACCTGCTTAATCGTCTTAGTGCCAGGGATTTTTTAAAAATAAGTATCGGATGCAGCGCGATTGCGCCCCGTTAATTTATCTGCGAGTAATGCCAATAGACGTATAAGCGCTTGTATGCAAACAGCGCGACCGCAACGCGTGATGCTAAAACATTTATCTGCGAGTAGAGCTACCTAAACACGGTATAGAAAACTAGCGTTTAGTCCTTTTATAGTTTGACTATAGCTGTGTGACTGCTTCGTATAGTCCAAAACTATTCGTATAATTGAACTATACGAAGCGGCCATACAACTCTAGTAAGACTATACGCTAGTTTTCTATACGTATATGTGTACGTAGCTTAATGCCGATCGATGTGATAGCGTTTGTACGCGAGCAGCGCTGTCGCGCTGCGTGGCGCCAAGGCGGTTAAATGTAATTCAGTATATACTTGACTGTATACTGTATGATTGTATATGTATGACTGTATACTGTTGACTGTATACTCGATAACTAATATAACACTATATACTCGATAACTCGAAGTTAAACTTACACGTTCATTATACTTCCGAGTTAAAACAAATTATCCAAATATTCTGCCTCCTGGAAATTGATTTCGATTAACTCGATTTTTCATCTGTGCCGAAAATATTATAGCTATACTCTGCCCGGCGAGAGAATGCATCTGCACTGCGCTGGGGTATGGGGAGCAAGGGACGCGCTGAGTTACGCGCATATTAGTTTGAGTTCAAATATAGACAATTAAACACCGCGCACTCGAAATAAAATGGGGGTATGCGCAGAACAATGCTAAAGCTAAACTCGTCGAGACTCGATGCATTCTCTCACCGGACAGAGTATACAAAAGTTTCGTTCCGCGTAAACTTCTTCTGCCTAGCGAATTCGAGAATGTGTCGAGTGTAAGCGTCCGCCCGGCGAAACCATTTCGAAAAAATCTCTAATAATCCAGTTCTAGTTACACATGAAAGTTGGAATTCTTTCGTTTATATGAAATACGGAAATGGTGTTGGTGTTGGAATTGGTCGATAATTTGCAATATCGCGCTTTTTTTTAATTAAACTTTCTGTATATTTTGTGTATTATTAAATGAAGATGTTAAACATGTTTATTGCCATGTTTGAAAGATTATTTTAGAGAAAACGTAAAATTAGAATAAGAAACTATGTCTAAAGCTAAAGTGGAGTAATTAAAATTTTAATTAGTCTTCAAAATAAGTTTTAGTTTCAGAGAAACTTCTAACTAGTTATTTACATTAGAACGTGGAAACTTTGATTTTATAACACCACAGCTCGTTTGGAGAACTAGCCCGGGCGAGTTGTAAAATCGCGTTATAAAATCATTTCCGCACGAAATTTCTATAATTTTTTTTGGCCGACAATTAATATTTAAGAAACAAATAGACCCTCCGCCTCCATTTCCAATCCCCCACTCCAGCCCCACTTCCGGATCTCACACCATTTCCGGCTCCCACACCCACTGCCGGTTCCCAACCCAGTTCCGGTTCCCACCCACTTCTGGTTCTAAAAAATCCCACTTCCGGTTCCGGAACCGGTAGTGGGGTGTGAACGGGAAAAGGGGGTGGGAGCTGGAAAAGAGGGGTGGGAACTGGAAGTGGTGAGGGAACCGGAAGTGGGGTGGGAACTGGAAGTGAGAGCGTGGTGTGTGCCGGAAGTGGAGGTGGAGGGTCTAGAATGAATCATCTTTCTCAACTATTTAGATTATTTACAATATTGGAAATTATTTTATTTGGCACAATGTTGTAAAGTACGGCTACAATGCGGGAAAGTGACTTTACCGCATTGTAGCCGGACTAGCAACCGGTTTGTAGCAACCCTGTGAGTAAAATTCTAGTTTTGCTTGATGTATACACGATGTTAAATCTAGCTTTGCAATGCAGGAGGCCAAAAAAGTTATATTTAGTGACCTATTGAAACGTTAAAAATAGCTAAAATATCGAACTATTGCTAATTTTATTGCTAAAATGGCAATAATTCCTATCAAAAATAAACGTCGAATTTTTTTTTCTAAATTTAATCTAACGATACGTTAAATCTGAACAATATCGTTCTTTTGTGTTAACGAGTCGTTTCCGAACAGATCATTTAAGACATGGGCCACATTGGTCAACATCTCTCAAGACGAAGAAAAAAGTTAAAAGCAAGGGTTTTAAAAGCGACATCCATATGCCATACCCGTTATTTAGAACATGTTCTCATAAACTCATTTTTCTATTTTGCGTCTGTAATGGAATTATAACAGCACACATATGCGTGCGGTTATGGCTCGCCGAGTGCGATACAATTTTCTCAATATGTATCGGCGATTTTTTAATTTTGAAATAGCATAAAAGGACGCAAAACAGAAAAAATACTTGAACTGAATATTAGAAATACTAGGAAAAAACTCGTTCGTAAGCGTTTTTCAGCACTTGTTCATTAGAAAACTCCTCGCTACGCTCGTCGTTCCAAACTTGGACGCGTGCTGTAAAATCACGCTTACTCAACTCGTCCTTTAATATAGTATTTTAAAATAAATTTGTTAACATGGTTCGCTCATCCACAAGTTCGCTCATTCATCCGATCGGCTCATTTAAACACTCGTTCATTTACAGACGGCAGGTCACCTGCAGACGTGGGCAACCTTGTTCAACAACTTTTAAGATGAAGAAAGAGTAAAAAGAGCGATTCTTAAAAGACCGACCCATTCATTTATCAGACCATTCTATCGAACTGTTCTTATCAACCTATTTTTAAAACTTATTTGTTAGGCGGATTCGTTCATTCCCAGATTCGTTCATTTATCAGATCGGCTCAATTACACCCTCATTCATTTACAAACTCGTTTCATTACAGACTTGTACATTTATAGACTCGATTATTTACGGACTCATTCATTTACCGACTCATTCGTCTACTTATCCATTTAAAGATCCGTTCCATTTTAAACGATGATTCAACCCATTGACAAAATCACGACAAATAACTAATTCGGACCGTTATTCTTCCACCCAAGTTTATCAATTGGACCTGTAACATTACAGAACGGGTCGTTTAAGAACAGGTCACCTGTGGGCAACATTAGTCAACATCTTTAGGATGAAGAAAAGAGTAGAAAGAACGATTCTTAAAAGACCCATTGATCTCTCAGATCCGTTATTTCGAACTCGTTCTCAGAATTCTTCTTCTTGTGGTGCCATACGCTGTCTAGCGCGTTGGCGTTCATGTGTCCATTGGGTAATGTTAAGTGTGCCTTCTTCGGCTCTTCTAAATATCGTTGCGGCATCTGCGATATTGCACCAGTTCCGAATATTGCGGAGCTATGAGTGTTGCCTTCGTCCCGGTCCTCTATTACCTTCGATTTTGCCGATAAGTATAGTTTTAAGCAGTCTGTATCTGGGACCTCGCAGGATATGCCCCAAGTATAACGTGACCATTTATTTTTTTCATTAGAGCAGGACACCCGCGGAATTTCGTAAAACAACCTTTTTGCTATTTTACTAGCGTTTACGAGGAAAAAATTAATAATACTAAATAATAAGTAGGTTTTTTAGTGCATATATTAGTTGAATTACTAAACCTTCAGTCACATGACTTCTAATGTCTAAGCAGTTGTTTTGTATTTTTGGAGGAACAAATCAGTTTCAAAATATCGGGTCTAGTTTTCAAGTATGCCTGAAGCTCATTACATGATTTGCTGATGTTAGTCTTGGTAAGCAATGGCTTTCAATGCCGCGACAATTATCTCCGTTTTGTCATTTGGCCATATTTTATTCATTCAAGAAAAAACTCTTTCGACAGGTGCCTTACTTCCCGGCAGACACATTGCGTACCCAATAACTATAGGAAAGTTCGTATAGTTCGTAATTAATTTACATACAATATAGCACAAGACATTCATCCGTTAGTTCCGGAAGACCCGTACCATCCTGCATTATCTATTTAGTTTTCCATCAGCGAATAATATAAGATACAATTTCCGCAAAGCCAACTACGTTAAACTATATGATGATCTTGTAACTACAGACTGGCCAATCTTAGATTCTTTTAATGATGTGAATACAGTAGTTGATAAATTTTATGACAGCTTTATGCCATTTTAAATACATCAGTATTAAACCTGCTAAACCTGCCTGGTTTACTCCTCTTATAATTTCGACGTTAAAGTCAAAAGACCGATACAGGAAGAAATGCAGAGCTTATCCAAGTCCGTTTTAAGAATACAAAAACCTACGGTCGTATTGTAAAAAGTTCATTACTTCTGCGTATAATACGTACTTAACTAATATAGAGAACTCCCTTTATTCTACTCCAAATAATCTTTCAATATGAAAGGAAAGGAAATATGTTCATGCTACGCAAGGCTCGACACGTATTCCAGGTAAATTGACATATGACAACAAAGAGTATGACAATCCTCAAGATATCGTCAATGCATTTGGCTCCTTGTTTTCTAATGCGTTTCATTCCAAACCTAACTATAATATTCCCAATGCTGACTCTAATCATTCATTATTCAGTATGCAGTCTATTACAGAAGAACAGCTGCTAACAATAAAGTCGTCCTTCGACAACAAACTTACGGCAGGCGATGATTTAATTCCGAGTTTTCTAATACAAGATGCCAGACATTGTCTTGCTAAACCACTGGTTACTATCTTCAATTTAGCAATAAAAACTTCAACGTTCCCAAATGTTTGGAAACGTGCTAGAATAATACCAATCTTCAAAATGGGTAAGAACAATCACCTTGAGAATTACAGGCCTATTGCTATACTTTCAAACTTTGCAAAAGTATTTCAACAAGCTATCTATAAAAACATATTTCTGAATGTTCGCAGCCTCATTTGCCTCGTTTCTTATTTGAGTACCAGCATGGCTTTCTACCCGGACGCTCAACTGTTTCGAACCTAATAATCACTCCATAATCACTCAATATATAAGTGAAAAACTTGATAACCGTGGACAAGTTAAAGTAGTATACATTTATTTTTCTAGTGCCTTCGATTCTATAAATCATGAGCTACTTTTAAACAAACTTAGTTCCTTAGGCTTTGCTCCATCTTTTTTTAAATTTGCTTCGTTCTTATCTGACAGAGTGAACTACGTTTTCTATAATGGTTTTAAATCTAATTCTTTCATATCCTCGTCAGGTGTCCCACAAGGTTCAAATCTGGGTCCTCTTTTCTTTATGCTGTTTATCGATAATCTGTTAACTGCCTTAAAATGTCCAGCATTGGCCTTTGCTGATGATGTAAAGCTGTACAATAACCTTTCAAAACAATATCGATCTACTGGTTGCATGCTGTCAACAAAATCAGTTCAACAATTTTATTATAGTTGAGGTTGTAAGCACGGAAACACTGGATAATTTCACCTAACGGTTCCATCCACCCAACATTCTCAGCATTCGAGCTAGTGGTGTTACATCTGTGACGTAGTTTGAAATAAGCGAAAACCCGTTGAACACTTCCATATCTTGGCTGCTACTAATAAATCCCTGCATGATAAGCAAACTCATCACATTTTGCACTTCTTCCCACGTAGGTTTTTTCGACAAATTTACCCATTCTTAATTCTTAAACACTTCTGCGTAAAATTGACACCACTGCTCCAAGTATTCTTTACGTGTTTTATAAAATTTAGCCGCCGCAGTTTTTACAGTTCTTGTAAGTTTACTAAAACATTACGGACAGTGTGAGGAAGAAAAAGCAAATTCTCCTGTGCCTGGTTTTCTCGGAGACTAATTTCTTTCGCAGATTCAATTGCAGACACATATTGTCCCTATAGTTTCAACACGGCTTGGTGGAAAGTCTCTGCCTGTACATGCAAAAAATGTAACCACAATTGAAAACTGGGATTTCCAAAAAACATTTTCAAAATATTTGGGCATTTGTCGATGCTCAGAAAATAGCTTTTCAAAGGCTGGAACATTTTTAGAACTCTCTCAAGCACGGGCATTAACGCAAACCACCTTGTTTTACTGTAGTCCAGCAATTTGTGATACTCTGTGTTATTTGAATCACAGTACTCTTTCAAAGCTTAAATTAAAGAATTAAAACTGCGAATAAATTTATCGAGCTACGCTTTGAAGTATCTGTTAATAAAGTTATGCAGTGGGTTCCGCGAAGGTCATCTTTCGATTCATCGGTTCCCATAGATGCCAACACATTTACGAAAGAAGCCTGAGATTTTGCACGTGCACATTTACATTTTTGCCCAAAACATGTTTCAATTAAATGAAAAATGAGAAGTACAGTCATTTGACCGAAAGCTGTGTTTCGCTGCAGCTATATTAAAATCTTTAGAAGTCAGCAAATCGGTTCTTTTAAAAAACGAAATGACGAGCTTGCCTGCGCAGCTTGATCGGAAAGTCTGTGTTTCTCCGATTTTAAATGCCTCTCCATATCGTCGGCACCACCGTGACTAAATACTACACTTGTTTGTCTTATTAAAGGCAAAAAGTATTTATTCATTTTAAAACTATATGAGATACACTATCCAATGATATATAAATGTCATTTCTATACCAAGAATGTAGGTACTAAAAATTCAAATGAACGTAAATGTGAGTTCCATCCCCGGTCTCCCCTCATGAAGATTCCGACATGCAAGTTTTTCAAGCTTCAGAAAGTCGTGACCGAGTCGTGACGCACGTCTTAATATGATTGCCTTAACCAAGCTCCAAGCTTCCGCCACCATTAAGCGCAATCTTTCAAAGAAATGTTTTTGTGGCTAGACAACACACCTTCTTCGTCTTCGCCCTCTACCAAAAGTTTCGTTAAAATTTGCCTTCTGTAAAGGCGTTTCATGGTTTCGATAACAGGCTGGCCCATTGGTTGCAACAAGCTTGTTACGTTTGGCGGTAAAAATATTGTTTTACACTGGCGTTTCCATCTTTCCAACAATTGTTCGGTGGGATGAGTTGGTGCGTTATCAACAATCAAAGGAACTTTACTGCCTTCTTTTGCAAGAAATAGTTGGTGCTTTTTTTACTTCAGCGATGAAAATTTCGTCGTACCACTCCGTAAAAAATGCCGGTGTCATCTAAGCCTTGGGTTAACTTTTGCACATTTAAAAAGCTCTTGGTCTATTTGACTTCCCTCTATTTGACATCAACAGAATGGGTATTTATGGCTTCCCGTAGAGTTCGAACAGTTAAGCACCATAACACGGTCTTCACTTGACTGAGTCATCAAGTTTGGAGGCAGATATAACCATCAGGATTTAGACAAACAAGTCTATCAAAGATTCAAACACACAAGGTCTATAAGCTTCAGGCAGACAAACGATCAAGAATAAAACAGAGAAGTCCTTCTAAAGATTCCAAGACTTGTTTGTCTTAATCTTGGTGATCATATCTGTCTCAAAATTTGATGATTTTGACTCTGTGAAGCTTGAAAACCTTGGGTGTCTGAATCTTGATGAACTTATTTATCTAAATCCGCATATTCATATCTGTCTCAATCTTGAAGGCCTCTTAATATTATAGTTTATCTAAGTCATCATGAACTTGTCTTTTGAAGACTTTAAACCAAACTCAGCTTTAATCAAAATCTCTCTTTAAAAACTCTGTTTTAATCTTGATGGTCTCTCTGTATGAAGCTTAAAGACCTGTTGTTTCTGTATCATGATGAACTTATTTATCTTAACCCGGATATTCATGTCTGTCTAACAATAAATCTTGAAAGCCTGTTAATATTCTAGTACGTGTAAACCTTCATGAACTTCTATTTTACAGACCTTATCTGGCTTAATCTTGATTGTCTGTCTATCTAACCTATGTCCGGCAAAGATCTTTTGTGTCTAAATCTTGATGGTCATATCTGTCTCAAAACTTGATGACTCTAACTGTCTGAAGCTTGAAAATCGTGTGTATCTGAATCTTGATGAACTTATTTGTCTAGATCCGGATGTTCATGTTTGTCTAAATCTTGATGATGTTGTTTGCCATTGTCCTATGTTGGATAGAGAGTTTGCGCTGCCGCGCGTATGTTGTCTTGATTTATCTGCCCGCTTCGCGGCGGGCAACCTAATCTAACCGGGGTTAAACCAACAGTCCTTGTCACATTGTCCTATATTGGATCGAGACTTCGCGCTGCCGCACGTATGTTGTCTTGATTTATCTGCCAGCTTCGCGGCGGGCAACCTAATCTAACCGGAGTTAAACTAACGGTCCTTGCCACATTGTCCTATATTGGATCGAGACATCGCGCTGCCGCGCGTATGTTGTCTTGATTTATCTGCCCGCGTCGCGGCGGGCAACCTCATCTAACCGGGGTTAAACCAACAGACTTTGTCACATTGTCCTATATTGGATCGAGAGTTTGCGCTGCCGCGCGTATATTGTCTTGATTTATCTGCCCGCTTCGCGGCGGGCAACATAATCTTCTTCTTAGGACGTCGTCTCTCTACGAATGTTGAGCAGATCTTTTAGCCATCAGAGCAGATCTTTTAGCCATGAGTTCTGCCGTCTGCCCACAGATCGTTTGCCCTGGATCCTTCCTGCGATGAGGAGTCGGAGGAACTCGTACCGCTCCCCTATCATATCGGGTCTGATGTATTGGAGCTTTCGTTCTTTGATGGTTGTCAGCAGTTCTTTACCTTTGACAATTCTCCTTAACACTTCCTCGTTGGTTATCCTGTCTACCCAGGATATACGCAGTATACAGCGGTACAAGTACATCTCGAATGCGATAATGCGGCTCTCCATTGATTGGCAGAATGTCCAGCTCTCAGAGCCATAGAGTAGCACTGGGAAGGTATAACAGCGCAATATGCGTATGCGGAGCTGTAGGTTTAGGTGATTACTAGTAAAGAGGTTCTTCATGGAGATGAATGGCCTGTTCTATCCATGTTCTGATTTCCATTTTGGGGTCACTGTTCTCGTTGACGAGGGCTCCAAGATATTTAATGGACGGCACTTGTTCCACAACCTGGTTGTTAATTTGGAGGGTCGTCCGTTTTGGTGCCTTGGAGAACACAACCAGTGGGAGATGTGGGAGACTGTCGGCGACCACGACCGTATCGTCGGCAAATCGTATCTTATTAATATGGGTGCCGTAGATTGTAACGCCCTCTCTCACATTCTCCAGTGCCCCCCGGAAAACTGCCTCCGAGTATATATTATAGAGGAGAGGGGACTGGACACACCTCTGTCTAACACCTATTCTGATTTCTCTTTCTTCGGATGTTATGCCCTCTATTCTAATCTCTGCAGTTTGATGCCAGCTGCGTGATGATATTCAACTCACCCGCATCGACTCCGGTGTATTTTAAGATCTCAATGAGCTTCTGGTGCAAGACACAGTCGAAAGCTTTTCTATAGTCAATAAAGCAGGCGTATATATCAACATTCATGTAACTGCATCGCTGTGTGAGAACGTTGAGAGAGAAGAAAGCTTCGCGCATGCCCATTGCGGTCTTAAATCCAAATTGCGTTTCTCCGGCCTGTCTAACAGAGTGAAAACCTAATGTAACCAACGGTCCTTGCCACATTGTGCTATATTGGATCGAGAGTTCGCGCTGCCGCGCGTATGTTGTCTTGGTTGGAACTCTCTATCCAATATAGTCTGCTTTAGTATTGATGGTGTCTATGTATGAAGCTTAAAGACCTTTTGTGTCTTAACACCTAACCACCTGACATACGTCTCTCAAAGTAGCAGTAATTTTCTCACCTGAGACGTATTGCAGGTGGTTAAGAGTTCATCTTGATGAGCTTATTTATCTAAATCTGCATATCGATGTGTGTCTAAATCTTACAAACCTCTTAATATTCTAATCTGTGTAAACCTTGATGAACTTATGAATAGGATAGTTGCGACAGTGACTACGTGGTAATTCATACTTACATGATGAACTTGAGCTGAACTGAACTTGAAGCTTGATGAACTTCTATTTTAAAGGCTTTGTCTGTCTGAATCTTGATGGACGTTTTTTGACTAAATCTTTTTCAGTCTCACAGTGGTTCGTCTAGAATTTTTTTGTCATATGGTAGTACGGGCCTATAGGACTTGACCTCCCCTGCCTACACTTATTCTTGATGATATGTTATGTTTACAGTTTTTAACGTGAGTGGCGAGCCACTATTGTTGGGGAGGTTTCTGGGCGGGTTACTGTGATGGTCTTGCCAGAGCCATGTACAGGAAGACGGTTGCTTATTTCCATATTCGTGCCCCCAGGATTTGAGCCTGGGACTTATGGCTTAGTCATCCGACACCTTGACTACTTGTCCACCACCGCCTCGTGTAGATGAGGTCAGGTTAAGAAGGTGTGAGGTCTATGTAGCCCCACGTGTGAGGTGAACTCTAGACCGGAAGTAAAGTAAGTTCAGACCGCTATGTAAACTCTTATAGGATTTTGAGCTCGAACTGTCCTAGCCTATCTTCTGGCGAACATCCTTAAGCTAGACAAAATTATTTTCGTTCGCTATGTGATCAAAATTCAAACCAAGTTGGGGCAAGTCTTTGCAACAACTTTAAATCACTAATATGCGCAATTTAAGGATGTTTATGTCTCTTCATGTCTGTTCATCAAGATTCAGACTCACAAGGTTTTCAAGCTTCAGTCAAAGTCATCAAATTTTGAGACAGATATGATCACCAAGATTAAGACAAACAAGTGTATACAATACTAAACAATACTAAAATCAGTACGACACTTTTCGCATGTAACGTTTGCTGTAGATGTACATCTCCTTTGTTTTATAAACGGATTCATGTTTTGCATAATAATATTAAAGGTACAATGGTGTTTAGGCATTTTTCTTATGGTATAATCACATACATCCGGTGTGAACTTAAGGACTTAAAGTTCTGCATTTTGTTGTTCGCTGAGTGAGTGCAGCATCTCT
The DNA here is from genome assembly GCA_944588485.1 of Phosphuga atrata. Taxonomy (NCBI): domain Eukaryota; kingdom Metazoa; phylum Arthropoda; class Insecta; order Coleoptera; family Silphidae; genus Phosphuga; species Phosphuga atrata. The sequence goes on from OX155900.1 coordinate 59,314,718, forward strand.
CCCGCACTCTCTCTTTCTCTCTCTCTTGTCGCCCACCGGTTCGGTCACGCATTACGACCTTGCGATTGCAAAAATAATAGGCAAGTAGTGGGGTGTTTACACTATATTAAGAAGATATCTATCCGCGAAAGCGGGACTTTGTTGCCCTCGCTGGGGACAGCGGGACAGACAACCTGAAAGCGGGACTGTCCCGCCCAAAGCGGGACGTATGGTCACGTTACCCAAGTACGATGTTTTTCTTTGCTTCACAATATCCAATAGCTATCGATGCGTACTTGCTCTTTGTAAAACCTGCTCGTTTGATACGTGGTCTACCCAAGAACTCCTGAGTAGTCCAGTAGTGAGAATCCACAATTCTATAGCTTCGATTCTATTAAGGGATTTGGCCTGTAATGACTAAGTTTCTGATCCGTATAGCAATATTGGGCATATGTAACATTTAACCACTCGTAGGCGGAGACTTAAGGGTACCCTCCTATCGTAGGAGGTAGGTATGGAATTTAGCAAATGTTTTCCGGGAATAATCATCGTTATCCCATTTATCTTTCAACGCAGTGCCCAGATATTTAAACTTGTTTACTCTCTCAATTTGTTTATTATCGATGTAGAGTTGTACATTGTTATGAGGAAGTCGACCTACTATCATCAGTTTGGTCTTGCTTATGTTAATATCGAGACCAAATTCCTTTCCTAGTTCTCAACTTGTCCAGCTCTCAAACACCTGGTTTTAAAAGATATTTGTCAAACGGATTCGTTCATCTACAGATTCGCTCATTCATCAGGGTCGTGCAATTGACCCGACTCGTTTATTTACAGACTTGTTAAATTACAGACTCGACCATTTACAGACTGAATCATTTACAGACTCGACAACTCGTACAGACGTGTTCATTTACAGACTCGTTCATTTACAGACTTGTTCATTTAAAGATCCGTTCGGTTAACGGACTCGTTCACTTCAAACCATTGACAAAATCACGACAAATAGCTAATTCGGACCGCGATGCTTACAGACCCGTTCATCAGTTGAACCAGTTACATTACAACCAAATGAAAATCTGACCAATTCTGATTTTTTTTTTGCTGATTAATTATACAATGTAAACTAATAAACTAATTAATTTTATTAATGCTAATATTTTAATAAATTCTAATATAAATTACTTTATACAATTCCATTTTTTAAGAATTACAGTTAATTGAGATTTATAGAAAGATAAGCCTAATTTATTATTTTAAAAAATTAGAAACTTCATACAAATTTTGACACCAACTTTTTTATCAAATATTTAATGAATGAAAAATAAATCACGTTTTGATTTTTACCTCTGTAAAGATAACGATATTTCCTTTGTTCTCTTATCGGTCCCCAACCAAAACAAACCAATAATCAGAAATAGAAGGAAACAAAGAGGGAAATCTTTGTGTGTGAAGGTTTCTCACACAAAGATTTTCATATTTTTGTCCAGGTAGACGATCCCTTAAAAACCTTTCTTTATGAAGGTTTAAATGGATAAAAAGGAATAGATAATACATTGAAATGTGGCGAAATCTAATAATAGACATCACGTAGGCACATTTTCTTTTGAAATAAATCATTTTTAAAACTGATCTCGTTCGTTCGCTGAGGATTTCCAAACGATACAGATCTATATTTTTAGTTTGACAATTTCACAATGAAAATACTAACGCGAAGTGTTAGTTCATTTGACAAATGAACTAAATTTAATTTGCAAAAAGAGAAAATAATATCAAAAAATTTACCATCGTTCCACTTAGTGAGCAGTTGGTTTTGCTTCTCCCAATCCGTGACGTTGACAGACCGACCGGCACGCACCCTCGGCCTTCTCGCCTCCGAAGACATACTGACTGTACCTAGCACCCCCTGGCATCGTAACCCCACATCAGTAAGCAAACGCAAAACCACCGAAAAACTGACCCGCACAAACTTTTGAATTTACAAATTTCCGTAGTATTTAGCACAGTTTGAATGAGTGAGTAGATTTTCAGCGCCGCGACGCCGTCGGTGCACCAGAATAACTGAACTAGAAGACGCCGACGTCCGTAGAAGCTTGAACGCGCTCCGTTCTTTTTTTTTATTGGAATTCTTCCAAGAAGTTTTACATCGCTCTTTTCCTATTTCTAATCATTATTTAACACGTCGGTATTAGAAACTGTTACTTCTATAAATTAGGTGGGACAATAAATAACAAACAGGAAACGTAAATAAATCAATCAAGAATTAAGCTAAATTTTCTAATCGTTGAAATTTGCTTATTATGTAATCAATCAAACAATTCATATTATGATTGTCTAGTTATGTCCAACAAGAATAGACAAACAAGACTGGTCAGTCAAGACTAAACGGCCAAGACTAGGTGGACAAGACTAGATGGACAAGACTAGACATACAAGACTAGACAGATAAGACTAGACAGACAAGACTACACAGGCAACACTAGACAGACAAGACAAGACAGACAAGACAAGACTAAACAGACAAGGCTAGACAAACTAGACTAGATATACAAGTCTAGAAAGAGAAGACTAGACAGACAAGGCCAGACAGAGAAGTCTAGACAGACAAGACTAGACAGACAAAACCAGACAGACAAGATTAGACAGACAAGACTAGACAGACAAGACTAAACAGACAAGGCTAGACAAACTAGACTAGACAGACAAGTCTAGAAAGACAAGACTAGACAGACAAGACCAGATAGAGAAGTCTAGACAGACAAAACTAGACAGACAAGACTAGACAGACAAGGCTAGACGGACTAGATAAGATAGATAAGACTAGACAGACAAGACTAAACAGTTTCGATTTTATTGGATCATTGTTTGAAACTGAGCAGATGTTTAAATGAACGTTAATGAACGAGTTTATAAGTAAACTAGTCTTTCATTGAAGGAGTCTGTAAATGAACTAATCTGTAAATGAAAGAACTTAACTAAAACTTAAACTAAACTTAACTAAACGAGTCTGTAAATGAACCAGTCTATACTTGAGCGAGCCAGTAAACTAACGAATTTGTAAATGAACGACTCTGTAAATGAGCGAGTGAGTAATTGAGCGAATCTGTGAATGAACAAATGCGCTTAAAAATATGTTTTAAAAATAGGATTATAAGAACTAGTTCAAAGGAGCGGATCTAAAAGATCTTTGAAGAACCGTTCTTATTACTCTTGATGTCATCTGACATCACTTACGGGGGGGGGAGGTTGCGTGGGGAAGTATAACCAAGCTGGCCTCTATAAGGAAACAGCTTGAGAAGATTCAAAGGGGCGATGGGGTCGTGCCCGACAGCAGCAATGGAGCTGCTGCTGGATCTGACTCCGCTGCACATTGTCGTGGAGAGAGCCGCCTGATCGGCGATTGTAAGGTTCAGCAAGGTAGGAATAGGCAAAGGTAAAATAATCTGGAGGAGAGACCGAAACAGCCTAGCTGCCAAGATCCCCTGGCTGGAAGCACCAAAGGGCGAAATGGTATGTAAATACCATTTCGAGAAAAACTACACAGCAATGTGTAATAGTAAAGCCGATTGGAGCGACGATTCGTCAGCATACCACTTAGAGCAAGATGCTATCAAGTGGTATACAGATGGTTCGAAGACAAATGAAGGTACTGGTGCACGAGTGTTTGGACCTCGTACCAAATACTTCGAATCCATGGGAACATTCCCAAGCAGACGTACACGCAATCGAAAGATGTGCACCTGTCAGACAGCCAAGCAGCCATCAAGGCCATTAGCTCATACACCATCAGATCCAAACTGGTGTGGGACTGTGTGGGAAAGCTAAACAAGATTGACAAAGAAAATAAAGTAACACTATACTGGGTACACTGGTATAGACGGAAACGAAGAAGCCGATCACCTAGCCAACAAGGGATCCAGTAATCCTTTTATAGGTCCGGAACCCTTTTGCGGCATGAGTGTGAACACCATCCACAAAAGTTTAGATGAAGAAATAAGAGAACAATGGATGAAAACCTGGAAATAACTTCCAAGGTTGCGACTACCCAAAGTTTTATTGGGATTTTTTAACCAGTGAAGAACAAGAGCTTGCCTGAAGCTAAACCGGAACAGGTTTAGAATTCTGACAGGAGATAACCTGACGGGACACTGCAGACTTAGAAAACACATCAAGGCCCAAGGCCTAGAGGAGGATGCAGATTCTGTGGTTCAGCGGAGGAAACCCCCATACATCTGCTCAAAGGCTGCGGAGCACTGCTCCGCAAGATACAGATGTACCTCGGGGCTCACTGCTTGAGCGCAGAGGAGTTGCAGTCTTTGAATCCCTCCCAAATCCTGAAATTCCTAAAGGAATCAGGACTAGAGGAGGCGCTCTAAATGGGTAAGTACACCAACGCTTAGAAGAGGAGGGTGGGGTACAATAGATCTATAAAGGTCGCAGTACAAGTCGTCACCAACATATCTACAATCTACATTTACTCTTTTCTTCATCTTAAAAGATGTCAAACAATGTTGCACATGTCTTCAGTTGACCTATTCTTAAATTACCAGTTCACACAAAAGCACGATGTTGTCTAGATTACATGTATATTGTTAACACTAAATTAAATTTGGAAAAATATCAATATTTCGAAATTTATTAATTTTGACACGATGACAATTATTTATAGAAATTATTGCCATATTAGCAATAACTAGACAGACAAGACTATAGAGAATAGACAGATAAAACTAAACATACAGACAAGAGAAGACAGATAAGACTAGACAGGCAAGACTGGAGACACAAGACTAGTCAAAACCTTTTTTGTTTATACTAGACAAACAAGGCTATGGAGTTGAGGCTATCTTCTCTAGTCTAGTGGAATATGTGATTAACCTGGAATTGGTTGGCCAATTTCCTATAATTGATACCAATTAACGAGGGAAATTGTGTAGTTAAATATAGAATTGCAAATTCTTTTCGAAAATTTATTGCTAAATTAACCCAAAAATGTGTTGTCTGCAATTACTACTAAATTCTAAATTTTGCAATTACTGCGAATTTTGAAACAAAAAAAAGGTAAATTATTGTAACAACTCAAATAAACTCCAATGTATTTGTCAAAATATTAATATTCATCATCATATTAATATTTTGACAAATACTTCTTGAACTAAAACTTCTTATACGCGCTTATGCATAAGACTAGACCAACAACACTAGTCACAAAAGCCGTAAAGGAAAATCTACAAACACAGCCATAGTAGAAGTCAACACCAAAATTATGCAGGAGGTAGATTGAGGAAAAAAATCTTTTGGATTTTTTTGCAATCTATCTAAAGGGTTCGACTGTGTAGAACACGAGAATCTACTAAATAATCTATACACCTACAGAATAATGGAAAAGCTGCTTAAGATTATATTTATTAAACCGCAGTCAATTTGTTGCAACAAGTCATAAGAACAATCTGGTATTATACAAACAAATGTAGGTGTCCCTCAAGGGAGTATACTGGAACCAATGTTATTTATAATGTATATAGCACATTTGCCAGCATACATAAATAATGATCAGTGTACGTTCTATGTAGATGAGCTTTATTTTTCCCGACACACTTGGTGATGGTAATAAATATTAGTTCAGATATGCAATTGTATAGCCTAAAGTAATTTTGTAACTTACAGGTAAATAAATTATTTTGATTTGGCAAGACTAGACTAGATTAGACCGACAAGACCAGACCGATAAGACTTGACCGAAAAACTAATTTTAAATATCCAAGAAGTGATTTTTAAATATCCAAGAAGTGAAATTATACAGCAGCCTACGCACTTCCTCCGTGTGTCTAATTGCTATGCGTCTCGGAATACATTCGTCCTTCCTGCCATTGCATATGCAAGCTGTATTAACCTTTAAGTATGGACGTGGAGTCTCACAGGCTCCGCGCGGTTTAAGAAAATTAAGAAAGTTCATTATAAATACCTGTTTTTTTTTTCTTATTTTGATTTATTTTCTTATTTAGACCTATTCTTATTTTTCTTATTTAGACCTATTTTCAGATACAGAAATGGTTTTCACGTGATTCGGAATCAGTTTCTAGAAAAAAAGTTGCTTTTAAATATAGTCGCCTGAGAGACTCCACGTCCGTACTAGTGTTAAAAAAATTTGACGACCATACTTAAAGGTTAAGTAAAACCCGACGAAAGCCAACCGATTCCATACATTTCACCTGTGCGGTCCATTACTGCGCACAAACGCGCTTAATTGTCCCGTTGAAACTTATACGGCTCTTAATGGATATTGCGTCTAATTATGTGAAGCATTTTGTTTTCCGGTGTGAATTTCAATCAATATTATTTCAAATAATCAGACTTGTCAGTGAAGATTAAACAGACAAGAATATTCTGCGATGTATTCATGTACAAGTATCTCTCGATTAACGCGAAACTCGATTTAACGCGATTTATAATTTTGGGCAAATGTTTATTTCAACTTGATTTTATGCGGCGATCCTAACAGTTTTCAAATCTAACGGTCTATTTTAATATTAGTCTGCATAATACTCACAGGATTATCAATATTTGGTAAACATAGCTGACCTGAATTAATTTGAAATCCATGCGAGGGAAGCCGCGGGCTATAACTATTCTGTCTATATTTACAACCTTGGTCCATGAACCGGCGCTTTATGCGAGCAATAAAACCAACGCGACGTCCCCAAGCCCGACAGTTTTGTCTACAAATCCTAATTACGCGCCTCAAATATGCAAAACATCCGGCGATTTCGTCCAGATTTAAACTCCAATAACTCCGGCTTTGTTAATGAATCTAATCTAATAAAAGAATCTAATTTGTAGACTAAATCAAGATTTTATTACGATATAAATTAACTATAACTAATAACTAGACAAAGGAAACCAACAGATTTAAATAGATGCGAATAAATAAAATTAGACTGGACAAGACTTAACAAAGCAACAATAAACATGATCGACAAGACTAGATACAACAAAGCATGTGTTTAACAAGATTATACTCGGGCCGGCGAGAGAAAGCATCTCGTAATGTGTGCAACATTATTCCGAAGCGCGCGGTGTTTAGTTGTCCGCACGTGTTTGAAAAACGTAACTAGCGCATGTTTCTTAACTCAAACTATATAATAATACAAGTATTTCTGTTTGAAAATAATCTATTCGGTAAGAAATAAAGTAAAAATGTAAGTAGAAACGCAGTCAATAAAGGACTTGAAAGGACTGAATTTGGTGGCACAGATCGACGCGTCGCTCGCCCCTCATACCTCGGCGCAGTACAGCACATTCTCTCGCCGACCCGAGTATAGGTAGTTGTTTCAATACCTTTTTCTATTTTGCGTCTGTAATGGACTCATAACAGCACATATATGCGTGTGGTTATGGCTCGCCGAGTGCGATAAAATTTTCTCAATATGAATATTTATATTATAATATTTATATATAATATAAATATTTCTCAAAATAGAAAAGATACTTTACAAAACTAGCTGAGCCTAATCTATGGTGGACAAGACTAGATACGACGAAGCATGTGTTTATCTTCAAAGTTACATCAAACGCGCACATGTCTACACATTGTGCATTCAACCCTTTCCAGTCTATTGGGACATATGTAACCCATCCATTTAAGATAATTTGTGGGTTATATTCTATCGTTGTTAATATCTGACAAATATATATATCAGTTACTAATTTAGTTAAACTATGGTGGACAAGATTAAGATACGACAAGGCATGTGTTTATCTTCGAAGTTACAAGACTAGACAAAGCAACTATAAACACGATGCGGCTGCACAAGGCCACAACAAGACTAGATAACTTGGTTAGTTAGTATACAAGACTAGCTGTGATTAAACTACGCTGGACAAGTGTTTCTCTTCGAAATTACATCAAACTGCACAAATTGCGTATTTAGCCATTTCCAATCTATTGAGACGAAGGGATGGAAAAGAGGCAGCTGCAAATGGCACCTGAGAAAACAGAGGCAGTTCTCCTCACTGGAAAAAGGCACATACATCCTACCACATTCCATTTTTTTTCCTTTGGCGTTACAACCCTGGGTGAGTTTTAGCCTGCTCGCCGATCTTTTCCCATTCCGCTGTATCATTTGTCGCTTCTTTCCAATTTTTCATTCCGAGTGTTTTGAGATCTTGCTTCACTCCATCTATCCAACTTTTTCTAGGTCTTCCTCTTACTCTGCTTTCTACTGGCTTCCAGTCTGTTATTATCTTCGTTACCCTTGTGTGTTCCATTCTCTCTACATGTCCCAGCCATCTAATTCTTTGTGCCTTTATAAATCGTACAATATCCGCATTATTTATACAGATGTTCAGTTCATGTTTCATACCAATTCTGAACATTCCGTTTTCTTCCTGTATCGGGCCAAACACCTTCCTTAGAATTTTTCGTTCGAAAATTCTAAGATTGGTCACGTCGTTCTTCAATAAAGACCACGTTTCGCAGCCGTATGTAACCATAGGATCTAGATTTAAAATAATAATTAGATTCTAGATAGTATGTAATCTAATTATTATTTTATATATTCCTATTTTAGATGCGCTGTTTAGCAGTCTTGACGTTAGTAGTTTTTTATACAAATAATAACCTCTGTTTCCTGCTACTATCCTGCCCTTGATCTCTTCGCTTGTTTGATTTTGTGTGTTCAATTGTGCGCCAAGATAACAGAAGTTGTTGACACACTCGAAGTTGTAGTCTTCTATGTTTATGGGTTGTAGGTTGTTACTTCCTCTTGCTAGTTTCATGTATTTCGTTTTTGCTTCGTTTATTTTCAGTCCGGATCTTGTAGTTTCTTTGTCCATTTCTGTTAATGTTTCTCTAATAGTTATTTCATTCCTCCCTATGATTACGATATCATCTGCGTATGCACATATTTATGCCTTGTTCTGTTGCTTATGCATCCTTTTATGTTAAGTTTCTTAATTGCTCCATCAAGTACTAGGTTAAATAAGTGCTGAAAGTGCGTCGCCCTGTCTCACTCCTTTATTGAACTCGAACGCTTCCGACAGTTCGTTTTGTACAGCTACTATCGCTTTCGATTCATGCATGGTGACATTCACCATATTAACCAGTTTTCGTAGTATTCCCATAAGTACCAGGTCGTTCAGTAGCTTACGTCTATTTAGACTGTCGAAAGCCTTTTTGAAATCGATAAACAGGTTATGAATTGTGATATTGTGTTCGTAGATTTTTTCATTATCTGTCTCATCGTGTGAAGTTGGTCTGTTGTTGATCGGTTTGGTCGGAATCCGCACTGGTACTCGCCCAAGATCTCCTCCGGAGAGTACTTTGTAGGTGACGCAGAGTAACGTTATCCCTCTATAGTTATTACAGTTATTTTTATCGCCCTTTTTATGAATGGGCTGTATAATTACTAGCTTCCATTCCTGTGGCATCTTCTCTTCTTTCCATATCATCCTGATGAGCATATGTATTCTTGTCCACAGTAACTCGCCACCGTTCTTTGCTGGAGCTCTGAAGTTATCGCATCTGTCCCGGGGGCTTTGTTGTTTTTTTTGGCTTTTGATGACATCTACTACCTCATCATATGTCGGTTCAATGTGCTGTGGTTCTGCTGACTGGTATTCTAAGTTGGTTTCATCTACTTTCATCGCTCTTAAACAGAATCTTAAAGTACTCTTTCCATTTTTTAATTACTTCTTCGTTTTCTGTCAGTATTTTCCCATTTTTATCTCTGCATGACGTAATTTGCGGTCTAAACTCTTGTTTTTGTTGCAAGATTGCTTTGTAGAATTTACGATTCTCTTTTTTGTTGTTGGCCAGTACTATCTCCTCTATTTTTCTGTTGAGGATATCTCGTTTCTTTCTTCTGCACATTTTTGTCGCTCCTTTTCGTTTTATTTTATTTTCTAGTGCTCATCATTTGCTCTGGTATTCCTTTGGAGACATTTATTCCTTGCAATATTTTTCTCTTTCATAACTTCTTTACACTCGCCGTCGTACCAATCCTCATTTCGTTCTCTTTTGTAGGTGTCTTCTGAGGTTTGTATTATTATATTTCTAATGTTATTCCATTCCGTATCTATTTGGCCGGCCGGCTGAAAGATATTTAGTTTTACTTCTAGACTCTTCTTGTACTCATCTCTTACTTTTTCTTCTTTTAATTTCCATGAATTCAATTTCTTTGGCTTAGTTGCTTTAGTTTTTGCTATATTGGAAATTCGTTGTCTCATATGCGTAACAACTAAATAATGGTCCGAATGGCAGTTTGCGCCTCTGTACGACCGTACATCTAAGATTGAGGATGCGTATCTCTTACATATTAGTACATGATCTATTTCGTTAGTGTTCTGCGTGCCTGGGATCCTCCAAGTACCTTTGTGTATACGCTTGTGCTGGAAGCAGGTGCTACTTATTACTAAGTTGTTTTCTGTTGCGAGGTTACAAAGTTTCATTCCATTTTCGCTTTTTTTGGTGCAGGCTATGTTTTCCCGCTATATTCTGGTAGTAGTCCTCTCTTCCTTTCTTGGCATTAAAGTCGCCTAGGACGATAAGGGCATCATGCTTGGGTACATTCTCACATGTGTTTTGCACCATCTAGTAAAATCTTTCTATCGCTTCTTCATTTGCGGTTTCTGTGGGAGCGTATACGTTTATAAAAGTTGTATTGAAAAGTTTACGTTTCATACGCAATTTGCAGAGTCTTTCATTAATAGCTTCAAATCTAAGTATGGCCTTCTGTGTTTTGTACTGACTATAAATCCAACACCATGTTCGCCTTGCCGGTCTTCTGATCCACTGTAATATAGGGTATAGTTAGGTTTTCTTAGTGTTCCTTGTCCCCTCCACCTACTTTCTTGGACAGCTGTTATGTCCATTCCAATTTACCACATTCCAATTAAGAGACGCCAAAATAATACATAAAGATTATGTAAAATACCTGAGCGTTCTCTCGAGAAAAGCCTCTCATCAAACCAACAAATCATGAACGCCGCCGATAACGGCAACTTTAGAGGGGCTCATGCCAAATGTGGGAGGTCTTAGAAGCAACAAAGGGATGCTATTTTACTCGGTTTCGCAATTCGCTATACAATGCTATATGCAGCTCCGATCCCGGCAACAAGGACAGTAAACAAAAAACTTACTCAGAGATGTAAAACGCTGGGCAACGAGGAAACACGAAGAGTTTAAGTATTATCTCACCCAGATACTTAGCGCGCATGGGTGCCTTAGGGACTACCAGCAAAGGATAGGACAAGCTGCTGCTTTAGAGAGGCTCATGCCAAATGTGGGATGTCCTAGAAGCTGCAAAATGCGGCTTTTGTGCTCGATCTCGCAATCCGCTATGCTATAAGCAGCTCCAGTCTGGGCAAACAAAATCAGAGTGAAGACACTAAACAACAAGATGGCATCAGTACAACGAAGACTAGCATTAAGAATATGCAGTGCATTAACAGTATCAAGGGAGGCTGCCTTGGTTATCACTGGCATACTTCCTATTGACATCATAGTGCCAACAAGACTTGAAACATTAACTCACGATGTAACGGCAACAAAACAACTAGGACCGAAGGGAATATAGCCGCTATTGCCAAAATTTTTGAGGAATGGCAACTCGACTGGGTCTCAAGTAGCAAATGACAGTGAACAAAAAACCTAATCGTTGATGTAAAACGCTGGGCAAAGAGGAAACACGGAGAGGCTAATTATTATCTCACCCAAGTACTTAGGCGCATGGGTGCTTTAGGGACTACCTGCACAGCATAGGAAAAGCTGCTGATTTAGAGAGGCTCATGCCAAATGTGGGAGGTACTAGAAGCAGCAAAAGGAGGCTATTTTGTTCGGTCTCGCATTCCGCTATGTTATATCCAGCTCCAGTCTGGGCAAACAAAATAAGAGTGAAGAAACTAATAATGGCATCAGTACAACGAAGGCTAGCATTAAGAATATGCAGCGCATTTAAAACAATGTTAGGGGAGGCTGCCCTTGGAGGTCCTAGAAGCAGGAAAAGGAGGCTATTATGCTCGATCTCGCAATCCGCTATGCTATATGCAGCTCCGGTCTGAGCAAACAAAATTAGAGTGAAGACACTAAACAACAAGATGCCATCAGTACAGCGAAGGCTAGAATTGAGAATATGTGGTAGATTTAGAACAATATCGCTGGCATACCTTCTATTGGCATCAGAGTGCGAACAAGACTTGAAACATTAACTCACAATGTAACGGCAACAAAACAACTAGGACCGAGGGAAATATAGCAGCCAATGCCAAAATTGTTAAGGAATGGTAATACAACTCGGTCTTAGGTAGCAAAGAACAGTGAACAAGAAACCTAATCAGCGATGTAAAACGCTGGGATCGAGGAAACACAAGTGTTAATTATTATCTCATCCAGGTTCTTAGCGAGCAAGGGTGCTTCGGGGAGACAGTGCACAGGATAGGAAAAGCTACTGAGTGCCTCTGCGAATATTGTGCAGAAGAAGATGGAGCTATTCACACCATATTCAACTGTGGTAGTTGGCATGCAAAGAGACAACTACTGAAAATAGGGTCGACTAAAGAACGATGGTGTACTACATGCTTGTCTCAAAAGCAATGTCACGATTAATAACGTGATCATAAGTATAATGTCCAAAAAAGAAAAGGATGAGAAAGAATGAAAAAGAAGTGAAAAACGTGTTAAAACCCTGAAGCCCTAATCATGTCTACTGGAAGGGGGATGTAAGGGTAAAATACGGCACACTACACATTGTGTGCTACACCACTTTTTTATGAGGAGGAAAATACATTACATACAACCGCTGCGAAGAATACCTCAGGGAGTGTGGAGTCTGGATGTTCGAGATGGATATACCCACTAAAAACCGCTCCTCTGCTTTCAATTTTAGAAAGAACTCTTCCTCTCGGAACTACCTTATTGGTATATCTTCAGAAGAAGGTTTCTTTCTCTCGCAGTATCTGATCCGATCAGCCTTTTTCATGTCCCACTGCTGGGCACCGGCCTCTTCTCTGCCACATGCCCCATATCCAACGTCAGCACTAAGATCTAAATATGGCGGACGTCGAATCCGAACGAAAAAATTTCCAGAGAAGGTGTTAGGCAGTTGAGACCCCACGATTGGCTAAGCCGGATTGGGGAATTGAGTGTGATGGGTGGCAGCCATTAGTTTTTATTTTTTGCTGCTTTTTGGTTCTGTATGGGATTCGAACCCACGCTGTTTGACTCAAGAGCCAAGTGCTTAGCTATCTGAGCCACCACCACACCTTCTGGTCTCTCGCAGTATATCTATACTCTCGCAGTATATCTGTGGCAAAATCACTTATTGCCTTCCAGTTTTCAGAACTATTTAGCATTTCTCCAACCAAGGGGCCAACTTTCTGGGGCCAGTTTACAATTCAATATTTTTTCCACATGTTGACGTTCGACATTCCATCTTGGGCACACAAAGAATGTGTGGTATGCGTCGTCTTCTGCATTTTTACATTGTAGACACATTGGGCTTTCTCGTAGCCTATCTCGTAAAATCTCGTAAAACCAATCTAAAACCAAAACCAAATCTCGTAAACCTATGTAGATAGGATCTAAAGCATCCATGGCCAGATAACATTTGGGACAAGTGGTAGTTTAGCTCCCCATGATCTCGTTCCGTACAGGTTTTAACATCGGGTATAAGTCTGTAGGTCCATCTGCCCTTCTCGTTTTTTTCCCAGGCAGCTTGCCAGCTCTTTAGGGTGTCTTGTCTGAGACTTCCTCGGTTCCTATGTCGGTCTTTATACATTTCCATTCTTTCCACCATGAGAAGTTCGTTGGGGATGACGGAGGCTGCTACCATTACAGCATCGGTGGAAGTTGTTCTGTAGGATGCACTTTTACGTATCACCATCAATATCTGTACCCGAGTTAGGTTATCACTACCACTTGTCTCAAATGTTATCTAGGCATGGATGCTTTAGATCCTATCTACATAAGTTTAAGCTACGAGAAAGCCCAATGTGTCTACAATGTAAAGGTTTTAAAAAAACAAAATGGCGGGTCCAATATGTCGGACAATTTTTTTAAAAACCTGCGCATTAACGGTTATTCACACTGTACCAAATACGTATAGGCAAGTTTAGGCATGCAATTCGTTAGAATCCACTCCACCTTTTGCAATTTAGTACGTCTATCCATATCGCTGACGTCATGGAAGTCATGCGAAGAGCGGTCCCGAGTTTTTCAGGGAGACCACTTGCACAATTTAACGAAAGTGCTTGCTAATAAAAGTCTATTGGGATATATGTCGCATCCAACCTGCGATAACTTGTGGGTTATTTTCGTTCATTATTAATGTCTGAATGGGACAAATATATCCCAGTAACAACAAGCAACTTCATGTACTAACTAGAAGGACTGTATGTTAAAAAACCATTAAACTAATCAATTAAATTCAATAAGAGCAAAATAGTTTGTAAAATTCTTACAGATATTCAAAATAAACCCGACTTGAAAGGATTAATATGTGTTTGTTTTTGCACTAGAGAAACGTATTTTAACGGTTTTAGACACTGTAAATTTGAAGTACCTTACGTAATGCAACTAGCGCACTTAAAATGACTCGGCCTTCGGTTGATTCTCGGCAAAACGACGAGAAAAAATAACCGGTGACGTTAATAACTGTTTCAAACATTAAAAGAATGAGGTGCAAATACGAGTTAAACAGCATAGAAGTCACTAACGAGGAGAAAATACGAGATAAATTGCATAGACATTACATAGCAAATCATGAACGCGAAATTAAAATGTGAACCTTAAATTTCTGGCTAATATTTAGTGTTCGTGTTTTTAGGTATATGCATAGTAATATTACATAGGAAATCATGAACTCTAATTAAAAACCGGAGCCCTAAATTTCTAACTACGGGCTAAAATTTAGGGCTCATGTTTTTAGGTAATATGCATAGAAATAGATTACATGGGAAATCATAAACTCGAACTAAAAACAGGAGCGACTTAACCCAAAAACAGGAGCGACACAGAGCAATTTCTAAATACGGGCTAAAATTTAGGGCTCGTGTTTTTAGGTAATCTACTGAAAATGTAATGTTATTTTGTAGTAAAATTGATTTAAACCAAAATTATCCTTGCCACCTAAATTGTTACCTAAATTATCATTGCTGCCAAAAGAAAACCAAAAAAACACAAAAATAACCAAAATATCACATTTTGACAAGTACAAAAAAAAACACAAAACAATCCGCAAACACCACCGATTACACAACCCAAGATTTCGCCCTTCGCATATCAATCAACAAAACTCTTCACATATTCAAACACACTCAACACTCAGCAACTCAACTTGCACAATACAAAGAATTAATTATTTAATATTCACTCCGACCGAGCGCATCAAAAATGAAATAATAATAACAATTAAACCGTTTCGCAAGATTATGTCATCGCGGTGAAACGAACACTGGACGGAGTGGCATAAAAGCCTGGATTAAGCCCGAAATCGATAACGATCCTCACAAATGGAACAGTGGGCTAGGCCGGGTCGCACGACACGCATTCACCGATCGAAATTAAAACGCAAACTAACATTTACAAAAGGAACGGCCGAATTGGGTTAAAGAGAAAATGATCAACGCCGTTTGGCAACTGGGGCGGGCGCGTGCACCGATTCAACAACGCGCAAATTATTTCAAACAATTAATTAACGTTTCGACACCGACTTCGTTCAACAAGAATTCCACAGAAAAATAACATCCTTCGCTAACTTCGATTGGCGTGAAGGTAAAACGACACGGTCAATTAAACACAAGAATTTCCGAAATAATCAAGAAATATTATATCAAATGTTTCTTGATAAATTGAAAAAGATAGATTACACGAGACAAAAATCCGATAAGGTATCAAAACTTGAATAAATTATACCAGATAATACTAGGCAAAGCTAGCAAAGATTAGACTAAACGAGACTAGGCGAAAACAGACGAGAATACACGACAAAAAGTTGACGAGAGTGGACGAATAGAGGCGAGTCTAAACGAAAACGAACGGGACTAGACGAAAGTAGACGAGACTAGACGAATATAGGCGAGTCTAGTCTTATGTGGTCATGTTAGGTCTTGTCTGGTCTAGTCTAGTCCCGCCCAATTTGGTCCAGTCTCGCCTAGTCCCGTCTATTTTCGTCCTGTTCATTTTCATCTAGACTCGCCTATATTCGTCTAGTCTCGTCTACTTTCGTCTAGTCCCGTTCATTTTCATCTGGTCTAGATGAAAATTAACGGGACTAGACGAAATTAGACGAGACTAGACGAATATAGTCGAGTCTAGATGAAAATGAACGGGACGAAAATAGACGGGACTAGGCGAGACTGGACCAAGTTGGGCGGGACTAGACTAGACCAGACAAGACCTAACAAGACGAGACAAGACCACATAAGACCTGACAAGGCCACACAAGACTAGACAAGACTAGACAAGACAAGACAAGACGAGACAAGATTCGACAAGACTAGACAAAACTATACAAGACTAGACAAGATATATTTAGTGTTTTTGTTAACCGATATTTATTTAATTTTTTTAACTTTTAATTGCCAATTAAATCAAAAAGATGTTGTTTTCTTTGATAAATTCGATGAATAGAAACTTTTAGAATAAAAAATTCTTACCTGTGATTGTCTCCTGATTTCTGGTGGAGCCACTAGCTGTCAGTGGGAGGTCAGAGAGCGCGCGCTTAGCGCCACTCGCCTCCTCCTGGGCTGCCAGTTTGAACAGGAACTAATTTCAACAATCCTGAAACCAAACTTGAATTTAATTTTTGCACGAAACTTGTTAACCAAATGAAAAAATTGGAAATAACGACGATTTTAAAAAATCCTCACAGCAAAAAATATCCTTCCCTGGTCTTTTCAAAAAAACTTTTTAATCAATTTTCAATTCAGTCCACTTAAGTCAACACCAGTCAATTTAAGTCAGTCCACATAAAAATATGATGCATATAACTTTTTGAAAATCAATATGAACAAAAATAATTTCGATAAGATTCCAGTAAATATTATTATAAAATTGATAAGATTTTTAATAAGAAATAAAAAAGTTTTTGAAGTGAAACTAATGGGTTTTTCAATACGGGTATAACAATTTTGTATTTAAATAAAACGCATTGAGATATCGGGCTGAAATTTATAACAGGTGTAGTACACATTAGAGATGAGCATGGGATCTTATCGGCCCATCCCATCCTATCCCATCGTCCCATGGGATGGGATGAGTGGTATGAACATCGCGTGGGATGGGACGACAATTTTTTATGGGACGGAGTGGGACGAGTTTTGATAATCTAGTAAATCTAGTCCGTGCAAATTGCTTTCCTATAAAAAACACTTTTTCATTTATTTGTAGACACAGGCAGACTTCAGAATATAAATCACTGTATTTTTGTTAGCTCTGTCTAGATTTTCTTTTTCTACAGCTCATATCTTTATAGTAAAGGTTTTGGTTAAGTTTTTTCACGAGGCGGGGCGGGGCGGCAGTTTGTCTGTGCAGTTCAGTTCAGCTAGTATTTTTGTTTTGTGAAAAAGTAAAGTCCTATTTTTACCTTGAAAATGGTACAGCTTTGTTTATAACGATTAAATAAAAAATGGACAATAATAAAAAATTATCGTTTATCGTACCCAGAAGATTTCTGGGATAACGATTTAGTTCCTGAAAAATCTTCCGATCCGTTCGTGACGAAAAAGAACTAACATTGTCAGAATTATCGTTGGAAAAACCGAAAAGAAAGTCTGCTGTATGGGAAAAATGGGATGAATGGGACGGGCCGCGCGTCCGGGATGGGATGGGACGAAAATTTTAGGTTTGTGGGATGGGACAGGGGACGAAAATGTGATGGGATGGGACAGTAACAGAGAGCCGTCCCACGGGATGGGATCTGGTGCGAGAAACTCGTCCCATGCTCATCACTAGTACACACGTTATATAGCGAGCATGGTATACTGGATGTATACTACGGTAGTTAGACCCATTCTAACACATTGTTCCACGATATGGTGAACCAAACTGAAGCAGGAACTATCAAAAGTTCAAAGACTGACATGCTTGGCAATTACGGGAACATTAAGAACCGCACCAACTGCAGCTCTGGAAGTTATACAGGCCTGCTTCCCCTAGGTATCTTCATCATGGGTGAGACAAGAATGGGAGCCTTCAGATGCAGGTGTAATGGCAATTGGGAGGCCCTGGCGAGGACAGGACACACCAAGATAACGAATGTAATATCAGAGCCATACCTTAATATTGAGGGAGACTCAATGCCGAAAAGGCTATCATTCGATCTACCCATCAAAACACACGTTGGATAGAAGAAAACAATCACGTGTCAAGGTGGGCTGTACTGGTATACAGACGGTATACTGGTATCCTAAAATGACAGTGGAACTGGCGCAGGAATCTACGGACCGTTTCTGAGGTACAGCTTATCTGTGTACCTGGGATCACATACTACGGCATTCCAAGCGGAAATACAAGCCATCGCAATCTGTGCCCATGAAAATCTAATGATGGACTACAAAAATAGAAACATCCGCATTTACACGGACAGTCAGGCTGCTATATAACTTGGAACTACTAAAACAACTTGGAACTGCTAAAACAACTTGGAACTGCTAAAACAACTTGGAACTGCCTCCAGAATATCAAGGTTCTGGTAAGATACAACAAGGTCACACTAGCTTGGGTACCGAGCCACAGGGGACTGGTAGGAAACGAAATGGCGGACAAGTTAGCAAAGGATGGTGGTAACAAAGCAAACATCAGTGCTATCAGGGACTCCAATATTACCATAGCCCGTAATATAATCTGTAAATGGGTAGCTACTAAGCACCGGCTACAGTGGGATAAAACAAATAGGCAGAAACACAGCAAACGAATGCTAAAAAATCCATCGGCCTCTTTAACAAAAAATGGGGATCTGTAGAGATGAACCACTGTGCTGACTATGCTATGAATAGGAGGAAATTGCCTCTCATATAATCTTCCATTGTGAAACAATGTGCAATTGCTGTTGTAGGAGACACGAGCTTAGCATTACAGCAAATGAGATCCCCGTGAAAATCATGGCGCATAGACTCCTAGAACTAACACAGGGGTTGGATCTATTCGCATGAACAGAAAAGTGTGGGGAAATACAATAGACTTGGCCCACATTGGTTGCAAAAAAAAGTACACTTGTTACAATTATGTATGGAATTCTACGTCGTTCATACATGACTCTTTCGATCTAATCCTCAATCACTCTTTCACACATATCAGCCGAAATGTTGGCAATTACACGATCGATATTGTTCCTGCGATCCTCTAACGTTGTTGAATAAACCTTCGACTTAAGATATCCCCATAAGAAAAAATCCAACGGCGTCAAATAGTATGAGCGAGGAGACCATTCCACTGGACCATTTCTCGAGATTAGTAAATTTTCCTTTCAATAAATCAATTGTTTGGCCAGCTGCGTGGCTTGTGGCACCATTTCGTTAGAACCAAATATCGCTGAAGACAAGTCCTTCCAATTCTGGCCAAAAATAGCCTTCCAACATGGGACGAGAGTAAATTGCGGAGAATTATTTGTGGGGAAATACAATAGGCCACAAGGCCGCAGTGTTTTTAGGGCTTACAGCCCTTGGCCCACATTGGTTGCAAAAAAAAGTACACATGTTACAATTATGTATGGAATTCTACGTCGTTCATATGACTCTTTCGATCCAATCTTCAATCACTCTTTCACACATATCAGCCGAAATGTTGTCAATTACGCGTTCGATATTGTTCCTGAGCTTCTCTAACGTTGTTGGATTGTTGACATAAACCTTCAACTTAAGATATCCCCATAAGAAAAAAATCCAACGGCATCAAATCGTATGAGCGAGGAGACCATTTCTCGAGATTAGCAAATTTTCCTTTCAATAAATCATTTTTTTTGCCAGCTGCGTGGCTTGTAGCACCATTTCGTTGGAACCAAATATCGCTGAAGACAAGTCCATCCAATTTTGGCCAAAAATAGCCTTGCAACATGGCATGAGAGCAAACTCCATTGACCATAACATGGCGATTATTTTCATCGATGAGAAAATACGGCCTAATCACACTTCCGGCACTAATCCATACCATACGCTCACTTTTTGTGGATGCAATGTAGTCTGAAATGCGTCAAATGACATCGCACTATCCGTACAAGAAAGAATACAAGCAGCAAATCGATGCTTCTATGCTAACATGAAAATATTCAAATAAAATTGATCTCAAAGAACTCAAAACTGCGGATGTATAGGATACTTGGGGATCGACCATTAATCAAGTGAGGCTCGAAAGGTGGTAGAGGGGGTTTGTGAAGAATCACGAAATATCACATGGGGGAGGGGTGTAGTGAGATATCACGTGTATTTATTTTTTCGTTGAACGCGCGATTTTTAAAACCGAAAAGCGGCGCGCGACTTGTACCAAAAAATACATGGGATTTTGGGTAGGGGGGGCTTAACCTAAAACCTCACCACGTACCACCGTGGGGGAAGGGAGTTAAAAAAGTTGTTAAAAATATAACGTGATTAATGGACGAACCCTTGTGCGCCCACTGATAGCATATGGTTCAGAAATATGAAATATGACAGAAAAATCTTTGGACTAACACGAGAAGAAGAGGGAATAAGGAGAAAATGGACCACGAGCTACAAGAACTAATAAAAGGAGAGGATAATGTCAGATACATAAAAGCACAAAGGGTCAGATGGCCCGGGCACATGATACGGATGACAAAGGGAAGACAGCATAAAGAAATACTTCAGTCAAAACTTCATGGCACACGATGTAGGATAGGATAGAAGACATGAAAGTCTTAAAAGTTCGAAATTGGAGGACAGCTGTAGAAGACAGATACAATTGGAAGGCGACAGTTAAGGAAGCCAAAGCCCATCCTGAGCTATAGAGCTAAAATAAGAAGAATGTAGTCTCATGAAGCACATGTAATTTTGTTGCTGTCCAATAACGCGCATATAGGTAGCGGGTAGGTACTCTCTGCGGTCCCGGCAGGGATAGACCTATTTCAGGGATGCGACTCTGCCTATGCGAGCCTTGGTTTTCTCTCCCACTCCTAAAATCCGGGAGGTTGCCATGTCCTAACCTAATCCTACCAAAAACTCAAAATTATTCTTGCCATACCCTTCCTATAGGAACTCAAGGTGGTATTCTACTGCTACAGTTAAAGAAAGCTTGGGTTGCTCACATGGTCAAATGTGGGATCATGCTCAGAGTATGGTAGCGGAGGATCTTAATATATAGACAACGGTAGCATACACAGTCTTAGTTAGATAGACAACCACTAACTCACTAACACGCAGGGCGAGCGCGGTGTTTCAATAGCCAAAAAACCCCTTCTATGAAACGTTGAATTTAAACAGAAATTTACCCCAGGTGAGCAATAAATCTCACGCTGATGCATCAGCCCACCTCAAGGATTCTGGGGGAGGCATAAATTCGAGACCAAAATTCAAACCATTTCATGCTAACATTGCTACGTACAATGCAAGATCTCTTGCCTCAGAAGAGCGCATTCTAGAACTTGAACATGAATTACAGAAGATAAACTGGGATATAGTAGGTCTATCCGAGATAAGACGGAATGGAGAATTTTGCATCGAACTCAAGAGTGGCAATATCCTACATTATAAAGGAAAAGAAAACACAACACATGGAGGATTTATAATAAAGCAGTAAATTTCCAAATATATAACTAAAGTAGAAGCTATATCAAGTAGAGTGATATATCTCATCCTAAAGCTTAACAACCGTTATCAGATGAAAATAATACAGAGCTATGCACCTACTTCCTCCTACACAGACGAAGAGGTAGAAGAATTCTACGAGGATGTAGACAAAAGCTTACGGCAAGACAAAACATACTATACCCTATTTATGGGAGACCTAAATGCAAAACTAGGTAAAAAGGAAGATGAGTATGAAACATGCATGGGACAATACGGACATGGCCACAGAAATGATAGAGGGAATATTCTGATGGATTTTCTCATGCAAAATACGTTCTATAATATGTACAGCTTCTTTAAGAAAAAAACGCATAACAAATGGACATGGCAAAGCCCTAATGGTTTAGTCAAGAATGAAATTGATTACATCTTTTCCAATCGTAAAGACATAGTACAAAATGTATCTGTTCTAAATGCATTTACAACAAATAGTGACCATAGGCTAGTAAGAGCACATATAAAAATTAACATTAGAACAGAACGAAATAAACTTCTACGAAGCGGTACTGCCAAACAAATTGACATAGAGATACTCAAAACGCAAAATATAAAGTACGAAGAGGAAGTAACGAGAAGAACAGAAATAGTAATAAAGCTGGGAATAGCAAATAAAAATACAACTGACATAAATAGAGCCCTTATTGATATTATCAAAGGAGCTACAAAAGCAATAATGCCAACAAACCTAAAGAAACCAGAAAAGCTAACAACAAACACAAAAGACCTAATGGCTAGAAGAAGAGAGATGAGGAAATGCGGAAAGGGTGAAACCGCTGAATATGCTGAGCTGAATAAAGAAATCCGAAGGGAAATCCGAAGAGATATCTATAACTGCAAAGAGACATTAACAAAGAAAGTAATAGAAGAAAATGGCAGCATGAAGATTCTAAAAACAAAACTCTCAGTCGGAAAGAAACACACACTTAAGCTTCGTAAGCCAGATGGAAGTGAAACGGCAGGAAAGAAGGAAATAATCAAAGTTGCAGAAAACTTTTATCGTAAACTGTATGAATCACGTCAAGAACACCGGAAAAATTTAACAAGACCAAAAATTATGAACGTAGGTTCTGAAGAAACACCCGAAATTACAATAGATGAAATAAGATCGGCTCTCAAACAAAGTAAAAATCGTAGGGCACCTGGTGAAGATGGAATAATAAGCGAACAACTAAAAAAGGAGGTGAATCAATACTTAAAATCCTCCAATTACTCTTCAACAAGTGCCTGGAGATGGGAAATATTCCGGAGGACTGGAACAATGCGATAGTAATTCTGCTTCATAAGAAGGGCGAAAGTGAACTTAAAAACTATCGACCAATAAGCTTACTTAGCTAACTTAGCAGCAAATTAGATTCATATCAGCCCATCGAGCAAGCCGATTTCCGAAAAGGATATGGAAGCAACGAACATCTACAATGCATTAAGTCATTGATTGAAGTGGAATGAATATAATATGCCACTCTTCCTCGCATTCGTTGATTATGAGAAGGCTTTCGATACCATCGAGATGTTGATTCGAGATATTCTGGTCTAATTAAAACCATCTACGACTTCGCCACTATGACGCTGAAACTACAAGATTTATCCGACACAATACCCATCAGACGTGGAGTGCGCCAGGGAGATACCTTGTTCCCCAAATTATTTACACTAGGCCTAAAGAATATCTTTAAAAACTTAGACTGGGCGGACAAAGGAGTAAATGTTGATGGCAAAAGGCTGACGCACTTGCGCTTTGCGGATGATATTGTTTTAGTGGCCACTGAAGAGTCTGATATTGAAACAATGCTGAATCAGCTAAACAACATCTCCAAATCAACTGGTCTGCACATGAATATGAGCAAGACAAAAATGATGACAGCTGATGTTCCACACCGGCCTGATATAGTCATCGATGGTGTCACGGTGGAAAGAGTAGAGAGCTACATCTACTTGGGACATAAACTAAAAATAGGCAAAGAAAACCAAGATGCGGAGATCAGAAGAAGAATAGGACTAGGCTGGGCAGCATTTGGGAAGCTGGATTTTATTCTAACCCACAAGACGTTCCCAAGAAAGTTGAAAGCGAGAATATTTGATTCAAGTGTTGCACCGGTTCTCACATATGGCGCAGAAACCACAACATTTACCCAACAGAACATCAAGAAGCTAGCCGTTACGCAAAGATCAATGGAATGGAAAATGCTAGGCATAACGTTACACCACAAGAAAAGGAACGAATGGGTGCGGAAGAAGACAGGTGTTGCGGACGTGGTGGAAAGAGTGGCGCAACAGAAATGGAGTTGGGTTGGGCATATCCTACGAACAACTGATGACAGATGGTCTCACAGAATCCTGGTATGGAGACCAAGATACGGAAGGAGAAACATAGGCCGCCCCCCTAAAAGATGGAGTGACGATATCCGGGAAGTAGCAGGAAGGAAATGGTTAAGTCTGGCGAGGAATAGAGAAGAATGGAAAGTTAAAAGGGAGGACTATGTCCAATATTGGAAGAATGAAGTCTGAAAAAGAAGAAGAAGAGAAGAACGCGCATATTGACAAAGCCATTCAAATCAACCAAAAATGTGCTTCATCGCTAAAGATAATTTTTCGATGAAATTCAGGATTTTCTCCAAATTTTTGCATAACAAAACCGGATAAGTATCGGCGCTACACATGAACCAGAGGTTTCAGTTCTTGGGTTAATTTGATCTTGTAAAGGTGTAGCTGAAGATCTTTACGCAAAATTCGTCACAATGTGGACTGAGAAATTCCCAATAGACCTTCAATAGTTGAAATTTTCTTATGCGCATGCGTCAATTTCCGCCATGTTTTCGGGCACTTTTTTACGTATAACCAGTGAAAATAACAAAATGTCACCGATACTTTCATATTCCCGTCTTTGAAACTAGGCGGACGCGCAAGCACTTAACTAATCGTAAAAAGGTCTATTCTCGTGTAGAGTGTGGAATTGACTTATTTGTTTGATTTTGAACTGAAGCTCTTATGGCTGCAATATTTTCAATACTTCGACGGTGGTACGTCACACTGGCGCAGGAACATTCAATAGTGAATATGTTAATTCAAATTTATTCATCATCGCACGTACAGCGATTCTGGTGGGACGATTATTGCGGCCAAAAATAGAGCAAGCGCTCTAGAGCAAGTTGCGACCACCGACTAGGTAAATTCGATAGTAAGTTTTAACGACTTGACAAACGTTGCTCGGTCTTGAACTTCACCATAATAAAAATGTAAGCCTTGACTGATATTTTGACTTTGACAGATCATAAAAAGTTTGTAGATTATGTTCCGTATTATAAAACAAAATTGTTATGTACCTATTGAAAAACCCTTTACCTTAAGCGCGACTTGAGGACCGTTTTTTCTGACGTAAATAATGTTAAGTAAAATCTATGTTCTGCTTCCGCGTTTCTTTTAGTTATTAAAATTACCTAGTAGGTATATTGATAAAATCTCAATTTTTAACCTTGACCTTCCGTCTCGGTAGAAAATCATATTAAGACAACTTGAAACGAGATAAAACATTTTTATCAAAACCGACAAAAAAATAATCACATTGTTATCGCATTAACTAATTCTTACGAAATGTTGTTAAATCATCGATTTGTTCAATATAACTCAAATTATCTAATTATTATGAAACCACACCACAAGGTTTTTCCAAAACGTAGAATCCTTTATCGATTGGTCTAGTCTTGAATATTCCAAAATTTAAACGAATTGAAATTATTAGTTAAGACCTACTTGAAATATTCCTATTATACTTAATCCCAAAGTATGTTAATCTTAATCCTTTATAAGTCTAAAAGAGATTTTTTTCTTTTGTTTCCCGAAGGAAATCGAATCGCTGAAAACGGTTTTCCATTTTATTTCGCTCTAAACTTACAAACAAACTAATTTTATATATATTTTTCGCTGTACACGATCTCGCATTTTCGACTGATTTGACGCTATCATAACTTTGAACGGCTCACCACAGAGACTTCTAGTCTTCACCAAACGATTCAGCATCCCAAAATTAGTAGGAAAACGTATATAATATTCCCTAAGAAGTTTTCAGTTAAGAAATACCATCGACACGGGGAATCTAGACCGCGGAAACGACGAAATGCGAGAAGATCGATTTTGTCAAAATCGTTATTTTTTGAGTTACAGCAAAATTTAAAATCGTTTCTAAAAGCATTTTTGCTGATGATTATAGATATGCAAATTATTTTCCGCTAGCTCTATCCGTTCACTATCGCCTGCAAGAATTGAAGCAATTTTTAAGAATTTTCGGCGCTCGAGTAGATTTCTCGGAAAGTCGTGAATTTCCAGCAGACAATCTTAGTGTATCAATAGGAAAATGACCTGCGACCAACAACGACGCCGCAATGCGTTTATGATTATCTGCAACAGTTTCAGAGACATCTACTTAGCAATTCGAGAATCGGGTAAATTTCAGTTTGAAGCTTCTCGACGAATTATTGAATATTTCTGAACAATATATACATCAACTTGTTTGTCTTGTCGTGTAGTTTCTGTGTGTCGAAAATGATTTCGCTGCCTTTTACCGTTCTTGAGAAAATCGAAAAAAACTGAAAAACCACATATATTTCGAACGAATTGATGGAAAATTTTTGTTGAAAATTTATTTGGAAATTTTTTTCGTCTCACCACAGAGACTTCTAGTCTTCACCAATCGATTCAGCGTCCCATAATTAGGGGGAAAACGTATATAATATACCCTTGGAAGCTTTCAGTTAAGAAATACCATCGACACGCGGAGTCTTGATTGCGAAAACGACGAAATACGAGATAATCGATTTTGTCAAAATCGTTATTTTTCGAGTTACAGCAAAATTTAAAAACGTTTATAAAAGCATTTTTGCTGCTGATTACAGATATACAAATTATATTTCGCTAGCTCTTTCCGTTCACTATCGCCTACAAGAAGTGAAGAAATTTTTAAGAAATTTCGGCGCTCGAGTAGAGATCTCGGAAAGTCGTGTATTTCCAGCGGACAATCTTAGTGCATAAATAGGAAAATGACCTTCTAAGAACGACGCCGCAATCCGTTTATGATTATCTGCAACCGTTTCAGAGACATCTACTTGGCAATTCGAGAATCGGGTAAATTTCAGTTTAAAGCTTCTCGACCAATTATTGAATATTTCTGG
This sequence comes from Phosphuga atrata, assembly GCA_944588485.1. Taxonomy (NCBI): domain Eukaryota; kingdom Metazoa; phylum Arthropoda; class Insecta; order Coleoptera; family Silphidae; genus Phosphuga; species Phosphuga atrata. The sequence continues at coordinate 59,341,654 of OX155900.1, forward strand.
ACAATATACACATCAACTTGTTTGTCTTGTCATGTAGTTTCTGTGTGTCGAAAATGATTTCGCTGCCTTTTACCGTTCTAGAGAAAATCGAAAAAAACTGAAAAACCACATATATTTCGAACGAAATGATGTAAAATTTTTGTTGAAAATTTTTTTGGAAAATTTTTTCGTGGTTTTTTTTAGGTTACCCGAAGGAAATCGAAGTGCTGAACACGGTTTTCCAGTTTATTTCGCTCTAAAGTTACAAATAAACAAGTTTTATATATTTTTTCGCTGTAAACTATCTCCCATTTTGGACTGATTTGACGCTGTCATAACTTTTGAGCGGCTCACCACAGAGACTTCTAGTCTTCACCAATCGATTCAGCGTCCCATGATTAGGGGGAAAACGTATATAATATACCCTTGGAAGCAGTTTTCAGTTAAGAAATACCATCGACACGGGGAGTCTAAATTGCGAAAACGACGATTGCGATTTTGTCAAAATCGTTATTTTTCGAGTTACAGCAAAATTTAAAAACGTCCCTGAAAGCATTTTTGCTGCTGATTACAGATATGCAAATTATATATCGCTAGCTCTTTCCGTTCACTATCGCCTGCAAGAATTGAAGAAATTTTTAAGCAATTTCGGCGCTCGAGAACAGATCTCGGAAAGTCGATTGTCCGCGGGAAGGACAATCTTAGTGTAACAATTAGGAAAATGATCTTCTGAAAACGATACCGCAATCCGTTTCTGGTTAGCTGCAACCGTTTCAGAGACATCTACTTAGCAAATCGAGAATCGGGTAAATTTCAGTTTGAAATTTCTAGACGAATTATTGAATCTTTCCGGACAATTTACACATCGACTTGTTCGTCTTCTCGTGTGCCGAAAAAGATTTCGCTGCTTTTTACCGTTCTTGAGAAAATCGAAAAGAACCGAAAAACCACATATTTTTTGAACGAAATGAAAGAAAATTTTTGTTGAAAAATTTTTTGGAAATTTTTTTCGTGATTTTTTTTGATGGCCCGAAGGAAATCGAAGTGCTGAAAACGGTTTTCCAGTTTATTTCCCTCTAAAATTACAAATAAACAAGTTTTATATATTTTTTCGCTGCACACCATCTCGCATTTTCGACTAATTTGACAATGTCATAACTTTTGAACGGCTCACCACAGAGACTTCTAGTCTTCACCAATTCATTCAGCGTCCCAAAATTAGTCGGATAACGTATATAATATTCTCTAGGAAGCTTTCAGTTAAGAAATACCATCGACACGGGGAGTCTAGACCGCGGAAACGACGAAATGCGAGAAAATTGATTTTGTCAAAATCGTTAATTTTCGAGTTACAGCAAAATTTAAAAACGTTCCTGAAAGCATTTTTGCTGCTGATTACAGATATGCAAATAATATTTCACTAGCTCTTTCCGTTCAGTATCGCCTGCTAGAATTGAAGAAATTTTTAAGAATTCTCGGCGCTAGAGTAGATATCTCGGAAAGTCGTGAATTTCCAGCGGACAATCTTAGTGTATCATTAGGAAAATGACCTTCTGAAAACGACGCCGCAATCCGTTTTTGATTATCTGCAACCGTTTCCGAGACATCTACTTAGCAAATCGAGAATCGGGTAAATTTCAGTTTGAAATTAATAGACGAATTATTGAATCTTTCGGGACAATTTACACATCGATTTGTTCGCATTGTCGTTTAGTTTCTGTGTGCCGAAAATGGTTTCGCTGCTTTTTACCGTTCTCGAGAAAATCGAAAAAAACCGAAAAAGTACATATTTTTTGAACGAAATGATGGAAATTTTTTGTTGAATTTTTTTTTGGAAATTTTTATCGTGATTTTTTTTGGTTACCCGATGGAAATCGAAGTGCTGAAAACGATTTTCGAGCTTATTTCGCTCTAAAGTTACACATAAGCAAGATATAGCACATATATAATGGCCTTGCATCCATTGGCCTTGGCCTTGCATCCATTCTCAATTTATGCACTTTATTAGTTTAAGTAAAATAATAAAACACTTTTTTATTTAGCAAAATACATGTCAATATATAGAAATAAATGCTAAATAATGACGCAACTGGTCATGAAGTTCTTAAAGGTGTCAGCTTTGGCGATAGTGATGTTGCGCTCGGAGGGAATACAGATGGATTGAGACTGCATATAATACAGTAAACCTAGTTTATAGTAGACTATTCTAATTTAATCTGTTTTATCAGAGTTAGACTAGTCTAGTAGACTAGACTAGTCTAATTTAAACTGATTTATAAAAATTTGTCAGAGTTCTTAAAAAAGTCAAATTCTTCTTGAAAATTTGAAACCTAAATAAATCCTAAAACTAATCAAGTAAATTCGAATTATTAAAATGCAGTCATTGTTGTCTTTATCAATTTCTAGTGATATTTCGAGACTAATTTCCCAACAGACTTACATCATAATTCTAGACTAGTCGACTAGGACTCCCCCCACCCCCTATTAATATGCTTTTAGTATGCGCCACCCCGCTATCGCAAATTTTGCATTCATTTAGGGTGGGCAGCCCGGACAGTTAATGAAATCCGCCCTAGTTGTTGTCTCACCGACTAGGATTCGAACCCGGGTCTCCCGCATTGAAAGGGGTATATGTGTTTTGAGTGTCTATTTTCTATTTCAAATTTGTTTATTGATAAATTGTTCTGAAATCATAAAATAAATTTATAATACACAAACATTTCTTCTCTCAAGAGTACCTAATTAATTAAAAGTATCAATCTCTAAATTTCAAGTTTTAGTTCTGCGACTCCAGTTATACCACTATTTTCATGGTTTAACATGCCAATAGTGATACAACTGTACGTCGTTAACATGATTGGTTAAAAATTTTTAAAATTCATATTCGTTGAAAGTCATATTAAAATAGCAGTAAGATGTACAAAAAAAATAAAAGGTAACAAGCAAAATAATTCAAATTTCATTAAAATTTTAATACGGCAGTTAAACCGTCTCAAGTTGAGACTAATTACTAAAAATGTTTCATCCACATCTCACTGATTCATCCTCAAAAATTGGCAGGCTCTGATAGGGGAGTTTGTGTTTTAAAATGATTTGTGTATTATGTCGTCGTATGTTCGTCAGGTCTCGTACTAATCTGTTCGGATGTCGTTTGTTAGTCTGCGTCTTGTAAAATTTTTGAGAATGTTCGTAAATGTACTCAGTAAATCTGGATATCTGTTCTTCTTCGTGTAAGTCATCAATTTTGCTGTATCTGTCCTTGTTCAAGGCCATTCTCAGGCACTTGTTTTGGAACCGCTGGAGAGTCAACAGGTTGGTCTTGGCAGCACTGCACCAAGCCGGTGCTGCATATACTAAAACTGGCCGAATAATGGTTTTATACAATAAAATTTTGTTTTCTTTTGAAAAATGACTATTTTTGTTCATAAGGGAGTAGATGGATTTTAGTGTGGCAAATGCTCTTTTGATGGTGTTTTTTATGTGTGTCTTGTAGCAAAGTCGTGAATCTAAATATACACCCAGGTATTTTACCGCCCTCTTAGGGGGCACTTGGTGTGTGTCAATTTTTTGTGAGTAAATAAGTTTTGTGTTGGTGTATTTTCGTGTAAAAGTGATGGTTTCCGTTTTTTGAGTGTTCAATGTAATTTTCCAAAGTTTAAAAAATTTATTGATTTGATCAAGATTTGATGAATATGGGTATTTTTGTGTGCAGTGATGGCGCTGTGTGAGTGATTGTAAATGGCAGTGTCGTCGTCGTAAAGGGCAAGTTTAGTCTGTGTCATTCTTGGTATGTCGTTGATGTATAAATTGAATAAAATCGGAGCTAGAATCGACCCTTGAGGTACACCGGCTACAATTGGTCTTAGTCTTGAGTATTTGTCATTTATCAATACTCTGAAGTGACGGTCCGTCAAGTAGCTGGGTATTAATTTGATGATTGTCCGTGGAAATTTTAATTTTATTAATTTAAATTAAAGTCCATCCGTCCAAATTCTGTCGAAAGCTTTATGTATGTCAAGTAATGTCATGGCTGTAACGTTATGTTTGTTAAAGTTAAATTTAATGTCTGTTGTTATTCGGCGGATCTGTTGGACGGTATTGTGTTTCTGTCTAAATCCAAATTGATTGTCCGTCATAATTTTTTGTCGCTTAATATGTTTGTTTAGTCTCGTTAGTATAATTTTCTCCGTAATTTTGCCGAGTGTGTTTAATAAACTGATAGGTTTTTCAGGTCTGTAACTGTTCGGGTCTGAGTCGGTCTTTCCTGTCTTCAGTATTGGTACAACATTGACCTTCCAGGACGGCGGAAAGTATTGTAGTCTTAAAATTCCATTAATTAAGTGGGTCAATTGGACGATTGCTTTTTGCGAAAGGTTTTTTAAAATTTTGTTTTGTATTTGGTCCAGTCCTGGTGATTTTAGAGGTTTCAAATATTTGATAATTGATTTAATTTCTATAGGACTAGTCGTCAGTTTGTGGTCTGGGTCCGTAAATTCCTGTCTGTTCATGAATTGTCTAACTGTTTTTACTATTCTGTTTTGTCTGATGTCTAGTTCTGGGTCAATTTTGTGTATTTCTTCAAATGTGTCAAAAGTTCCGCCTTTTCTAGGTCGGACATAGCCAATGTTCCACTTTTGAGCGTCGGTATAGGTTTGTATGTTGTCTTAAGTCTTTTGGTCATCCTCCAAATGAAGTTGTCTTTTGTCGTCAGTTCACTTAGCTTCTAAGTCCATTTGTCATTTCTAAATTTAAAAATTTCTGTCCTTATCTGCCTTGTTAATGTATTCATCTTTTGTTTGTCCGTTATGTCTCTGTATCTTTGCCAGTCTCGTCTGTGTCTGTTTTTGGTCTGGATCATAATTTTTATGTCTTCGGGTAACTGTTCGTTCAATGGGTCACATTTTCTATTTTTGATTAATTTACGTTTTACCTAGGGTTTCTGAATATCCGCACTTTTTCAAAACCGCGGTTTTCGGTTTTTGGAAATTAAAAACCGCGGTTTCGGTTTTTAAGAACTTCCGGTATTTGTCTGTGTCTGATATTTCATCGAGATCCAAGTTTTTTCCAAAAGTCGGGGCTTAGGGAAAATGATTTTTCGGCGTAGGTTTTTTAGATTTAATTGTATAGAGCGCTCGAAACAAAATATTTTATCTTTTTGTTCTCTCAGAAGTTCTTTTATATGTAGCTATCTCCTGCTCCATAGAATAAGAAAAGCGATTTGTTTGCATATAAGTATTTTTGTTTAATACATTTTGAATAGCTTTTTGAACTTCGTCTAGGAATAATTTGGATTGGTCACTTCTTCTAATTCTTCTGAACTTGCCGAACATTCATCTTCGACTTCAACCTTATTGTTGTCTGGATAAAGTCGTTCAAAAAAGATTTTCGACCAATATTAAAACAGACTTTGTTGGAACTTTCGAAGGATCTAATAAGCATCTAGCCAATTCTGTTCGATGATATGTTCCATGATATTTTTCATTGAAGCTTTGCTTATATCAGAACCAATTAATTTCTTTTCCAAGAATCAGCAGGACAATCTGTGCTATTTTTTCAATTACCCGGGCACCGTCATGAGTAACCGTATCATTTCTGAAACTGATACTAAATGAATCTAAATGTTTTCCAACACTTATTGCGATATTATTTGCAGAACAAGTTCCTTCAATTCGCAGAAAGCCTAAATTGCAATAAAAATTTTGGCAAGATTTGGGAAACCGACCAGCTTTCCGAATAAATGCAGAATTTGAAATTGCTCGAACAGATATACCGTCGATGGTTGCCATTTTTGCAACAACAGTTTGCAATGTTTGAAAGAGCACAAATTCATTGTACTTTATTTTGATTAATTTTTTGAAAAAACAGAAAACCGCGGTTTTTTATGACGGTTATGAGGTTTCGGTTTTTGCACAGAAAAACGCGGTTTTGCGGTTCGGATATATCCAAACCAGAAACCCTAGTTTTACCAGAGAAATTGTTTTAGTCAATTTTCTAATCTCTGAGTCAATTTCTTCCGTCGTGTCTACACGTTTAATAGTAACCTTTCTGTCCAATAGTCGCCTAAATTCTGTCCAGTCTGCGTCTTTGTAGTAAGGTAATGTCCGTCTGTATCTTTCGCCTTGTGGATGTCCTAGGGTGATTCTGACGGGGTTATGGTCAGAATTTAAAACGGCTAATGTTGAAATGTCGGTGATTTGTGGGAAATTTTTTGTCAGTGCTATGTCAATGGTGGACGGTGTCATGTTGTTCGTGGGATAATGTGTGTGTGTGTCTGGAAAAAGAATGGCACATCCACTCCCCAATGCATAATTGTGCAATGTCAGACCATTCCTGTTGTTCCTGTGACAATTCCAAGCAGTGTGAGTGGCGTTGAAGTCGAAAATCAGTACTTTGTCACCAATTTCTGTCAACAAATCTAAGTCTCTCTTTATAATTTTGTTCGTCTGTGAATTGTAAATCGAAATGATGTTTAGGTTCTTTGTCAGTTTAAAGGCGATATGTTCAATTTTTATGTTTTTGTTAGTCTTAATTTTGACGTACGGTATGTAACTTCTGATCAGGAAAGGCGGGTATGTTGTCAACTACACCACCGAGGAGGACTAGTCGACTAGACTAGTCTTGATAAACTTAATTTGTTTAACAGAGTTCTCCTCAAATTAAAATTCATCTTCAAATTTTGACAAATCTTGAAACTAATCAAGTAAATTGCAGTTTTTAGAATGTAGTCATTGTTGACATTAAATTCTAGTTATATTTCGAGACTAATTTACCAAATAGACTTCCCAAACCGTTATCATGATTCACAGAAAAGCAATAACTGATTAATAAAATTTGCAATATTTACATTATCAGTGGAATGTTATCACTAACAAAACATAAAATTAGTCAAAACACAAGATCGCAATTAAACGACCTCACCAGCAAAAACCAAAGCAAATTAGTTAAACCAAAATAATAATTACCAAAAAGTAATAAAAAAGCGAATTGGTGTCGGTGGCGCGGTGCACACTACATGACTAATCCCACTAATCACGAAGTACAAATTTGAATTCGTTTGTTAATTACAATATTGCGAAAGTGTTGAGTTTATGCTTTGAAGATCACGTAGACGAAATCTCGCACAGGACCAAAACGCGTTTCAATATCGTGCAGTATCCGCAAGATAACTGATGCGAACGATATTTATTAGTTTACGATTTCCATTATCTCCCTGCCTATCGCTATCGGTTCTCGCTTTAGTATCAATTCGCACCGTCCGACTGGAAAAAGTGCAACAAAAATAAAAGGCTATGTAAGTCCAAATATTATTTATATAACTGCTCCCAATTCTTTCTATCTAATTGTAAATATTTCTACTTAAGAAACATCATCTAGATAACATTGAGAATATTATTTATATAACTGCTTCCAGTTATTTATATTATATTTGTAAATATTTTATTTGTAATTATAGTTTTCTAATTAAACTCCAAAACTAGATAACATTGACAATATTATATTACGTTATCTAAAGTAGATCAGTCACATTACGTTAACTAAATAACTTATTATTAACTAAATTTAGCTTATTATTAACTAAATTTAGCTTATTATCAACTAAAATTAGCTGATTATTAACAAAAATTAATTTATTATTAACTAAAATTAGGTTATTATTAAGTAAAATGAGCTTATTGTTAATTAAAATGAGGTTATGATTAACTAAAAGCAACCTTTTTCTTGAAAGTTTACAGAAGTTTTTCTAAGAAACTCGCGGTTCCGTTTAAAACAATTACAAATGACTTGCTAAAAGGATATTTGTTTGCTTTAAGAAGCAACGTACTAATTACATTCCAAAACTGGAACCACATGACGAAAGTTCTTAAATTTTCCACAATCGCTTAATTAGATTTACACACATATTTTATATACTAATTATAAGAGGTAATAAGAGTTTATCTACGACCACTATTGTAAATGCCCATTATTGTACAGTTCGTGGACTATGTAAATACATAATAACACACAAGTATGTAACAGTCCGCGATTAATGATAAGTTATGATTGATAACACACACGTGCGTTTGGTTTACGATTCGTTGATTGGTTGAGAGCCAAAATTAAAATTAATTATATCTACGAACACTCTTATACCAGTATAACCCAAATAAGTATTAAATAATAAGGTATGTAACCAGTAAGAATGTATTTATTTTCATTTCTATCAAGTTAAATAATGTCGAGTAACAGTTATATAAGAAAATACAACTGTTTGTTTATTATAATGTTAAATAATGTAACCTAACATAATAAGAAATAAATTTGATTTTTTGGTAATTCAAAGTACTCTAAGAAATTACTAGCGTAATGCGTAGTAATGTCACTTAATTATGCTAATTCTTTGCTAATGTGAAGCACTGGGAGAAATCACAAGCGTAATAATGTCAGACATTTAAGGTGCACCCAGACCGGTGCGAAAGTTTCGTTGCCGCGACCGCTGCGATATCGCAGCGGACCGATTGATACGGCGGCTTATGTATTTGTTCAGACCAACAAGCACCGAAAATCACGCTTGTTGGTCTGAACATGTAGATAAGCCGCCGTATCAATCGGTCCGCCGCGATATCGCAGCGGACGCGGCAGCTAAACTTCCGCTCCGGTCTGTGAGCACCTTAAAGGATTTCACAGACCAGAGCGGAAGTTTCACTGCCGCCATCGGTGCGATATCGCGGCGGACCGATTGACGTGGCGGCTTATGTACATATTCAGTCCAACAGGCACGATTTCCGCCATAGCCTGCATGCGCGGTTAGTTTAGTTATGGACTATGGACGCGGATAGTTATGAACCCATGAACCCATGTTTAATTCTGAAATGAGTTTTACGTGTTTTAGAAATTCAAAACAAATATAAAATAACATCTTTCATCTTATGCAGTTAACGCTTATAATGGCGTAGCTTCTTCCTCTGAGGAAATGATGACTACTATAGACGTAAAAATACGCGTTTTGGTGTGGGCGATTACGATTTCGCCGCCGCATCGCTAGCGATTTTTTCGTGGCGGAAATTTCGCGATGCATACGCTCCGCACCGGTCTGAAGGAGCCTTTAAACCGAAAAGCGGCGCGCGACTCGCTGCCAGTCCCAGTAGAAGTCTGTGATTTGGACGCCGAATACATGCGTAAATCGTTGCCGCGTATGTTAAAACAATGTCTAAACTAGGCAGTGGTGCAGACAGTGGTGGATTTACCAGCAGGCTGAGTTTTTTAATTTTTCTACAATTTGCGTAGTAGTGGTTGGTCCGAAGCGGGATTGACGGGGCCGTGCTGTTATGGGCACACGCCGCTTAAGCGGCCCATACACTATACATCTTGGTTCGATTGTACGAAAAGTTGGACACTGTATGTGTAGGTTGTACAACCAGATCTTGGTTGGAAGGTTGGGTTGGACAAAATCAAACAACTTTTGATTTTCTGTGGGCGTGGCATAATGTTGGCCAACCTGTCTGACAGTGTATTGGACAGTTGCACAACTTCACCACCAACATCAGTTTACATTTGATGTTGTCTTCTTCACATCGTTGTATTTAAATTGTGTTTCTAGTACCTTAACGCATATTTTTTGAGGTTTTTAAAACTAATTATTACCATAAGTGATTAAAATAATGGCAAATATAACTGAGAATGAAAAGTGGAGAAATATTATAAAGCTTTTAACTAATTTAAACAAAATTGATGAAAATGCATCTTTAGATGATGTAAAAAAAGAGAGAACATAAAAAGATGGAAAAAAGTAAAAATTTGGTGCAGGGATTTCTTATTTCTTAAGAGACCAAGAAATGGTACTTACGTATTAACGCCACCACAGCTACATTTTTAAATGCCGCCAATCTACATCTAAAATTTTTATGATAAACCATAAAATCATAAAATTAAAAAAAAAAATTTTATTTAAAATTAAAACATTTTTTAAATTCAAAATACTTTTAACCTTAAATTACTATTTTTCACCCCGGTTAGATTAGGTTGCCCGCCGCGAAGCGGACATATAAATCAAGACAACATACGCACGGCAGCGCGAACTCTCGATCTAATATATAACGGTGACGTTAATACGTAAGTACCCAAGAAATATTAGTGTAGCACAGCTAGCACAAGATCCGTGCAGATTAAATTCCAGCTCAAAACTAATGTTGGAAGACTTGGTATGACAGTGTAGGGCCTACAGTTACAACACGTTGGAAGACTTGGTTGTACAACAAGTTGTATAATGTATGGGCCGCTTTAGTGGAATTGAGTCTGAGAGAGACCGATATAGAGCGGCGATACAAACGAAAAAGCCGCCTAAAAGAAAAGCCGCCTCTGTTGATTGAGTCACACAATTTCTTATACTTACGTATTATTTTTTCTTCGGTTGTGTGCCATAGAGCGAAAAATGAAAAGTTTAGTGATCCGAATGTAATAATCCGAGTATGTTTTTGGAACTGTTAGCTGAATTCGATCCTTTTTTAGTGATTCATGTTGAATATCTAAAGCTGCGGTCACATCAGGTTGGTTTACCAGCCGCTGGTCGACAGGAACCAGCATACGGGATGGTTCACACAGTGTTGTGCAAACAGCAGCGGCTGGTCTGGCAGCTGAGATGTTTTGAATCAGTGTTATATATTTTGGTCACTGTTTCCTACAAAATGTTTTTACATAGGAAAGAAGTGTTTTCTGTTATGTTTTGTAATTCATTGTCACTATTTGTATAACTGTCTTCGCCTTCAGAAGAATAAATTTCTTCTGGATCATCATTCTTCTATTTATTTTCTTTTAGAGATCTAATTCCTTTTACGCGTTGAATTGTATCTGATGATAATCGTATCTGATGATAATTGTATCTGATGATAATTGTATATGATGATGATATTGTGTCTGCCAGATTTAGTACTGAACAACCAACATAAGGTTGATTTTCTTACTGTCAGAACTTTTTCTTTTATTTTTGTGTTTAGAAACGGATAGCATTCTCCAGTTTTTTCGGAATAATCTTTTAAATCGAATTCAGTTTAGATTTTCAAAAATTTCTATTTCTTCGCGAATATTTCCCAGATCTTCAGGATTGATATTTGCAATTTCGTGGGTATCTTCTGAAGTATCAATTTCTTCATCTGCCGCATAAAAATCCTTATGAGGAGGTACGCAAATCAACTTTTACTAGTGATAACATGCATTGCTGTTCTTCAAACACCATTCCTAACTCCTGCGCATTTGCAACCGCACTTTGTTTAGCTTCATCTAAGATAGATTAATTTCGTTTGTATACAGCAGACTAATATCTGTTACTTCATTCTTTCCCATCTTGTCACTTTTTCCTCTTGGGTCATTCCATGACAAGTGGTCTAATTTTAAAATAGTGCGACCAGCACGGATTTGGCTGAAATTTTTTGTGAAAGACTCCCTATGTCCCAAATGTACTTTGGTAAAATTTTAGGTTCACTGGTGGAATATTCATGGAGCTACAGTCCTTTGTTTGACCCCATACTGGAACCCGCGACAGTATGCCAGCGAGATTTCAACAACTTTGAATCCCAATATCTCATTAACAAGTTTTTAATAATGCATGAAATTTTGCCAACTTGTACAACTTTATGGGCTTTATTCAATGAAATTAATCAAAATTTTTATGCATTGCACCCAAAAAGTGTAAAGTGCTTCAAAGATGGCCTAAAATTTCACTTAAAAAAAAATGTAAAGTTTAGGTTTCCACAACTATGGCTGTAGTTAAGCTACAGGCTTGATACTTTGCACATAGTGTCTCTGTATAACTGTGTTTTCGATTGTGCAGTTTGAACTTCCTAGTTACTCATGTTAGCTTAGAAATTGAGTGTAAAGATTATGATTTGTGTAATGCGGCCAATAATAGGGTATTTTCAAACCGATTTTGCTAAAAAGAGTCATCCAGAAACTTTTTGAAATCTATTTCATTAGAAAGAGCATGATTTAAACCCCCTAAAAAAGTTGGATAGATGTTTCAACGCGGATATATAAGGCCCTAAAATCAGGTGCAAAGCAGAGCGTTCCACAACATGCAATCTTTTATATTTCAGATTGTTAGTTGTTTTTGTACTATGGACAGGTAGAGCATAAGTACCCATGTCTTACTCTCCTACTGACCTCATTGCATTGGTAACCTCCTGTACCCAAAACACATTTCTATGGCAATTGTAGCCACATTCCTACGTCACAAACATACCGCACTAATAGTAGTATTAACGCGCACAACTATCCGAGCTGATGGCGGACTGGTGAACATTGCGAATTACAACACGCAAGGAACCAGCTTCGAGCCAGCTCGAGAAAGCTTTTTGTGTGCATTTAAAATTGCTACACTGGCGAGACTGACAAGACGATATGTATCAATTTCCCATTATGAAAGACCTTCACATCACGTAACTGGCCGCATAGCCACAAATATACAACGGCCACACAGCCACGCATTACGGCAAGCACTTTCCACATAGGCATTAACGCCTCTCAAAAACTACAAGAATTTTGTCAATTTGTGCAACCACAAAAATGATTTCAACATTGAGGCCGAATGGAATTTTTTCGGTAGAAGCCATGGAAAATCGCCCTGTGATGGGTTTGGTGGCACTACTAAACGCTTAGCTTCTCGCGCAAGCCTCCAACGGCCATCAGCTGACCAAATATTGACACCAAAAGATTTGTTCGACTTTTGTGACCAAAAGATACATGGATTAAGTACGTGTATGTTCCAAAAGAAGAAGTTGAAGAAAGCAAGAAAATTCAAGAAGAAAGATGGAAAGAAAGTAGCACAATAGCCGGAACAAGAGAACACCATCAATTTATACCTGTCCATTTGAATTCAGTTTGTGTCAGCAGAATTTCAAACGATACAATAAATTTTGTTGCCAAAGTTTCTGCTGCCATCTCGAGTTTGAAATTACCCAAGCTGTTTCCTGGCTGTTATGTTGCCTGTATTTACGACAACAAAGGGTGGGTCGGCAACATAGTGGAAATTTCAGTAGAACAAAACGATGCACTGGTAAAATTTATGCACTCACATGGTCCGACTGTTTCATTTTATTGGCCAGAAAAACAAGATGTTTGCTGGGTTCCTGAACAACATTTCATTTGCATGCTTCCTGCTCCTTCTGTTACATCATCTGGTCGACAATACCAATTTGCAGGAGCCGAACTGAAGATCGTGGCTAGTAAATACAAAAAGATGTAAAAGAACTGTTGGTGGCTAAAATCAAATTAGACTTCGGCTTGGGAATCCTATAAGATACCCAATTTAGGCTTGGGAACCTAGGATAAGCAGCCCAATCATCGGCTTGGGAACCAGAAAGATACCCACACAAGGCTTTGGAACCTCAGCAAAGAAACCGAACTACAGGCTTGGGAACCTGGATGAAGAAACCCACCCGTGGCTAGTATTGCACAGCTATTGGGCGTGACCCCTATGGCGATGGGGTTGCCAGTTCAAGCTTCTCAACTGGTAGTGACAAAGTCACCATAGACTATTGCAAGACATACACTTATTTAATGTACCTTTGTTAAAACAACTGACAATCTTAAAAGATAAAGGTGAATTATATGTTGTAGCGTACAGCGTCGCCCTGCTTTGTACCTGATTCTAGGGCCTTATATATCCGCGTTGAAACATCTATCCAACTTTTTTAGGGGGTTTAAAACATGCTCTTTCTAATGGAATAGGTTTCAAAAAATTTCTGGATGACTCTTTTTTGAAAAATCGGTTTGAAAATACCCTATTATTGGCCGCATTACACAAATCACAAATTTTACACTCAATTTTTAAGCTAACATGAGTAACTAGGAAGTTCAAACTGAACATTCAAAAATACAGTTATACAGAGACACTATGTGCAAAGTATCAAACCTGTAGCTTAACTACAGCCATAGTTGTGGAAACCTATACTTTACATTTTTTTTGTACAGTAAAATTTTAGTCCGACTTTGAAGCACTTTACACTTTTTGGGTGCAACGCATAAAAAGTTTGATTAAATTCATTGAATAAAGCCCATAAAGTTGTACAAGTTGGCAAAATTTGATGCATTTTGAAAAACTTGTGAATGAGATATTGGGATTCAAAATTGAAATCTCGCTGGCATACTGTCGCGGGTTGCAGTATGGGGTCAAACAAAGGACTGTAACTCCATGAATATTCCATCAGTGAACCCAAAATTTTACCAAAGTTCATTTTGGTTATAGGGAGTCCTCCACATAAAATTTCAGCCAAATCCGAGATGGTCGTGCGGGGAGCCCTAGACCACTTGACATGGAATGACCCTCTTGGAAAAATGAACTGATCACATAAACAATTAAGTTTTAATGAAAATGACAAAATTCATTACTAGGGAGTTTACCTGAATCGGAAATAATGTCATTTAGGCGCTGTATTCGTATGGTTCGGTTCAATATATCTAATAAATCGAAGCTTACAATTGAGGAGTAAGTGGATGTCATCGATCAGATTTGTTTAAAAAAAAAACGCATATTTGGCTATTAAACAACCACGGCAAAAATAATTTTCCTGAGTCTTTCCGCTGTGACACTTGTCTATCATGAGTATCATAGCGTGAGCGTTTATTTCAATACATGTATATGTGTTTAAAGTGAACCATGACCAGCCGCATGATGAGCTAATGCGGGTGTAGTGGGGACGTAAGATGACCGTAATTCGAATGGAATGTGAACGTAAATGTGAACGTAATTCAGGGAATGCAAGCGTAATTCAAGGAATGCAAGAGTACTTTGTGTAATGTGGTGTAATACTTACGTACTGCTAAGGAATGCAAGTAATGAGCGGTAATGCATCTAAGTATTAACATGTATTTCAAGAGTGTATGAACCCTCGGGGATGTAATATGGGCGAAATGCGAATATAATGTGAACGTAATTCAGGGAATGCAAGAGTAATTCAAGGAATCCAAGGGTATTTTGTGTACTGTGGTGTAATACTTAGGTACTGCTAAGGAATGCAAAGTAATGTGCGGTAATGCATCTAAATATTAACATGTATTGCAAGAGTGGATGGCCCCTCGTTCAGACAGTTCTGACTAAACAAGTTTTAATATTTAAGTAGTTTTTTCTTGAAGTAAAACTTCCTCAAGTATCTTCCTCCTATTATATTGAGCTCTTCCTCCCAGCTCTCTGCCAGGGCTGCCAGAGCGCCAAAAAGGGGGCTTTCGAGTATTACGTAAGCAGGTTTAGAGGATGAGGGTTCAAGTTTTTTTTTACTTTTGCTGACAAAGGGGGCGGGGAGATTTTATAAATCTTACATAAGGTAAAAAATTACAAACAAAACTCAGAAGTTTAATTATTTGGAGGTAGGGAGTTTCATCAGTTTTTAGATTTTCTTATGTATGCTTATACAGAGCATAGGACTCTAAAGGCATTGAAAGTTTGCTTAGGTAATATTTGAACGCCTCCGTTTATGGAACTATTTTAATAATTTGCAATTATTAGTTTTTAATAGATGAACTAATTTAATGAATGAACTATTGAACTAATTTTAATTTACTAGTTAATTTACTAAAATATTACTAGGAAAATGGCTGTGGAAGGAGGTCCCAGGTCCTACACAGGACTGTAGCACCATGGTGTATGGATCCAGATGATGATTACTAGTAAAATAGTCAAATTATTACTATTACAAAATAGTGAGAGTATAAATAAAACGATGAAACAGTACATTGACTCAAGTGTGCCCCCATAGAAAGTGTAAATAAAGCTGTTAGAAAATAGTGAAACATAATTTGCATATTAATTGGATTTACAAAAATCGACACAGAGAAAGAATTCAATTTGGAGAATCATTTCCCACGGCGTCAAGTTTTACTTTTTAATTACAAATTATATCACAGTAAAGATGATTCGACGAGAATAATAATTTCACTTTCATTTTCATAAATTCTTACATCACGCAGAAACAAATTTGTTTCTTAACACGTTGACTGCCATGGTAATTATCGTTAACTCGTTGTTGGCAATCAACAAGCATTAAACAGACAATATAGAAAAAGAAAAAAATCTGTATTTACAATGAACATTCATTTTGATTGAAAATAATTCATTTTTGACTTTTGCTCAATTTTTCTCTTAAATTCTAGCGATTCTCTTCCATGGTGAGCGTTCGCCTAGATGAGAGGTAAGAGCCTGTTGATTGCCATGATAAGAGTTATCTCGTAGTTGACAGTCAACAAGCATTAAACAGACAAGACAGAAAGAGAAAATAGTTCTGTGTTTACAAAGAACGAAGATTTATTTTCATAGGAAATAATTCATTTGGGACCTTTTGCCAATTGTTCTCTTATATATCGGCGACTCTCTTACACTTTCAAATGATTTCTTGGCAGCGTCTTCTGAATGGGTTTTCAACAGGTTTTTTTCTTTTTAAATATGTCTATCAAATTTCCACAGATTTCAGCAAAAAAAAAATAGACAGACAGACAAGGCAAGACAAACAATACTGAACAGACAAGACTACAAAAAGCTGGGTAAATGGAAACAAGGCTACTCAGACAATATTAGGCGAAGCTAAACAGGAAGATATTATTGATCTAGAGATAAATTAGAATGAGTTTGAAGCTGGTTCAAATGGAATTAATTGTTGGAAAAATGTCTATAAATAAAGCTTGTGTCATTTTACATGGAAACATTCTACTCACGTATAATAATCATTTATACAGTACAGAAATATAAAACTAGCATTATAAAGCACGTTGAGTTAAAACATTTACTTAAACAAGTATTTGTATTGTCTGTCTAATCTTGTCTGTCCAGTATTGTCTATATAGTGTTGTCTGCCTAGTCTTGTATGTCTAGTCTTGTCTGATTGGTCTGTCTGTCTAGTCTTGTCTGTCAAGTTTTGTCAGTCTAATCTTGTCTGTCTAGTCTTGTCTGTCTAGTCTTGTTCGTCTATTCTTGTCTGTCTAGTCTTGCCTATCTAGTCCTGTCTGTATAGTCTTATCTGTCTAGTCGTGCCTGTCTAGTCTTGTCTCTCTAGTTTTGTCTGTCTACTCTTGTCGGTCTAGGCTTGTCAGTCTAGTCTTGTCTGTCTAGTATTGTCTGTCTAGTCTTGTCTGTCTAGTTTTGTCTGTCTAGTCTTGTCCGACTAGTGTTATCCGTCTAGTCTCGTCTGCCTAGTCCTGTGTGTGCTCTTCGGTAGTGTAGTGGACAACATACCCGTCTGACAAGCGGGAGACCGACGTTAGATTCCCCGCCTAGGAGGCATTTTTAACCAGGGCGGCACTAACCGTCCAGACAGCCCACCCTGAAGGAATGCGAAATACGCGATACCGGAGTGGCGCATACTAAAAGCCAAGTGGAAAAAAAGTTTTATGTGTCTAGTCTTATCTGTTTAATCTCTTGTGTTTAGTCTTGTCTGTCTAGTCTGGCGTTATCTAAACGCAAAAGCTCATATCTTCGGATCGAAAATCCAAGATATCAAAGGTACGATCCTGTAAGAATGGATGGAAGCAAACGAATTACTTTCTCGAATCAAAATGTCTCTTCCCTGAGACGTTACAATGACGACCAAGACAATCAGTAGAAAAATTAGCAGATGGAAAGTTGACTTGGAACATGAAAACCTAAGCGCACAATCCCTTTCGTGATCAATGAATATCTACAGACAACTCGTACTCAAAAAGCGCCAAAATAGCTAGGTTGAAAACTGACAGTCGACGGATGGTCCAGGCTACAACAAATATTAGACCAGGAAACTGAGCAAAGCAATGTAATATCTAAAGAGCATCGACAACCAGTTACAACCAAACCTTCGACCAAAACGACGTCGACCAAAACACTGTCACCAACCTATATACTGGTGGACTACAGCGATTGCCGATAAAAGAGCTGCCTCCATCAGAAAGAAAAGAGTGTTAGTCAGAAAGAATAAATCAAAGCCAATTGATGAACAGAAACAAGCAGCGAGAATCGACTATCGTAACTCTAAATAAAATCTTAAGATTGCTATATACCCACGAACAGAGGTCTGAATCTGAAAAAATTTGGCCAAAAATCGAAAAAATCATAGTCAACGAATGGGTTTAGAATACCGTAAATGATATTTTGGTGTGTGTTATTCTAAAAGAAAAGTGGGGATATCTTTTTTACCTGAAACGCTCGTTACTCTCGTTCAAAGTTACCCTTGTCGGCATAGCGCGAGCACGTGTAGCGCCTCCGAAATATAATTGTTTATTCAAGTGCGTGTAACTTTTTACTAGAGTTTCCTTTTTAATTTCTGTTTGCTGGAGGGTGTTAAGGAAGGCATGTAGAATTTATATATATATATATATATATATATATATATATAACGTTTTCATTAATTTATACTCGCGTGTGTTAGAAATCATGTCAAAGATGTGTTTACAAAATGGTTTTTCTTTAAAAAAAAAAATCCGTAAATTAGCAAAAAGTTATCACCGCCGCTGGGCTGAAGAAGTTGAGATATAGAACATATAGATTACGATGTTTTGTAATAGAATCTTCAAGAAAGTTCTGCCTATATCTGCCCGTGTACGTTTGAAATTAAAAATACGAAGCGCCGGCCGGCACGGCGGCGCGCCACGCAAATTGTTTGTTAGTTTAGGATCTACACAGACAAAGTTAAGGTGCGGGACTACCTGCTATTGCAAGATTCGTTTGATAATTTCCATATTCATATATATATATATATATATATATATATATATATATATATATATATATATATATATATTAAATTACACTAAATTGAATTGAATGGAATCGAATTGAATTAACTCAAATCAAATTAAAATAACCTTATATGCATATTTACATGATATTCCAAGCAATTTTAAAAAAAGTGCTCTGCCATCTTGGATCCTCTATTTTGATTTTTTTAATTAAACAATGAAATTCATAATCAATGAACTCGAAAACACGTATATACCAATTTATATGAAATGTTGATCAATTTTTAATGAAGTTGTCGGCCATATTGAATCGGCCCTTTTGAATTGTAAAATTATACCATGAAATTCGTTATCAGTGACCTCGAGAACCCTCATATATCAATTTATATGAAATTCCGATCAAATTTTACTGACCACTTCAGTAAAATTGGATCATAGCCATATTTGATCCGCTATTTTGAATTTTAATATTATATAATGAAATTCGTATTCGGTGAACTCGAAAACCCTTATAAACAAATTTATATAAAACAATTATACAATGAAATTCGTAATCAGCGGCCTGTAAAACCCCTATATACCAATTCACGTTTAAATCTGAAACTTCTTTCTATTTTTGGACAGCTTTTTTGAAATCCAGACCATTGTGGAAGGATCTCTGCAATCAGTTGGAAGAAGGTATATGGGGCCAAGGCTTTAAAATTATATCTGGCAAACTAAAAAAAAGGCCAAACGTTAGTCTATACAACTGTTTTTCAACAGTTCTTGAAAAACTGTTCCCCAAAAAACCTAAAAACAACTGAGTGGTTCCCGAAACAACGGAAATAAAGACCCTTGACCTGGAAGATATTCTAAAAACTGCGCAGCGGATCAAGACCGGGAAAACTCCACGTCCAGGTTGTATTTCGCCAGATATGCTCAAAGCAGTAACAATCAATAAACCTGCAAATAGTCCTGAGAATGATGAACAGCTGTCTAGTTAAAGGAGAATTTCCCGATATTTGGAAGGAGGCATGTCTTGTACTCATTAAAAAAACCTAAAAAAGATCAAGCTGATGAAACATCGTACCGGCCGATCTGCATTCTAGACACTCCAGGTAAACTGCTTGACTTATAGAGTAACCCACTTATAGAAGTGGAAATAAAAGCTCTCTAATAGATGTCACATTTGCCACCGCAGACCTAAACAGTCAAATTAAGGTCAAATTAAGAGTGGAAAGTACTGCCGGAAGAAACACTCAGTGACCATCGTTACATCTATTACGAGCGAACCCAGCCCCCAAATGGAGACTGGCCAAGCTTGATAAACCAAAATTCCTTGCTGACGTTAACCAGGGCTTGAAGAAATGCAAAGTGGAAACAGCTGAAGACCTGATAAAACTTATATCGGCAGCGTGTGACAAGGCAATGCCCAAAATGAAGAGTAACAACACAAGACGCGTAGGAGTATATTGGCGAACAGATGAAATGAAAGAACAAAGACAGAAATGCTTGAAAACGAGGAGGGACTTAACTAGAACCAATAAGAAGAAACTCCCAAATGAGACAATCCAAGAACAAGTACAAAGACGAGAAAAAAAAGCTCCGTAATATGATTAGAAAATCTAAAGAAAGCAGCTGGAAGGCCCTATGTGAGGAGGTGGAGAACGATCCGTGGGGTCTAGGATACCACATTGTCATGAAAAGGCTAAAACTTTCCCCGATGACAATTAGCGCAGAAAACAAAATGAGAATTGTCAGAGGACTGTTCCCGCAACATGAAGAGAAGAAGTGGGTGAAGCCAGATGTAGAACAATATATGCTCTCAACGAACGAGGAAATTCTTAGCGCAGCTCAAAAAATGAATATTCGGAAAGCACCTGGACTAGACGGAATCCCGCCCGAAATAATCAAAATTATAGCAAGTGAGTATACAGAGGTGGTTACACATGTTATGAATAACATACTGAAAACTGGAACGGTCCCGGAAGTATGGAAAAAAGCTAAAGTTACACTAATCAAGAAACCTAATAAGGAAAGTCTAGAACCGTCATCGTATAGGCCGCTATGCATGATCGATACGGCAGCAAAGCTTCTGGAGGAAGTAATAGTTAAAAGAATTGCACAAGAGATAAAAGCGAAAGGGGATTTAGCAGATACTCAGTATGGATTCCGGGAGAAGCGGTCTATCATCGATGCAGCGAGAAGGGTGCTCGAAATTGCAGAAGGAGAAACCAAAAAGACACGAACAACAAGAAAGCTATGCGCATTGCTGACTATAGATGTCAAAAATGCATTCAACACCGTGCCATGGACGGCTATACTAGATGCACTCGAGAGAAGACGAGTAACACCCAGTTTAATACGATTAGTACAAAGCTACCTAGAGAACAGAAGTATCGAAATAGACCCTGGGGTCACAATTAAGGTAACAGCAATCGTCCCGCAGGGATCTGTCTTGGGACCCCTACTATGGAATATATTTTACGATGAAACTATTAAATTAAAAATGCCCCCAGGGTAACGATAATTGCTTATGCGGACGACATTGCGGTAGTGGCTACGGCGAAACAGGAAGGTGAACTAGTGTTAATACAACCAACGAGGTTCTTAACCGAATAGCCACCTATATACAAACCAAGGGACTCGAAATAGCTATGGAGAAAACGAAAGCGGTTATGCTTGTAGGAATGAAGAGATATGGGCCTGTGGCCTTTGAAATGCTGCGGAAAGAAATTCATCTCCAAAGGAGCCTAAAATATTTAGGCATAATATTCGATGAAAGAATCAGCTTCGGGCCGCACGAGGATTATGCTGTAACCAAAGCCGAAAACGCGGTTAAAGCGCTCACCAGGCTGATGCCGAGAGTGGGAGGTGCTTCGGAAATTAAACGAAAAACGCTCAACATGGTTGTCGAATCGATCCTACTATATGGAGCACCCGTATGGGGAAAGGCAATAAGATGTAAAAAATATAGGGAGAAGCTAGTGAAAATCCAGCGGAAGATGGGGATACGAATCGCAAGAGCATATAGAACTAGCAGAACGGAAGGCCTGAACGTGATAGCTGGAATAATACCAATAGACCTATTGACTATTGAGCGAACCCTAACGGAAAGAAAAACTAGAAGCGAAAAGCAAGAAGCTCGAGAAAACACATTAAAAACATGGAAGGAACGTTGGGAAAACTGTGACTGTTGGACACAGAAGATTATCCGAGACCCTGTCTCCTGGGCCCTAAGGAAAGAATGTGCCCTAGACTACTGGATAACCCAGTTCCTAACGGGGCATGGTAACTTCGAAACATATCTCGCAAGGATTGGGAAAAGTAGAACCAATACATGCCAGCACTGTGGGGAGAAGGAAGGCACGCCGGAGCATGCAGTGCTGGAGTGCCAGCATTGGAACAGGAAATTGAAAGGCAAATTACAACGGACAATATAATAGCCGAGATGCTGGATGGAAAATGGAAACCAATAAGTTCGTTTATAAGGAAAATCGTCAAAGAAAAAGAGATTTACCTTGATAAACGGATAGAAAAAACCCCGACAATAAAAACAATAAGCCCCGGAATGTCTCGATGTAATGCGAAAGCGGTTCCGTGACAATATTCCGGCAAATGCTAGAAGCAATGAACCAAAGAAAAAGGGGTGTGGTTTTTAGTGGGTATGACCGGTGCTAACACCAAGCCGGGCGAGTACCACACTCCCTAGGATATCTTGTCCTAGAGGTTTGTACGTAAAGGTATTTTCCCCCCCTCCAAAAAAAAGGTAAACTGCTTGAAATGCTAGTCAAGGCACACCTAGAGGACGAACTAGAAACCAAAGGAATATTACAAGATAGAAAGTACGGATTTCGGGCGGGCAGGTCAACGATAGATGTTCTGATCAAAGTCATGGAGATACAAGGCGTTTAACAAAAGCTCGCGGTACGTCGCACTTTAGATATTGAAAACGCGTTCAACTCAGCACCAAGGGACCTTATAAAAGAGGGTGTTAGCCAATATTTGGTAAAGATGGTCCAGTCGTACCTTAGCAAACGATACATTATCACCAACAGCAGGTCAAAAATAGAAACAAAATGCGGGTTCCCACAGGGCTCCATTCTAGGACCTACTATGGAACATCATCTACAACATCATCGTCATCAATCAGCCTTTTTGCATTCACTGCTGGATGTAGGCCTCTCCCATTTCTGTCCACTGTCCTCTATTTTGAGCGCTCTGCATCCAGTTTGTGGTTACTCTCTTGATATCGTCCGTCTATCGCGTGGGAGGTCTTCCCCTGTTTCTCTTGTCAGCTCTTGGCCTCCACTCGAGCAGCTTTTTTGCCCATCGCCTATCTGCCATGCGGGCCACATGTCAAGCCCAGCTCAGCTTGAGCTTAGCCACCTGATAGATAACATCCGTGACTCCTCTCGCCCGTAAGTCCTCATTTGTAACGTTGTCACGAAGTGACACACCGAGCATCGATCTTTCCATCTTGCGTTGTGTTATTCTAAGCTTCTTAGCATATGTGACTGTCAGAGTTAAAGTTTCGGCGCCGTAGGTCATAACCGGCAAAATGCACTGATTAAAAACCCTTCGTTTTAAACTAATCGGGAGATTACTCTTAAACAAATCCCCAAGTCTGCCATATGCAGCCCAAGAGAGCATAATTCTTCTTTTTATTTCGCATGTTTGGTTGTCTCTCGAGATTCTTATTTCTTGACCAAGATACAATATTTCCACTAGGGACCAGATTCGTCATAAATTTAGTTTTTGATATATTAATTATTAGCCCTACCCGAGCACACACTTCCTGAAAATCCTGCATTTAGACTCAGAAACAGAACTAGAGAGATTGACAAGTGAAACAGGCAGGCTAATCAATGGTCAGAATTACTGCCTAATATTACTCTGGACGAAATAAAGCTGGCACTGAGGGAAACAAAAAACAATAAGGCCCCTGGGGAGGACTGCGTAGCTGCCGATGCAGTTAAGTTAGGTGGTAACTGTTTACACAAGAAAATAGCAAAACTTTTTTTTCTTCTGTCTTTTTAACAGCACCATACCAGATAGGTGGTGCAACGCCATCGTTATCTTGATTCAAAAGAAAGGAGATACAGCCGAACTGGAAAACGATCGACCAATAAGCTTACTCAGTCACCTTTATAAACTCTTCACGAGAATTATTACTACACGACTGGAAAACAAATTAGATTTCTACCAACCAGTGGAACAGGCCGTGTTCCGCAGAGGATTTGATACCAATGACCATCTTCAAGGCATTAAAACTATGATCGAAAAATCAATCGAATACAATAGACCGCTTGTCATTGCCTTTGTGAACTTCCACAAGGCCTTTGAAACCGTTGAATTGAGTACACTCTTAGACTCCTTACAAAAATAACGTGTCGACTATCGTTACACTAAACTAATATATAACATATACAAAAATGATGGTAAAACTTCACGAAAACACCAACCCCATAAGGATAGGTAGAGGAGTACGACAGGGTGATACTATGTCACCCAAACTGTTTATCGCCGTTCTGGAATTCGCCTTCGGGATGCTTGAACGGAGCGGAAAGGGTTTAAATATAGATGGCTTAAACCTAACAAATCTGCGCTTCGCGGATGATATAGCTTTGTTGTCTGACAAGATATCAGGAAAATGCTGGAAGATCTTCAGGAAGTGTGTGTCGTATTAATATATCAAAAACGAAATCATCTACAACAAAATACTGCAATTCGACTTGGTGTCAAAAATGTTCAGCCTACGCTGAAGACCTAGACTCTGCATGAGAAATAACTCAACTGGAAGGGACAGTGCAAGACGCAGTGGAAAAAATATAGCAACAGCTAAACTAAACTAGGGGTTAAAATGGCACAAGCAAAGACAGAAATGGTTATTCTTGCGGGCAGAAGAAAACTTATGACACTGCCGATAAAAATTGGTGACACCACGATTACAAGTAACCCGGTCATCAAGTACCTGGGTGTATACCTGGATATAAATACCCGCATGACACCCACATTAAAATCAAGTGCGAGAAAGTCGAGAAATCACTGTTGGCTCTTACTAGTATCACCCCAAAAATATGGAGACCGCTCGAATACTAATGTTCGCGGCGTCTTCAACTATTCTCTATGGGGCAGACGCTGAAATATTCCTTCTATAGAAACAAACTGGAAGCCCTAAACCGAAAAATGTCACTCAGAGTTATATCGGCATACAGAACCGTCTCCACCGCCGCGGCAACCGCTATAGCCTCTCTACTGAGAGAGGCTAGTAGAGAGCTATAGCCTCACTACTAGAGAGAACTGAGAGTTCAGGAGATGGTAAACATTTATCGACTCGGGATCTGATGCTAAATATAAATGTATGGACGAGTGGCAAGAGAGATGGGGGAGAGTAAGTTGGTTGGACAAAAACTTTTATAAAGGATGTGAGGTTGTGAACAGAGAGAAAGTGGGGAGTGGTGGATTATTATGTGTCCCAGGTTTTTACCGATCATGGTGTCTTTGGAACATACCTTCACAAAATTTAAAAAAAAAGATAATCCCATCTGCTGGTTCTGCCCAGACATTGACTCTGCCGAACATACCATCTTTCACGGTATAAAATGGACGAACCATACAAAAATAGCAAAACAGCTATGTGGTACAGTAGTATCGACAATAAATGTGGCAGAATTACTTGTAAGAACAGAAACAGATTGGAATGCAATAACAGCGATGATGAGGGATATAATGAAAGCAAAAGAGAAACACGAAAGAGAGAACCGAGTTTAGAAACGATCAGGGATAACATCCTGAAGTAACACCCATAGGCAGTTCTGGGATGTAATACATGGAGTAATTAAGCTTTATATCACCCAGGTTTTAAGCAGTCTGGCTTCTCTAAGAACCTCCTTCATAGCATCGGTAGGGGTACAAACTACACATCTGCTTATTGTTGCCTCACAGACAATGCAGCACATACCATATTCGAATGCGACAGGTGGGTATCAGAAAGGATACCAATAAGACAAACCTACACCTCTATACTCAAACAATATGGAACCTAACCTACCACTACACTCGAACAATGTTTGAACAAATGATCTAATCAGATAACCTATGAACAGATACAACATAGGTGTTCCAAAACATTATGAAAATTACAATGATAGATGGAAAGAGATAGAACAGGGAGGAAAAGAGCTTCCATACCTGAACCAGTAATCACTATATGAAAAGGAATGTAAAAGTGGCACTTTGCATTGATATCTCACAGTTATGTGAAAAGTGTTTGCAAGATGCTCGTGATATTTGGGAGGCCACTTGCTGAGTCAACCTTGACATGATTACCACATTTCCGGAAAAAAAAAGAAGTTTTGAACGTCAAATCTTATCTGTCTAGTCTTGTCGGTTTGTCCTTATCATCCAGTGAGGGTCTTTTCTGTTCTTGAATGAGCCCAGTATATGGTAGCGACCAAAGAAAAAAAGTGTATGGGAGACCAAGAGAGTGATTTGCAGAACTCTGATTTGCAGAAACTGCATTGAAGAGCAGACTGCTTATGGAGTTGGTTCCTGCATGATCTAGGGTGCAATTTCTAGGGGAGCACCAACCAACCATGCTTTCTTCATTAGGGGCATCCATGGTCAAGAGAGAGGAGGTTTAATGGGTGCTAGGTACATTGAGGAGATTTTAGTAGTTCATGTGGTACTTGCCCGACAAGTAGGAGAGTACGCTGCGACTACCGAATGAGGCAGACGCATGTTCTTGCTGGGTGGTTCTAACTGTCTGGGCTGGCTGCCCACCCTGAAGGAATGCGAAATATGTGATACTGTGGTGGCTTATATTAAAAAAGCTGAATGGAAAAGGGGTTTTAGTGAGAGGTTTCTCCAAACCACAAGTCTTGTTGGTTTTGTCTTCATCTCTCTAGCCTTCCACATTTAGTCACGACTTTTATAAACCATGTGTTAAGCATAATCTAATGTTTATATTATATTTGTAATTATTTTTGTATCCTTGTAGAAAAGTAGTGTAACAATAATAAAATATACTATGAAAAAATAATAGTTAAAAGCAAAAATATGTATAAATTATTGTAATTTTCTAAAAAATATTAATTGTCAAGGTAAATTTTGGTGTAAAAAGATTTGAAACAAGTCTGAAAACTGTGGTCCATGCAACTGCACAGATTATTGATTGTGTCTGGTGTGAAACAGTTCCAAGACCTTCTAAATAATCAAAAGCAAAAAACGTAAAACTTGACGACTTTCAAGCTGCAATCTAAATCTTTTTATGTGAATTTAACAGATGAATCATTGGTTGAATTCAAATACAAAAAATAGGGAATTTGTGAAGAATATGGGAATGGCCATTTTTTTTGGAGTTGGCGGATTTTTACCTTGAATAACTGTTACTAATCGTCCTCCGTAGTGTATTTGCAAACTTAGAGAGCCAAAACGAAGCTTCTACGTCGATTTATTAAAAAAATATACGGGTTTTTATGAAAAAAATGACATTTTTTTGACGCAACAGTTAATATTTTCCTTCACTACCTAACCTCTCTAATTACTTGTCAAACAAAAAGTGCAGGAGAAGCCCAACCGACGTTGCCAATTTTATCTTTTTATTTTACCTTGTTCTGGTAAACATTCAATATACAATTTCTTCACATGCACTTACAACAACATTGAAATATAAATTAAAATTTTTAATTCTAATTTCATTCTAATTGGTTTAACTCAGGTTAACTCAATACTTCTTGCAACTTTATCTTATTTTAGACCATATAGGCGCAGCAGTGCGTTTAAATTTATGGCCCTTGACGGTATTATTAAAAAAATAGGTACCGAAGGAGACACAGACCACATTGGACCGAGAGTTCGCGCTGCCGCGCGTATATTGTCTTGATTTATCTTCCCGCTTCGCGGCGGACAACCTAATCTAACCAAGGTAAAACCACCGGTCGTTGCCACTTTGTTCTACATTGGACCGAGAGTACCATAAAAGTTTGGATCTACGAAGTTAAAGTTTAAACCACATGCGTGCGGCAGCGCGAACTCTCGATCAAACCACATGCGCGCTGCGCGCGCATGTGATCGAGAGTTCGCGCTGCCGCGCGTATGTTGTCTTGATTTATCTTCCCGCTTCGCGGCGGACAACCTAATCTAACCAAGGTGAAACCACCGGTCGTTGCAACTTTGTCGTGCGGCAGCGCGAACTCTCGATCAAACCACATGCGCGCTGCGCGCGCATGTGATCGAGAGTTCGCGCTGCCGCGCGTATGTTGTCTTGATTTATCTTCCCGCTTCGCGGCGGACAACCTAATCTAACCAAGGTGAAACCACCGGTCGTTGCAACTTTGTCGTGCGGCAGCGCGAACTCTCGATCAAACCACATGCGCGCTGCGCGCGCATGTGATCGAGAGTTCGCGCTGCCGCGCGTATGTTGTCTTGATTTATCTTCCCGCTTCGCGGCGGACAACCTAATCTAACCAAGGTGAAACCACCGGTCGTTGCCACTTTGTCGTGCGGCAGCGCGAACTCTCGATCAAACCACATGCGCGCTGCGCGCGCATGTGATCGAGAGTTCGCGCTGCCGCGCGTATGTTGTCTTGATTTATCTTCCCGCTTCGCGGCGGACAACCTAATCTAACCAAGGTGAAACCAAGGGTGCTTGCCACTTTGTCCTATATTGGACCGAGAGTTCGCGCTACCGCGCGTATATTGTCTTGATTTATCTTCCCGCTTCGCGGCGGACAACCTAATCTAACCAAGGTAAAACCACCGGTCGTTGCCACTTTGTTCTACATTGGACCGAGAGTACCATAAAAGTTTGGATCTACGAAGTTAAAGTTTAAACCACATGCGTGCGGCAGCGCGAACTCTCGATCAAACCACATGCGCGCTGCGCGCGCATGTAATCGAGAGTTTGCGCTGCCGTGCTATATGCGGTCTTGATCTATTCTCTCTCGGACAACCTAATCTAATTTATACCCATGGTAATTTCATACCCATGGAGGAAGATAACGGGAAATCACCTCCATTATACTTCCCAAGAGAACCACATGATGACGACATTCAAGTCATTATCGTGGTCGCAAACATTCATTAGTGAATATGCATAAGAATAAGAAGAATACATAGAAGATTAACATGACCCCTGCGCAAGAATTAAAATAAAATTAAATATATTTAATACATATAATACTTAAATTGTAGCGACACAGAAAAAAAGTATAATCTCTGCAAAAGAATTGAACTTGGCAACAGCGTATCTGCTGTATAAACATATTTTCTGTCAAATAACCCGACAGAAGTTGCAGTTATATTTGTTGTTGTATTAAAAAATGTCAGTTTTTTGGATTACAAAAGCCCGTATATTTCTTGAACCAGCCGACGTAGAAGATTCATTTTTACTTTCCACGTTTAGAAATACAGTTTGGAAGACGATTAGCAACAGTTAGTGAAGGTAACTCCACCATTCCCATATTCTTCATAATAGCCAAAAATAGAAAGATATTTCAATCTATTTTTTGTCTTTGCTGTTAATCGGCTGACAATGTTCTATTGGGCTAGGAATTTCACAATATTCTTCAGTACAATACAAGAATTGCTAAATTATTAAAATAAAATTGTCTGAAATAATTTAAAAACTTACTGTTTGACATTTCATAGTTAACTCCCAAAACAGAATTGACCAAATTCAACACATTCTGCAACTGAAAACAACCCGATAATCGAAAGTTCTTTCCGTGCGAAAACGTCGCGATTTCCTTAAATTCACATTTAGTTCCCTAGATTTTCGCACAATTACACAATCACAGATTTTATTGGCAAAAGGTGAAAAACCAACTGTCAACACAAATTTGGTGGAATGAGTAACACGGCCTTAGGGGGGAGCAACAGCAGGGCGAATGTCAAAATACTCATTTGCAAACAACTTCACTCTAGTCAAGAATAAATTTAAATTAATTTATTAAAACAACAAGTAATAGAAAACAATTCATAATTATTTGTTAATTCGTTACATTCATTTATGCAATTTTAAACAAATTCAATAGTCTAGACCTAATAATGAATAATATCTTGTAATATCTTGCTATATACAGGGTGTCTAAGTAAAACAATCGTTGGGAAAGAAGGAAAGAATCGTTGGATATTACCGACAGGACAAGACTAGACTAACAAGACTAAACTGACAAGACTAAAAAAGTGGTTCAGGCAGGGGAAGCTCTCGCTAAACCCCCTATTCCACCTTGGCTTTTAGTATGCCCCACCCTGGTATCGCATATTTTGCATTCATTCATTGTGGGCAGCCCAGTTTACTGAAAAATCGCCCTAGATGTTGTCTCCCCGACCAGAATTCGAACCCGGGTATCTCGCATTGAAAGGCGGGTATGTTATCAACTACACCACCGAGGAGGACAGACTGACAAGACTAGGCAGACTAGACAGACAAGACTAGACCGACAAGAATATTTAGAGACTGTTGAGAGAATTTATGGAAAAATTATAACGAGAAATTTGGGCTTAGAAGGACCCAGGTTGTGGAAAAATTGTCCAAAATTGTTGGTTTGGGTGATTTGGAACGGATGGATTACGATTTGGAAGGAAAACAACTTTCGGGAAAAAAAAGCAACTTTTGAACAAAAATTGGGTTTTCTCTCTCTCTCTCCAATGGCGCTACAGCCCGAAGCGAGCCCTGACCTCCACCAAACGTTGTCTCCAGCGTTTCCTTTCCTCTGCCGCCGCCCGCCAGTTCCGCACCCCCAGCATCTCTCTCGCAACCCTTTTCACACTTTCCTCCCATCTCGCCCTTGGCCTGCCCGCTTTCCTTCTACCTTCCGGCACTCTGAGTATTTGTCTCGGCACTGCTGTTGGAGCCATCCGGCACACATGTCCCGCCCATCTTAGCCTGCTTAGTTTTATGTGGGATACCACATCTGGGCTTTTGTATAACTGATATAGTTCGAAGTTCATCCTAATTCTCCAGCCCTCTTCGCTGTTAATTGCCCCACAAATTTTCCTCAGGATCTTTCGCTCAAAAATCTCCAGCATCTTTTCCGATTTCTGGGTCAGCGTCCATGCTTCGCTTCCATATGTGAGGATGGGTCGTATGATTGCTTTATATATATTACACTTCGTTTGTCTGCTAGCTAGCTTCGAGTTAAGGATGGATTTAAGAGTGAAGTATGCCCTGTTGGCTTGCATGATTCTATGTTGTACTTCCACCCCTTCGTCGTTCTGATCCGTGACGGTTGATCCCAGATATTTAAAGTTGTTGACGACTTCTACAGTGTACTCTCCCATATCCAGATTATTTACTGCGTGTACTGGCGCTCCCGGTCTTACCATCATTACTTTTGTTTTATCCTTGTTTATTGACAGACCTATCTCCTTGGCTCTCTTCACCATTTTACCGTAAGCATCTTTCATTGCCGTTAGCGATCTACCGATGATGTTTAGGTCGTCAGCATAGCCCAAAAGTTGCGTGGATTTATTGTAGATGATACCGTTGCATTCTATCTGAGCTTTCCTTATAGCTTTTTCGAGCGCGATGTTAAATAATATGGGTGATAGACTGTCTCCTTGTCTCAGACCTGTAATGGTTTCAAACTTGTGCGATGTCGTTTTTTGGATACCGACTTGGTTCCAAGTCTTTTTTAACGTACAATTTACCAATTTAATGATCTTTTGTGGTATCTCGAATTCTTCCATTGTCTTCATGAGAGTTCTTCTATCGATAGTATCATACGGTTGTTTAAAGTCTACGAAGACCTGGTATGTGCTGATGTTCATTTCCCATGTCTTTTCTAGTATTTGTCTGAGTGTAAACATTTGGTCAGTCGTCGACTTTCCTTTCCGGAAACCTGTCTGATACTGTCCTATAATGCTCTCTGCGTACGGTTGGAGTCTTCGTCCGATTATCCATGACAGCACCTTGTAGGCCGTGTTAAGAAGAATTATACCACGATAGTTCTTGCACTCCAGTTTGTTTCCTCTCTTATAGATAGGGCATATCTTCCCCTCCCGCCATTCCTCGGGTATCTCTTCTGTCCTCCAGATTCTTCCTATCAGCTGGTGTAAAGCACAGTTCAGAGCGTCTCCTCCCATTTTGATCATTTCAGATGGTATCATGTCCGGTCACGGTGCTTTGTGGTTCTTTAGTGCCTTTATCGCCTCGCTTATTTCTCTTTGTGATGGTTCGTTATCTTCTCTCAGATCTCTTACTTCTGGTGTGTGAATTGGGTCGTCTTCAGCTGTTTGTCCGGTTAATTCCACTCGTAGTGAGGTATTCAGGAGTTCGTTAAAATATTCCGCCCATCTACCTACCACTTTACTTTCTTCAGCCAGTAAGGTGCCCTCTTTACTGTTGATTATTGTTGCTCTGGGCTGAAATCCATTTCGCAGGTTGTTCACTATCTTGTAGCATTCTCTAATTTCGTGTTTCTCTTGGTGGTGTCCTATCTGTGCCACCTGGTCGTTAAAATGGGCCCGTTTCTTCTTCCGAAATAATTTGGATGCTTCCTTTCTTTGCTTGTTGTATTCAGCTTGTTTGGCTCTCGTGGGTCTCTGCAAATTCTCTGCCCTAGCTTTCTGTTGTTTCTCGCGTGCTTCTTCACACTCTGCATCGTACCATTGGTTTCGTTTTTTCCTATGGACTTTCCCGAGAGCCTCCTCTGCCGATTCCTTAATCCCCTTTGCAATTTCCGTCCATTGTTTTTCAATACTATGATTTTCCGTCAACACTCGGACAACACTTTTTCGGCGATCTTTTCTTCGTATCGTTGCCTTACCCTGGTTAAGTTCAGTTTTTCCACATCCCATTTTTCTATTCACTCTGTTTGCTGGCTTTTTCGAGTTGGCTAGCCTTTGTTTTAATTTAATCCTCACCAGGTAATGGTCCGAGTTGCAGTCTGCCCCTTTGCAGCTTCTGACGTCCTGTATGCTGGACATAAATCTTGTGTTTATTAAGACATGGTCTATTTGATATAGTGTCTTTCCGTCTGGTGATCTCCATGTCATCTTGTGGATGTCTTTATGTGGGAATAGCGTACTGCTGATTACAAGGTTTCTAGATGCTGCTAGGTCCACTAGTCTCTGCCCATTGTCGTTAGTATTTTCGTGTAGGCTGTGTTTTCCAATCGTGGGTCTGTATACGTCTTCTTTCCCTATCTTAGCATTGAAATCCCCCAAGAGCATCTTTACGTCGTTGTTGTGTGTCGAATCGAATAGCCTTTCTAGTTTTGCGTAGAAGATCTCTTTTTCGTCGTCTGTTTTCTCTTCTCTCGGTGCATGTACGTTAATTATTATCAGATTGAAGAGCTTCATTCTTATTCGGATCATGCAGAGTCTGTCATCTACTGCTTGGAAGTCCATAATATCCTTCCCTACACTTTTCTTGAGTATGAAGCCTGTTCCTAACTTGTGCGCCTTCCCATTATTACTGCTTTTACATATCCTATATTTTCCTATATCCATGATGCCGCTATCGCTCCAGTTGGTCTCCTGTAGTGCCACTATGTCGAGTTTGTATCTCTCCATTTCGTTTGTTAAGGCCTTTAGTGCACCTATCTGGTAGAGGCTCCTTTTTCCCATCATTCCATGTTCGCATCGTAATTTCTTTCGATTTCCTTGTGCATTGCTGTGGTCGTTGCCGAGTAGTCAGTCCAGTCCGAGGCACTTTCTATGGATGAGTTGTTGGCCCATCGCAAAACCCCCTTTTCGGAGGACCATTTCACCCGCTCTCGTTGGCCCTGACCGCGCTTTCCATACGGGTTGGTTACCGCATCTCCAGCTTGGTTGCTCAGGTTACCAGGGTTCACCACGTGGAGGTGAGAGTCGGACTTGGGTAGGAGAGGCTATGCTACAATTGAGAAAATTGAAAAAATTGGGTTTAGATGGACCTAAACTGTTGAAAAAATGTCTAAAACTGTGGGTTTGGAACAAGTTTTAGATGTGAGATTTAGGGGAAATTAAGTTTTTTAACAATTGAGGGAAATAATGCAATCTTTGGTTTGGTTTGGAAATTTTGGTTTTTAATGGACCTAGGCTATGGAAAAAATGTTCAAAATTTTTGGATGGGGTGGTTTGGAACAAGTTTTAGATGTAAGATTTAGAAGGAAAACAAGTTTTTTTTTAACTATGGAAATAATGCAATTTTGGAACAAGAAATTTTGGGTTTTAATGAACCTAGGTTATGCAAAAAATGTCCAAAATTTTGTCCCATTATTGTATTAGTCCCGATTTTTTTTGTAGAATTGATGTTTCTTGTAACAAATTTGCTCTCAAAAATTGACAAAAAGACTAAAAATTTGACAAAATTTGTTCAAAAGTTTTTGTAGAATTTGTTTTGTATTTCTCCAAACGAGAATTGATGTTTCTTGTAACAAATTTGTTATCAGGTATTGACAAAAATAACCGGAAAGTACAAGTTGTGACTCGCGCACCGAGGGTTCCGTACAAACTTGTAAGTAAGCTATCTTTAGGAGGACCTAACTGTATGCAACCCATATGCTTCTGGTGCTTGACAATACCACGCAACACATTAGTGTATTTTCATAAGTTTCTAATAGTAAATTCGCATTTTTCTTGTAATTAAACTACATATTTACGGTTTTCAGATTTTTCCCTTTACATGTGCTGTAAGACACCACTTTTTGCAAAATTTCATGATTCTAGGTCAACGGGAAGTGCCCTATAGGTTTTGATTCCCTTGTGAAATCACGAAATATGCGACATAATCGGTCATATCTTTTGAGCGCGTTGACTTACAAGTTTGATTTTTTCACAGCTGAAAAAGACCGCAGCACCGAGTATTTGATACAAATTTCAGCTTGTTACCTCTACGCATTCCTGAGAAAAATGGTCTTGACAGACAGACAGACGGACGGACAGACGGACAGACAGACCGACGGACAACAAAGTGATCCTATAAGGGTTCCGTTTTCGGCACGGAACCCTAAAAAAGACGAAAAATTTGGCAAAATTTGTTCAAAAGTTCAAAAAATTGACCAGTTTTTCTAGAATTTTGTATATGATTCCTAAAATTGTCATAGAAATTTCACAAAAAAAAAATTTCAAATTTTACAAAAAAATAAGAGCAAAAACTGTCAAAAACAAGAGTTTAGCTTCAAAAATTCAACCATTTTTTCTAGAATTTTGTAAATAATTCCCGAAATTGTCAAAAAATAAACGAAAAATTTAATAATTTTGGTAAATTTCACAAAATTTGTTTTAAAATTTTACCAAATATAAGTCCAAAAAGTGTCAATGAGAGGAGTTTTGGTTAAAAAAATTTACCGGTTTATTTAAAATTTCGTAAATATTTCTGAAAATTGTCAAAAATAAACGAAATATTTGATAATTTTGATAAATTTCACAAAATTTGTTTTCAAATTTTACCAAATATAAGTTCAAAAAGTGTCAATAAGAGGAGTTTTGGTTCAAAAAATTAACCGGTTTATCTAAAATTTTGTAAATATTTCTTAAAATTGTCAAAAATAAACGAAAAATTTAATAATTTTGGTAAATTTAAATAAATTTGTTTTCAAATTTTATCAAAAATAAGACCAAAAAGTGTTAATAAGAGAAGTTCTGGTTCAAAAAATGAATCGCTTTTTCAAAAATTTTGTAAATATTTCTCAAAACTGTCAAAAATAAAATGAAATTCTGTTAATTTTGGTAAATTTTACAAAATTTGTTTTCAAATTTTACCAAAAATAAGACCAAAATGTGTCAAAAGAAGGGTTTGTTCCAAAATTTTTCAATTACCAATTTTTCTAAAATTTCGAAAATAATTATTAATTTAAACTTAAATAATTAAGATTATTCTTAGCATATTTATAGCTTTTTGTTTCTTTTTAGTTGATGAAACTTTAGCATTTTATTGGATCACTGTGTATATGCTGATTCGAAATTAAAGAAGCGCATTAAGCAGTGGTGCCAACGGCAGACAAACAAAAGATAAATAATCTTATTATTAATTTTTCAAAAAAATGCCAAATGGAAGCCGCCTATAAATAATTTAAAATGAAAACATGAATTAATCGATTAGTATATTTTGAAAGAATATTATTTTAGACGAATTTTTTTGGGTTTTCAAGTTGAAAAAATTTGTGAAATTTTGTATTTTCTTAAAGAATTAAGTTTTTGATTCGAAATTTCAAATTTGAATTCTCACAGTTTGAAAGATTTCGGCAGGGTCGCGTTAAATTCGGAGAAAGACTTCGCGACCGACTGAAACAGGGGAAGTTTCATTTCTTAGTTGGCGAAAAGAAATAGGTTATTGATTAAAATGAAAAGGTTTAGTTTATTTTTACGTCTGAGAAATGGTCTTCCATCTGAAAATCTATTCAGTGTTTTGACGGCGATTTTCCCCCAAAAAACACCCATAAAACAAACGTGAACTATTCTAACCCCGCAACGCCGACAATGAACTGATTTCCTCGCTTTTCCACGAAACCTTACTTCACGAATCCCATTGTCGAAATGGACGAGCAACAGTTTTGTTTAAGATGGAACAACTTCCAAGCCAACATCACGTCACAGTTTGAAGCCTTGAGGGACGACGAAGACTTCACAGATGTTACCATTGCCTGCGAGGGACAAAGACTGCAAGCACACAAGGTCGTTCTATCAGCCTGCAGTCCCTATTTTAAAGACTTATTTAAGGTATAACTAATTCAATTCTTTATAACAAATTTTACGTTTTGTTCCCTAAACTTTTATACTATTTAACGTTATTTTATATTTCGTTATTTTACGTTATTTGATGTTGTTATATTTGATTTTATACTCTCTTGTCTTTGTCTGTTCAGTCTTGTCTGTCCAGTCTAGTCTGTCCAGTCTTGTCTGTCCAGTCTTGTCTGTCCAGTATTGTTTGTCCAGTCTTGTCTGTCCAGTCTTATCTGTCCAGTCTTGTCAGTCCAGTTTTGTATGTCCAGTCTTGTCTGTCCAGTCTTGTCTGTCCAGTCTTGTCTGTCCAGTCTTGTCTGTCAAGTCTTGTCTGTCCAGACTTGTCTGTCTTGCCATGTCTGTCCAGTCTTGTCTGTCCAGCCTTGCCTGTCCAGTCTTGTCTGTCCAGTCTTTTCTGTCCAGTCTTGTCTGTCTAGTATTGTCTGCCCAGTCTTGCCTGTCCAGTCTTGTCTGTCCAGTCTTCTCTGTCCAGTCTTGTCTGTCCAGTCTTGTCTGTCCAGTCTTGCCTGTCCAGTCTTGTCTATCCAGTCTTGTCTGTCCAGTCTTGTCTGTCCAGCCTTGTCTGTCCAGTCTTGTCTGTCAAGTCTTGTCTGTCCAGTCTTGTCTATCCAGCATTGTCTGCCCAGTCTTGTCTGTCCAGTCTTGTATGTCCGGTCTTGTCTGTCCAGTCTTGTCTGTTTAGTCTTGTCTGTCCAGTCTTGTCTGTCCAGTCTTGTCTGTCCAGTCTTGTTTGTCCAGTCTTGTTTGTCCAGTCTTATCTGTCCAATTTTGTCAGTCCAGTTTTGTATGTCCAGTCTTGTATGTCCAGTCTTGTCTGTCCAGTCTTGTTTGTCCAGTCTTGTCTGTCAAGTCTTGTCTGTCCACTCTTGTCTGTCTAGCCATGTCTGTCCAGTCTTGTCTGTCCAGCCTTTCCAGCCTTGTCTGTCCAGTCTTGTCTCTCCAGTCTTGTTTGTCCAGTCTTGTCTGTCCAGTCTTATCTGTCCAGTCTTGTCAGTCCAGTTTTGTATGTCCAGTCTTGTCTGTCCAGTCTTGTCTGTCAAGACTTGTCTGTCCAGTCTTGTCTGTCTAGCCATGTCTGTCCAGTCTTGTCTGTCCAGCCTTTCCAGCCTTGTCTGTCCAGTCTTGTCTGTCCAGCCTTGCCTGTCCAGCCTTGCCTGTCCAGTCTTATCTGTCCAGTCTTGTCTGTCTAGTCTTGTCTGTCCAGTCTTGTCTGTCCAGTCTTGTCAGTCCAGCCTTGTATGTCCAGTCTTGTCTGTCCAGTCTTGTCTGTCTAGTATTGTCGGTCCAGTCTTGCCTGTCCAGTCTTGTCTGTCCAGTCTTCTCTGTCCAGTTTTGTCTGTCCAGTCTTGTCTGTCCAGTATTGTCTGTCCAGTCTTGTCTGTCCAGCCTTATCTGTCCAGTCTTGTCCGTCCAGTCTTGTATGTCCGGTCTTGTCTGTCCAGCCTTGCCTGTCCAGTCTTATCTGTCCAGTCTTGTCTGTCCAGTCTTGTCTGTCCAGTCTTGTCTGTCCTGTCTTGTCTGTCCAGTCTTGTCTGTCCAGTCTTGCCTGTCAAGTCTTGTCTGTCCAGTCTTCTCTGTCCAGTCTTGTCTGTCCAGTCTTCTCTGTCCAGTATTGTCTGTCCAGTCTTGTCTGTCCAGCCTTATCTGTCCAGTCTTGTCCGTCCAGTCTTGTATGTCCGGTCTTGTCTGTCCAGCCTTGCCTGCCCAGTCTTATCTGTCCAGTCTTGTCTGTCCAGTCTTGTCTGTCCAGTCTTGTCTGTCCTGTCTTGTCTGTCCAGTCTTGTCTGTCCAGTCTTATCTGTCCAGTCTTGTCTGTCCAGTCTTGTACGTCCAGTCTTGTCTGACCAGTCTTGCCTGTCCAGCATTGTCTGTCCAGTCTTCTCTGTCCAGCATTGTCTGCCCAGTCTTGTCTGTCCAGTCTTGTCTGTCCAGTCTTGTATGTCCGGTCTTGTCTGTCCAGTCTTGTCTGTTTAGTCTTGTCTGTCCAGTCTTGTCTGTCCAGTCTTGTCTGTCTTGTCTTGTCTGTCCAGTCTTGTCTGTCCAGTCTTATCTGTCCAGTCTTGTCTGTCCAGTCTTGTATGTCCAGTCTTGTCTGTCCAGTCTTGTCTGTCAAGTCTTGTCTGTCCCGTCTTGTCTGTCCAGCATTGTCTGCCCAGTCTTGTCTGTCCAGTCTTGTCTGTCCAGTCTCGTATGTCCGGTCTTGTCTGTCCAGTCTTGTCTGTTTAGTCTTGTCTGTCCAGTCTTGTCTGTCCAGTCTTGTCTGTTTAGTCTTGTCTGTCCAGTCTTGTCTGTCCAGTCTTGTCTGTCCAGTCTTGCCTGTCCAGACTTGTCTGTCCAGTCTAGTCTGTCCAGTCTTGTCTGTCCAGTCTTGTCTGTCCAGTATTGTCTGCCCAGTCTTGTCTGTCCAGCCTTGTCTGTCCAGTCTTGTATGTCCAGTCTTGTCTGTCCAGTCTTGTCTGTCCAGTCTTGTCTGTCCAGTATTGTCTGTCCAGTCTTGTCTGTCCAGCCTTGTCTGTCCCGCCTTGTCTGTCGAGTATTGTCTGTCCAGTATTGTCTGTCCAGCCTTGTCTGTCCAGTCTTGTCTGTCCAGTATTGTCTGTCCAGTCTTGTCTGTCCAGTCTTGTCTGTCCTCGAGGGGCGATGGAAAGCGATAGAAAAAGTAGATATCCCCGGGCCGGTCCTCCGCAAGAGGGAATCCGACTATCTGATTACTCAGACGCTGCTACACGGAATACGGCGGGGGGGGGGGGGGGGGGCACCTTTCGCTAAAGACAAAATGCACTCCTGGTAGGCGACCAGGCCGGAGCGCACGGAATCACTACTGGAAGTCCAGACAGAAGTACAGATATAGCAACGGACAATGTTAGACTGCCGCACAGTAGACTGAACACTACTAGCCAAAGACAGCAATTCTATGAGCGCTTCTCAAATGAAAAAAAGGAAAGTAGCTGACACATCAATTGAATCCTCTGACAGGGACTCAATAGAACCAATAAAAAAGAAGGAGTGCCTGGCCGCCTTCAACATCATTGAAGCTGTACACTCGATAGTACTGCACACAACCCAGCTCGTAAAGCTCGTCGAAGAAAGCCCAAGCACGAAGATGGAAATTAAGACTCTGATAGACAAGCTGAAAAGGCAAGTCGGAAAAGGCAACAGAGACCCAGCCCAACAATGGTTCGAAGCCCAGAAGTGGGAAAAAAATGAAATACCAACTTACGACGCAGACATACCAATTGAAACCGATCAGCTGGAACCCAAACGTACATGCTGCGCCAGCACACACTCCTAGCTACGATAAGGACGATCCCAGCACTATACAGGAAAGAGTCGCTGGGGAAACGCTGCCAGAGGTTGCCAAAATAAAAACCTTAGATGAATTCAAGATCGCGGAACAGAAGGATTGGAAGGAAACTGCCTTTGCCACAGCAATAGTGCCACACGGAAACACCCCTACATCCGACGAAGAGTACGTTCAAGTATATCTCCTATACATGCAAACAGACGAAGACAATCCACTAATAAAAATTGCTCCTTAAAACAGGAGGCAGCTGAGAGACGTAATACACCACGGGAAAACTTCCTACGGATCCCTAACGCTGTTGAAGAGCACCAACTGTGTGTGTACCGATGGTGAGGACCTATCAACCAACAATAGGAAGCACTACACCTACACCCTAAACTTGGAAGGCATAAAAGAGGAATGGGATAACAGACGCAAGAACATGACCTGGAAGCATCGTTTTGACTCCCTCAAGAAACTGAAAGCGACCATAGATAACTCGACCAATACAATATACTCTGGCTCGCTAAGGAAGATGATGCAGAGAATGCATCTTCCTGAATAGTGAACACACAATACAAATTCAAACATCTAAAAAGACCTACGCCTAAATTACGAACAGAAACCACCAAGTCGAAACGATAGCAGTCAACGCCAGGAAACAACAAACTAAGAACATAACAATAAAACTGAAGGAAGGGTCAGGCTGCACCCCCGCTGACGCTGTCGCGAGGATGAAGACGGCGATCGACACTCACGCAATTGGCATAAGCGTAAATGCCGTGAGAAGAACAGCAAATGGAAATGTAAAACTGACTGTAAGAGCGATAAAGGAGGGCGCAATCGACGTCTTTAAAAACCAGGTAACAGAGAACCTACATGGCACGGTCTCAGCGTTTGAAATAGAGCAACGCATACAAACCTTTATAATCAGAGACATAGAGGAAACAACGACCATGGGGGAAGTGGAGAACGCAATAAAGAACGCGATACAATAGAAAGTTCATATCCTGAAAAATAGCAGGGATGGCTTTTCTTTAGTTGCAGTTGTCAGTATGGACACCAGCTCAGCCCGAAAATTCGGCCAGATAAGAAAACTAAGAGTGGTACTCTTGCCGAGTCCTTGAAATTGTAGAGCCCATCAAATGTTTCAATTGTCTGGGCTCTGGACACCGCAAAAAATAATGCACGCAGCCAAGAAAAGACATGACTGGGCACTGCATGAAATGCACACAAAACTGCCACACTTCCCGAGAATGCACGAATAACGAAATATGCTACGTGTGTCTGCAGGAGGGACACCAAGCGGGCAAAATGAGCTGCGAAATATACAAAGCCGAAGTGAATAAGCTAAAGGCAGCAAGAAAGAAACCGCAATCGGGTCCGAAAGTCCAAGCCACTGTACCTGCAGAAGAGGAAAAAGATACCAACACAACAATAAAAGAGTCACCAAACGCGAAAAACCTGAACGATCCCGGAACGCGCTCGGAATTCCAGCTCTCGCGGAGGCGAAACGAACGAGATGGCACCCAAGTCCACAAAAATGACCTTGAAAATCCTGCAAATTAACCTGATGAGATGCCGGGCAGCACACGACATTCTACAAGCTACAGCTACAGAACAACAAACAGACGTACTACTGATAAGTGAACCAAACAAAAAACTTGTAAGTGACTCAAACTGGTAGAAAACCTACATGGCACGGTCTCCGCGCTTGAAACAGAGCAATGCACGCACCCAAGTAGTGACACAGCCATAAGAATCATCAACCCAAAACTAAGCGTCGAAGACGCAGGCAGCGGACCTGGATATACATGGATAGAACTTCAAAAATGTATCACATATAGCTCCTATTTTTCACCCAATGACGAAATCAATAAGCTCTCAACCTCACTTAATACCTACACTCAGCCGGCATATACGAAGTCAGAAAAAGGGAAAAATAATCGGAGGGAACTTGCCAAGTCGCCGTACTGGGGCTGCCCAAATATGAACCGTAGGGGTGACATCATAATGAAATGGGCCGCAGAACTTGATCTCTACCTGCAAAATAAGGGAAACAGGCCTACATTTGAGAGAGGAAAATCGAGTTCCATTATAGATATCACTTTTGCCTCATGCGACATTGCACACCTAATTCCGGTATGGAAGGTTCTCGACACAGAATCGCTAAGCGACCACCGCTATATTGAAATCTATATGGAAAAACATCCTAAAAGCAAGACGAACAACCGTCAATATACGAAAGTTATCAAATTCACAAAAAACAACGAAGAAAAGTCGCCGATTACCTAACTAAATCGTTAAACAAGACTTGAGTCAACGGAGTTGAAACACTAATAGCAGCAGTAACCAAAGCATGCGAAGCTCCCATAGCCGGAAGGAACAAGAACAACAGGAGGAAAAGCGTATAATGGTGGACCGAAGCCATAGCAAACAAAAGTAAAACGTGTATATCTATAAGAAGAAGGTACCTTCGCTGCGTCCGAACCACAAAACACGATGAAAGCCTAGAGGAGATAAAACGCTCATATCACGACCTAAAAAAGAAATTACGTAGAGAAATAAACTTCTCCAAAAGAACACATTGGGAAAAGCTGTGCAAAAGCATCGAAGAAGACACCTAGGCGATGCCTACAAAATAGCTACGAGGCTATTATAGCACGAGCTACGATAGCAATTTTCAATAAAAAAACCTTTGAAATTACCAAAGAGTTATTACCCATCCTAAACCAACCGCAAGTTACAGAAATTCCGCTATTCACTGAGGAAGAGCTAAACGCGGCACGCAAGCGCCTAAAAAATAACAGAGCGCCAGGACCAGATGTCCTGCCTCCAGAAGCCATCAAGCTAATGGCAAAAACCTATCCAGAACTCGCGCTTGATATTCTAAACGAAAACTTATGTACTGGCACGTTTCCAAATAGATGGAAACAGGCGAAGCTATTCCTCATACCGAAAGGCAACAAGCGAATAGGGGAACCTTCTTCCTACCGCCCAATATGTGTACAAGACGCAGCTGGGAAACTGCTAGAACAACAACTCCTAAGCCGCCTTAAAAAAAAAACTTAAAAACGGCATAAACCTCTCGGATAGTCAAGTCGGCTTCCGTGAGGGCAGATCAACCATAGATGCCTTAAACTACGTTATGAACATCGAAAAAAAGGCCAAAGCAGGCACCAAAATAACCAGGAAAATATGTGCACTAGTAACGATTGATATCCGGAAGGCGTTCAACTCCGCAGTCTGGCAACACAT
Organism: Phosphuga atrata; assembly: GCA_944588485.1. Classification (NCBI taxonomy): domain Eukaryota; kingdom Metazoa; phylum Arthropoda; class Insecta; order Coleoptera; family Silphidae; genus Phosphuga; species Phosphuga atrata. Next base: position 59,384,498 of record OX155900.1, read on the forward strand.
CCTGGACTAGTTAACAAGAAGAAAAATATCTCCCTACCTTACGAATGGTACACAACTATTTCGAGGACTGCAGTGTCCTACTTCAAGCCGAGCACGAAACGCTACCCTACAAGGTCACTAGCGGTGTCCCACAGGGCTCCGTAATAGGACCAACCCTGTGGAATATTCTTTACGATGGGGTATTTCGGCTGAAACTACCTGAAGGAACTAAGCTAATAGGCTTCACCGACGACTAACCATCGTCGGTAAAACGGAAAAAGGAGTCATGCAAAGGGCCAATCAGGCGATAGAACAAATTATCTGCTGGATAGAATCAACGGCACTGCATATAGCACCGGAAAGGACCGAAGCAATTCTGCTGACCGGATACAGGAAACTGGCTCAGGTATCATTCAAAGTGATGGATACCGAAATTAAACCTAAACCCCTCATCAAATACCTAGGGGTAATTATCGACAAGAGTCTCTCGTTCAGAGAACACTTTAAAATGGCGACAGAGCGGGCAATGAAAACCACGTCTGCGCTCGAAAAACTCATGCCCAATGTCGGAGGTCCGAGGAGCAGCAAACGTAAGCGCTCAGCCAGTCTTGTCCAGTCTCTGTCCAGTCTGGTTTGTCCAGGCCCGCACGAGTAGCGGAAAAGAGTGGACGTGTTTTGAGCGCTCCGTAATGCCCGACATACACACAACGGTCCACCGGAGAGGTCTACCTGTGCAGGTTTGCCTACGAATTTAGACCGGAGCGTGTGTGGGAATAGACCTGTGCAGTTTCTTGCGTCCGGTTGACCTGCGCAGGCAAACCTACACATGTAACCTTTCCGGTAGACCGTAGCGTGTATGCCGGGCATAAGGGCCAGATATACCGTGCAGTTTTGTGTTTACCCTATTATATGCTGCAGTATCATAGAGGCGTGGAGCCTGTTTTTAGGACTGATTTACGTTTTTCAATTAAGATTTAATTATTTTAAGTTAAGTTAACATGTATGTGCAATTATTTTGGTCTCCGTACACGCGGTGAGTAAAATTTTTTGGGTAATTAATTTTTTTCTTAGAATTTCAGGTAGAAATTTCGCGGAGGACCCTCTAATATGGCCTGGATTTTAGTGTTTATTTATTTTTAGTATCTACTTTTAGTTGATACTTTTCGTAGTATTGTAGTAAGTATTCATAGCGCAGGTATAAATTGCTATACCTTATCTATTGGAGAAAAGATAAACTCGAGCTCCGAGCAAAGAGCCCGGGTTTTGATTCTACAATTAGATTTGCGACAGCAAGCGCAACCCGGTGCTGAGAGAGGATCAATTTAAATAATGGAATCCTATCTTAAGCAGGGTCGCGCGGGGGGGCAAGCCACTAGCGATATGTCCAAAAAGCGATAGGTGGGCATACAGTTTGACGGATGACGTCGAGGATGATAAGAGGACGGAGTGCTCGATCGCCTTCGCTATTGTGGAGGCGATCGAGGCGCTAAGGAAGCAGGACCTCGACAACGCTATCGCTGCCGGTAGCAGCACGAAAAAGTAGGTCAAGCAAGCGGCGAGACGTGTCAGGAAGACAGCAAGTGCCCTTTCGCGCGACTCTGTGACCAAATGGTTGGAAGAACACCGCTATGTGCCTGTCGAGAAGAGAACATGCGAGGTGGACACAAAGACAGTCAAAGAGGTCAGCACGCAGACCGAGAACAGTAGTGGTGTATCCATTGCGCTGAAAGAAGGTATGACAGTGCAGGAGTACTTGAACTTCGCGAGAGGGAAGTGGTCCGAGGACACCTTCACAGTGGTGAAGGGGGCTGAGGGCTCTCCTCTAGCTAGGGACGAGGATGTACTCCTGCTCGTTGCAGGAGAAAAAGGGGAGAATGATGAACGGCTGGGTTGGGGAATGCTCGACCAGCTTCCCCATGCCAGCCGTGTGTGCGAGAATTTGAATGTTGGCTCCATAGCCTACATCAAAAGTGCGAATGTGGTGCGCATGGAGTGCGATGAGACCGGGGACTCCCAGAGGAAGTACCATTTCATCGCCCGCATGGATGACTCTATGGTTGAGTAAGCAGGGTCGCGCGCGGGGACAAGCCACTGGCGACACGTCCAAAATTTATTGTTTTATTACATTTATTGTTTTCCCGTGGGAAAGGTGCCAGTTTACTGGTGGAATGAGCAGGAAGCTGAAAAGCATAAAACCTGTTAGCGTGAAAGGAGTAATAGGCGAGCAAATGAGGAAGTGCGTGAGGAGTACAGAAGGAGGTATAACCTGGGAAACGCGGGGAACTTCGCAGAGCCATCGCGAACTCCAAGCAAGAAGCTTGGAGAGTGCTCTGCGAGAGGTGAATAATAACATCTGGGGTGACGGCTGGGAAAGGGTTAATACTCGCCGGGGGGATAGCTTAATGACGGAAGTCAAGAAGCTGTTCCCAGTACAGGAGCGAATGAACTGGCTGGAACCCGTGGGATGGAGATCGACGCCTCTTTTCACTCCGGCCGAGCTGCAGAGTGCAGTTGGCCGGATGAAGGAGGGAAAAGCGCCGGGTCCTGATGGTGCTCCACTCGATGCGTGCAAGGTGTTTGGGTATGTGTGCGAGGACATGTGCTTGAGCATGATGGATGAATTGTTGATGAATGGCAGTTTCCCCAAAGAGTGGAAGAGAGCGAGACTGGTGATGATTGAAAAAGAGGGAAAGGAAGGAGAGGAAGCCAAATACAGGTCAATCTGCCTACTGAATGGGATAGCGAAGATGTTTGAGAGTATGATCGGAGCTAGGATAAATGAGGATCTCGAGAGAGCAGGGGGTCTTTCAGAGGAACAGCATGGGTTCAGAAGCGGCCGCCCTACGGTGAACGCAATGATGCGTGTGATAGAGAGAGCAAGGTTAGCCAATACGGCTCCATGGCGTACCCGCAGCTACTGCGTGCTTGTAACCCAGGACTTGAAAAATGCTTTCAATTCGGTCCCATGGGGCGGCATCATGGAAGCTTTGGAACTAAAGGGGGTAGCCCCCTACCTTCGAAAGGTGGTGGTGGGCTACTTGAATGATAGGGAGATAGTGACTGTGGAAGGAAAAATATTCAAAATGAGTGCGGGTGTTCCAAAGGGGTCGGTTGTTGAGCCGATACTGTGGAACATATTTTATGAGGAGATTGAGGCTGCTAGACGGGGTAACACTCGTCGGGTACGCTGATGACTTGGCCGCGCTGGTCGCTGTCGCAAGAACGGAAGAAAGCGATAATGAATGAGGCAATTAGTGGGATTGATCGGTGGATTGGGGAAAAAGGGCTTGCTCTGGCTCCCCACAAAACCGAGGCGGTCCTGCTAATTGGGAGAAGAAAGCTGCGTGAACTGACCGTACGAATGGGGACAGTTGACGTACCGGCTCGGGAATCTGCAAGATATCTTGGGGTAGAGCTTCAGCGAAATCTCAGGGTGTCCGATCAGGTCACCTGGGTGGTGAGCAAAGCTACAGCATGTGTGGGAGCCCTTGGACGGCTGATGTCCAACGTAGGTGGGCCGTTGGCCTCCAAGAGGAGGGTTATGAATGCGGTCGTGCACTCCATTCTCCTGTATGGGGTGCCGGCATGGATAAATGCGTTCAGGATTGAATGTTATGGATCGAGACTGATGAGAGTGCAAAGGTGTGTGCTGCTGCGTGTGTGCAGCGCATACAGGACTGTTTCTGGTGACGCCGTGGCGGTCGTTGCTGGAGTTATCCCGTTAGACCTTCTGGCGCATGAAAGGGTGAGAGTTTGGGGAGGTAATGACCCTAGAAATGCAAGGGAAAAAACAATGCGTGTATGGCAAGAGCTGTGGCAGGAGTTGGAAAAGGGAGCCTGGACCAGGCAATTGATTCCGACTATCGATGAATGGGTCAACCGTGGGCACGGGGAGGTGAATTATCACCTCACCCAGGCGCTTACGGGGCATGGATGCTTTTGGTCTTACCGGGTGCGCCATTTACCATTGGAAAACTGGTTGAGGCGCACTGTAGGTATTGTGGAGCAACTGCGGACACTGCGGAGCATACCATCTTCGAGTGTACGAGATGGGAGAGAATGAGGAACGCAGTAGAATGCAAGGTTGGAGAGAATGTAAATAAGGAGAGTATGGTGAGAATCATGCTCCGCAGTGAGTATGAATGGGGCGTGCTGACTGGCATGATAGGATATATAATGAGGAGAAAGGAGAAGGAAGAAAGGGACGAGCGTAAGGTGGGACGAGGGGTTGCTACGCCCGAGCCGTGCGTGCCAACGCCGGGCCCCCGTTTAGTGCGAAGGGGGCACACAAATTTATTGTAAACTCTGATGTGAGGGGGGCACGGCGATTAACGGCGCGCTCGGCACAACGAGTGAATGCGGATGAATGCTTTGGACATGGATGGGGGAGGAACGTGATGAAGTTGCTAAATTTTAAATTCCATCACGTTCTCTCCGGTTTAGGCGGGGGGGGGGGGGGGCGGATCTGAATGGTGGGGTTTTTTTAGTGGGTCGCCCCTTTTAGGGGGGCAGCCCCACACTACCACTCGGCACGGGTCGGGTGGTGTCTGTTTGCAGATTTTCACCTCCAGCACGTGCAGAAAAAAAAGTCTTGTCCGTCTAGTCTTGTCTGTCCAGTCTTGTCTGTCTAGTCTTGTCTGTCCAGTCTTGTCTGTCCAGTCTTGTCTATCCAGTATTGTCTGTCCAGTCGTGTCGGTTCAGTCTTGTCTGTCCAGTCTTCTCTGTCCAGTCTTGTCGGTTCAGTCTCCTCTGTCCAGTCTTGTCTGTCTAGTCTTATCTGTCCAGTCTTGTCAGTCTAGTCTTGTCCGTCTAGTCTTGTCCGTCTAGACTTGTCCATCTAGTCTTGTCCGTCTAGTCTTGTCTATCTAGTCTTGTCCGTCTAATGTTGTCCGTCTAGTCTTGTCTATCTTTTCTGTCTAGTCTTGTCTATCTAGTATGTCTAGTCTTGTCTGCCTAATCTATTCTCTCTAGTCTTGCCTGTCAAGTCTTGTCTCTCTACTCTTGTCTGTTTAGTCTTGTCCGTCTAGTCTTATCTATCTGACCTTGTCTGTCTAATCTTATCATCCATTTCATGTGTAATTCTAGAGTAATCCATGTTCTCATCCGATAATATTCATGAGGGATGTGGAGGCGGAGCACGTGGTGGCACTGATGGAGTTCATGTACGCGGGCGAGGTGAACGTGGCGCAAGCTCAACTGTCCGCGTTCTTGAAGACGGCGGAATCACTTAAAATCAGGGGACTGACGGACAACAATCCGTCGCCGGACAACGGCAGAGATATCCGAGACCACGTAAGAGAACGAGGGCAAACTATTTCAGCTAAATAATCTAGTCTCTAGTGCCTAGACTCTAAAAGCATTTAGTCTAATATCTATTGAAGATTTGTTATTCTAGGACACGTTGTATTTGAACCCGTCGAAGTCGGTTCCAACTTCACCAAGTGGCAAACACCAAAGCATCGCTCCTTGCAGTAGCACCGTGACGTCTAGTCAAGATGTTGGACTAGACGTGAGGGGTTCGGCGAGTCCGCCGCCTAGCAAGCGACAGTGCAAAGCGGATCCGGACGACGTGGATTTGCATACTCTGAGGAAGATCGAAGACGCGATCTCGGCGAACGCGAGTTACGTCCTGAGCGACAACCAGGAGGTGGAGGGTTGTAAGCCGAAGTTGGAGCTGCCGGATTATCTAAGCGATGACGATAAGGATGAGACGACGAATTACTTTCGGAGCAATAATAATGTAGCCACGTTATCAGGTTTGTTTATTTTATTTTGAGTCAAATAGTGAGAATCCTTTGAGGCAAGTAATTAAGACCCACATTGGCAGGGCCGTAACTAGCTTTTCTGGGGTCTTGGCAAGAGCTAAAATATTGAATTGACCTTTTTAAGGTTAGTTAAGTGCATGCGCATCCGCCACGTTTAAAAGGTGGGAATATGACAGTTTCGGGGACATTTTGTTATTTTCACTGCTTATACTTCAAAAAGTGCGCGAAAAACATGGCGGAAATTGACTTATGCCTACTAGAATAATTTTATGAATGGACCTTTTTAAGATTAGTTAAGCGCATGCGCATCCGCCATGTTTAAAAGGCGGGAATATGAAACTTTCGGGCACATTTTGTTATTTTCACTGCTTATACTTCAAAAATTGCCTGACAAACATGGCGGAAATTGACTTATGCCTACTAGACTAATTTTATGAATAGACCTTTTAAAGGTTAGTTAAGCGCATGCGCATCCGCCATATTTAAAAGGCGGGAATATGACAGTTTCGGGCACATTTTGTTATTTTCACTGGTTATACTTCAAAGAGTGCTCGAAAAACGTGGCGGAAATTGACTTATGCCCACTAGAATAATTTTATGAATGGACCTTTTTAGATTAGTTAAGCGCATGCGCATCCGCCATGTTTAAAAGGCGGGAATATGAAAGTTGCGGGCACATTTTGTTATTTTTTCTGCTTATACTTAAAAAAATGTCCGACAAACATGGCGGAAATTGACTTATACCTACTAGACTAATTTTATGAATATATCTTTTTAAGGTTAGTTAAGCGCATGCGCATCCGCCATGTTTAAAAGGCGGGAATATGACATTTTCGCACACATTTTGTTATTTTCACTGGTTATACTTCAAAGAGTTCCCGAAAAACGTGGCGAAAATTGACGTATACCTACTAGACTAATTTTATGAATAGACCTTTTTACGGTTAGTTAAGCGCATGCGCGTCCGCCATGTATAAAAGGCGGGAATATGAAAGTTTCGGGCATATTTTGTTATTTTCGCTGGTTATACTTCAAAAAGTGCCCGAAAAACATGGCAGAAATTGACTTATGCCTACTAGACTAATTTTATGAAAAGCTCTTTTTAAGGTTAGTTAAGCGCATGCGCGTCCGTCATGCTTAAAAGGCGGGAATATGAAAGTTTCGGGCACATTTTCTTATTTTTGCTGGTTATACTTCAAAAAGTGCCAGAAAAACATGGCGGAAATTGACTTATGCCTATTAGACTAATTGTTTGAATAGCCCTTTTTAAGGTTAGTTAAGCGCATGCGCGTCCGTCTTGTTTAAAAGGCGGGAATATGAAAGTTTCGGGCAAATTTTGTTATTTTTACTGGTCATACGATAAAAAGTTTCCCAAAAACATGGCAGAAATTGACGTTTTTGCACTAAAAAATTTCAACTATGAAAACGTCTATTAAATGAAGCTACTTATTTGACTAAAATAATAGTTTTAACGTAAATCTAACAGTTTTAGCAAGTAGTATTTAATTGTTGATTTAATACGTAATTGTTGAAAGACGCACGTTTTTTTTTTAATTTTATTATGAATTTTCTGGGCTCTGGGTTTTGCTTTTTTTTTCTTGGTTTGCACATAAATTTGTATTTATAGCACAATATGCGCAATATTCCGAGGTGGTTCAAAAAAATCCCACCATATTTACGCAACAAAAAGACTGGTGCCTCAAAGAGCTAAGCTAGTTTGGCTTTAGTATTAGTAATTTGCGAACTTATTTAAAAAAGTCTATTAAATTTACAATTTGCAAGATGATGTTCCAGGTGGAATGGAAATAATTCCTAAGCCTGGACACGCCAAAGAAAGTGGATTGGAGCAGTCTATAGGTAAGATAAGCCTCAGTATTATTGACTAATATTAACGCTACAATATACGCAATTGCTAATCGGAAAATCTAGAATTTTCTGTATAGAATATCAAGAGTATGAATAGTCGTATTAGTCTACTAGTAGAGAAATTCTTGATATTCTATAGTCGATTGATTGATTGATAATAGTTTCTCTAATCGAATCTATCTACTGTTGTCTGTTTACGACAATTCGAGACAATACAAGGCGAAACAAGAAGAGACAATGCAAGATTAGACAAGACTTAACATGACTAGACAAGACCTGACATGACTAGAGAGGATTTAACATGACTAGAGAAGACTTGGCATGACTAAACAAGAGTGGACAAGATTAGACAATGTTATCAAATGATACACAGGATTAGTAAAGACTAGACAAATCTAACAAACCTATACAGGACGAGAGAGACATTTAAAGTCTCAATAAGAATATAACTAAGCAAGAATACACAAGACTGAATCTCTCCAATGTTGTCTGTTTGCGACAATTCCAGAAAATACAAGGCTAAACAAGAGGAGACAATACAAGATTAGACAAGACCTGACATGACTAGACAAGACCTGACAAGCCTTGACATGACTAGACAAGCCTTGACATTGCTAAACAAGAGTGGACACGATTAAATAAAGTTATCAAATGATACACACAATTAGTAAAGATTAGACAACTCTAAGGAAAACTAGACAGGACTAGAGGGACATGAAAAATCTCAATAAGAATATATAATACTAAAGAATAGACAAGTCTGTCTGTTTACGACAATTCCAGACAAGGCTAGGCTAAACAATAGGAGACAATGCAAGATTAGAAAAGACTTGACGTGATTAGACAAGACTTGACATCACTAGACAAGACTGACCTAGATTGTACAATGTTCAAATACTACAGAGGCTTAGTAAAGACAAGACAAATCTAAAGAAAACTAGAAAGGAGCAGAGAAGACAAGAAAAGTCGCAACAGTAGGTATCAGACTAAACAAATCTTGACAAGACTAGATAATAGAGAAAACTAGATAAATATAGACAAGACTAGATAATAGTGAATATGAATAAAAAAGACTAAAAAGAATAAACGAGAACAAGACTAAACGAAACTAGACAAGTCTATCAAAGACTAGACAAATTTAGACAAACCGGGATAAGTCTAGAAAATTCAAGACAGGTGTACAAGACAAGACAAATTTGGACAAAATTGGATAAATCTGGAAAATAATAGACGAATGTACAAGACAAGACAAATTTAGGCAAAAGTGGATAAATCTAGAAAATACAAGATGGGTGTACAAGACTAAACAAATTTAGACAAAACTTGATAATTCTGGAAAATGTAAGACTGGGTATTCAAGACTAGACTAATTTATACAAAACTGTATTAATCTAGAAAATACAAGACGGGTGTACAAGACAACACAAATTTGGGCAGAACTGGATACATTTAGAAAATACAAGACGGGTGTACAAGACTAGACAAATTTAGACAAGACTAGATAAGTTTAGAAAATATAAGACGGGTGTACAAGACTAGACAAAAGTGGATGAATCTAGAAAACACAAGATGGGATGTACAAGACTAGACGACGTCTAGGAAATATAAGACGGGGTATTCAATATTAGATAAATTTAGCCAAAACTGTATAAATCTAGTAAATACAAGACGGGTGTACAAGACAAAACATATTTAGAAAAAAATTGATAATTCTGGAAAATATAAGACTGGGTATTCATGACTAGACAAATTTAGACAAAACTGTATAAATCTAGAAAATAAAAGACGGGTGTAGAAGACAAAACATATTTAGACAAAACTTGATAATTCTGGAAAATATAAGACTGGGTATTCAAGACTAGACACATTTAGACAAAACTGTATAAATCTAGAAAATACAGGCCGGGTGTACAAGACTAAACAAATTTGGACAAAACTGGATATTTCTAGAAAATATAGGACGGGTGTGCAAGACAAGACATGTTTGGACAGAACTGAATAAATCTGAAAAATTCAAGACTGGTGTACAAGACTCGACAAATTTGGACAAAACTGTATAAACAAACGGGTGAGCTAAACTAGACTAGACAAACAAGACTAAATAAGTCTAGAAAATATAAGACGGGTGTACAAGACTAGACAAAACTGGATCAATCCAGAAAACACAAGATGGGATATACAAGACTAGACGAAGTCTAGGAAATATAAGACCGGGTATTCAATACTAGGTAAATTTAGACAAAACTGTATAAATTTAGAGATTACAAGACGGGTGTACAAAACAAAACGTATTTAGACAAAGCTTGATAATTCTGGAAAATATAAGACTGGGTATTCAAGACTAGACACATTTAGACGAAACTGTATAAATCTAGAAAATTCAGGCCGGATGTACAAGACTAAACAAATTTGGACAAAACTGGATATTTCTAGAAAATATAGGACGGGTGTACAAGACAAGACATGTTTGGACAGAACTGAATAAATCTGAAAAATTCAAGACTGGTGTACAAGACTCGACAAATTTGGACAAAACTGTATAAACAAACGGGTGAGCTAAACTAGACTAGACAAACAAGACTAAATAAGTCTAGAAAATATAAGACGGGTGTACAAGACTAGACAAAACTGGATGAATCCAGAAAACACAAGATGGGATATACAAGACTAGACGAAGTCTAGGAAATATAAGACCGGGTATTCAATACTAGGTAAATTTAGACAAAACTGTATAAATCTAGAGATTACAAGACGGGTGTACAAAACAAAACATATTTAGACAAAGCTTGATAATTCTGGACAATATAAGACTGGGTATTCAAGACTAGACACATTTAGACGAAACTGTATAAATCTAGAAAATACAGGCCGGGTGTACAAGACTAAACAAATTTGGACAAAACTGGATATTTCTAGAAAATATAGGACGGGTGTACAAGACAAGACATGTTTGGACAGAACTGAATAAATCTGAAAAATTCAAGACTGGTGTACAAGACTCGACAAATTTGGACAAAACTGTATAAACAAACAGGTGAGCTAAACTAGACTAGACAAACAAGACTAGATAAGTCTAGAAAATATAAGACGGGTGTACAAGACTAGACAAAACTAGATGAATAGACGAAGTCTAGGAAATATAAGACGGGGTATTCAATACTAGGTAAATTTAGAAGAAACTGTATGAATCTAGAAAATACAAGATGGGTGTACAAGACAAAACAAATTTAGACAAAACTTTATCATTCTGGATAATATTAGACTGGGTACTCAAGACTAGACAAATTTAGACAAAACTGTATAAATCTAGAAAATACAAGATGGGTGTACAAGACTAGACAAAACTGGATGAATCTAGAAAACACAAGATGGGACGTACAAGACTAGACGAAGTCTAGGAAATATACCCCGTCTATAAGACGGGGTATTCAATATTAGGTAAATTTAGACAAAACTATATAAATCTAGAAACATTTATACAATACTAGATACATTTATACAAAACTGTATAAATCTAGAAAATACAACACGGATGTACCAGGCAAGACAAATTTGAATAAAACTGGTTAAATCGAGAAAATACAAGACGGGTGTACAAGACAAGACAATACTGGATGAATCTAGGAAACACAAGATGGGATGTACAAGACTAGACGAAGTCTAGGAAATTTTTTTCAATACTAGGTAAATTTAGACAAAACTGTATAAATCTAGACTAGACAAACAAGACTAGTTAAGTCTAGAAAATATAAGACGGGTGTTCAAGACTATACGAAACTGATGAATCTAGAAAACACAAGATGGGATATACAAGACTAGACTATGTCTACGAAATATAAGACGGGATATTCAATACTAGGTAAATTTAGACAAAACTATAAATCTAGAAAATACAAGACGGGTGTACAAGACAAGACAAATTTGGACAGAACTGGATACATCTAGAAAATAGTGTACAAGACAAAACAAATTTAGACAAAACTTGATCATTCTGGAAAATATAAGACTGGGTATTCAAGACTAGACAAATTTAGACAAAACTGTATAAATCTAGAAAATACAAGACGGGTGTACAAGACAAGACAAATTTGGACAGAACTGGATACATCTAGAAAATACAAGACGGGTGTACAAGACAAGACAAATTTAGACAAGACTAGATAAATTTAGAAAATGTAAGACGGGTGCACAAGACTAGACAATACTGGATGAATCTAGAAAACACAAGATGGGATGTACAAGTCTAGGACAAGTCTAGGAAATATAAGACGGGGTATTCAATATTAGGTAAATTTAGACAAAACTGCATAAATCTAGAAAATACAAGACAGGTGGCAAAACTGGATAAACATAATCGAAAACATAAGACGGGGTATTAATACTAGATACATTTATACAAAACTGTATAAACCTAGAAAATACCTAGAACACGGATGTACCAGGCAAGACAAATTTGAACAAAGCTGGATAAATCGAGAAAATACAAGACGGGTGTACAAGACAAGACAAGACAAATTTGGACAAAACTGGACGTTCGAGCCAATTTATTAATCCAATTGGTTTTCGGCCTCTATCGAAAGGAGAGCGACCGGTGTTCCGACCTGTGCCGAGACCGCGCTAGATTATCAGCAATCACGCCGCAGTTTGAGATAAGAGACAGTGTGATTTCAGCGTTCGTTGAGTCAACGACTATTACCGTGCGTACATCTTCAACCGACATGTTGGTCACTCTCGCGTAATTTTGTAAATGTTAAGGTGAATCTTTTTTTCTAGATTTATACAGTTTTGTCTATATTTGTCTAGTCTTGTACACCCGTCTTGTATTTTCTAGATTTATCCAGTGTTAAGGTGAATCTTCATCGGGTGTCCGGAAGAAATCACGGTCCGGAAGAAATCACGGTCCGGAAGGCCCAATGAATGGACTGTATTTAACGAAAAATTGTTTATTGCTGGTATATTAAATCGGGATGTTCACTCACCTTCCGGCTGCTCTCGTCTCTAACCCGTGGTGGAACGTCCTTCCGTCACCTATTTAAGGGGAGGAAATAGGAACAGCTAATATAACTAGGGAAATATATGGATGAAAACCCTTAACTTTAATTGCTCCGGACGGAAGAAGGGCCGATGCTGCCTTCCAGACCGTGATTGTACCACCCGATGAAGATTCACCTTAACACTGGATAAATCTAGAAAATACAAGACGGGTGTATAAGACTAGACAAATATAGACTTCTTCTCAATCGTATCGCTCGTCTCCGAGCATCGTGGCAATTGTATTACCTAGGGATCATATTTGTTGTACTTGTTGTCTCCATTCTTCCCTGTTTTCAGCAGCTTTTGTGCAATCGTGTACAGTTGCGCCTATAGCTTTGGATATTTGATCCACATAGCGCGATGGTGATCTTCCTTGTTCTTGTGGTCTCTTACCCTCTATCTTTCCTTGGACTATCAATTTCTCAAGTGAGTCGTCCTTTCTTCGCATTATGTGACCGATATATCTTAGGATGGACTTTTGGATAGTTTTGCTTAGTCGATCGACGATGTTAAGTTCTCGTAGAATGGATTCATTAGTACGTTTTTCCATCCATGATATCCTGAGCATGCGTCTCCAGGTGTACATTTCAAACGCATCAATTCATCTTCTGTCAGCCATTTTTAGTGTCTAGGATTTCGCAGCGTATGTGACTATAGGAAATATAAGTGTCCTATTACCTTTTTTGTATTACCTTTTCACAGCTGCTTGTTCTTGAAATTTGTGAGCCCAAATACACGAACTCCTTTACTACCTCGATTCCATCAATATGCGTTGGGTTTTGCAGCTTTTCTTGGGATCGGTCTATTATTGTTATTTTGGTTTTTGTTTTATTCATTTCATGGCCCACCTCTCCACTGATTTCTTTCACCTTCTGGAGTAGATCCTTGATCTCTTCTTCCATACTTCCCAGCAATGTTGTATCATCTGTGTACCGTAAATTTGATATTTTGCTGCCTCCTATAGATATTCCTCCATCCCAGTTGTGAGTTGCTTTGCGGACTATCCATTCTCCGTAGAGATTGAATAAAATAGGTGAAAGGATGCACCACTGACGAACTGCGTTGTATAGTCTGAAGGGGTCACTGAGGCAATCTTCTATTCTGACATGTGCTTCTGCAGATTGACATAGGTTGGCGGTGAGGCTAATAAGATGTCTAGGTACTCCCATCTCTGACAGAACAGTCCATAATTTGCTCCATTTTACATGATCGAATGCCTTTTTGTCGTCAATAAAACGTAGGTATCCAGGTTTGTTGAACTCCCTTAGTTTTTCAATTATCTGCCTGATGTTCAAGAAGTGCTCTCGCATGCCTCGTCCCGGCATGAAACCTGCTTGTTCTTGTGGGATTTGGGGTGTATGTATGCTTTCAACCTGTCGAGAAGTATTTGTAAGAATGTTTTGCTGACGTGTGATATTAAGGATACCGTTCTGTAATTTGAACATTGGGTCTTTGCTCCTTTTTATAGATTGGCACGAATACTGAGGTTGCCCAATCGGTCTGCCAGACTCCTGATATCCAGATCTTGTTGCATAGTATATGCAGGAGGCTTATCACATTTTCATCAGACACGTTAATCATTTCTGCCACTAGTCCATCAGGTCCTGCAGATTTTCTAGGTTTTAGCTTTTTGAAAGCCCACTCCACCTCGGATTTAAGGATTTCTGGTTCTTGATCTTCTGAGTTTGGGATTTCAGGTGGGTTGTCTCCTGATTAATCTTCGATTGAAGAAGATCTTCGGTTGATCTTCCTGGTTGAAGTTTTGACAGTATTCTCTCCATCTCTTGCAACCTCTGTTTTCTCCGTTATTACTTGTCCTTGCTCGTTTTCTACAATTATCATTCGCGATTTGTCACTGGTCTCTGTCTCTGGTTATCTCTCTGATTTTGGCAAAAAGTTCTCTGGATGCATTTTTTTATGATGGTCTTCGATTTTTCTGCATATTGTCGATATATAGCCGTTTTTGTCTTCTTTACACATTTTCCTTATATCTTGATAGTATCTTGGATAGTTTACTGTAGTCTTCACGTCGTTCTTCAAGCCTTTTTGTTTTAGTTCCTTTCTTTTCTGTATAGCCTCCCATGTTCTGTCTGTTATCCACGTTTTTCTTCTTTCGAGTTTGTGGTTGAATTCATTCGCCATTTTTTAAATTGTCGATTTCATCCTCTTTCAAAGTTGGTTCTCTTCTATTTGTTTGGTGTTTCCGCTGTTTAGTGTTTGGAGTTTTTCGGAGAGTCTGGTTCTATATTCGGTGTTATTGTGTAAGTCCCACCTATTTTTAGACATACAGGGGGGTTTTGGAGTTTACAGTTTTAATTTTATTTCTCCTAGAAGTAGCTGATGATCGGATCCGCAGTCAACGCCTGGATAGGTTTTGGTATCTTTTATACTTGTTCGCCACCTTTAGGGTATCAGCGGGAAATCTATTTGATTTCTATACCTATCACCGGGTGACCTCCACATACATAGTCGCCGTGGGTGATGTGCGAACATTGTGTTCATGATGGTCATATTCTTGTCGGCGCTCCCCTCTCTCATTTCTGTCTCCAAGGCCCCATTTTCCTAGTATGTTTTCAAAATGGTCTTCCGTTTAGGCAATAACAATAAATATAACAATGATTTAGACAAAACTGGATAAGTCTAGAAAATGCAAGACGGGAGTAAAGACTAGACAAATTTAGACAAAACTAGATAAATCTAGAAAACACAAGACGGGTGTATAAGACAAGACAAATTTAGACAATACCGGATAAGTCTAGAAAATATAAGACGGAGTATTCAATACTAGATACATTTAGACAAAATTGTATAAATCTAGAAAATACAAGACGGGTGTGCAAGGCAAGACAAATTTGAACAAAACTGGATAAATCTAGAAAATACAAGACGGGTGTACAAGACAAGACAAATTTGTACAAAACTAAAAGACTAGACGAAGTCTAGAAAATATAAGACGTGGGATTCAATACTACGTAAATTTGAACAAAACTGTATAAATCTAGAAAATACAAGACAGGTGTATATGACAAGACAAATTTAGACAATACCGGATAAGTCTAGAAAATATAAGACGGAGTATTCAATACTAGATACATTTAGACAAAATTGTATGAATCTAGAAAATACAAGACGGGTGTGCAAGGCAAGACAAATTTGAACAAAACTGGATAAATCTAGAAAATACAAGACGGGTATACAAGACAAGACAAATTTGTACAAAACTGGATAAATCTAGTAATCTAGTAAATACAAGACGGCTGTAGAAGACTAGATAAATTTAGACAAAACTAGATAAGTCTAGAAAATACAAGACGGGTGTACAAGACTATACAAATTTAGACAAAACTGTATAAATCTAGAAAACACAAGATGGAATGTACAAGACTAGACGAAGTCTAGAAAATATAAGACGGGGCATTCAATACTAGGTAAATTTAGACAAAGCTGTATAAATCTAGAAAATACAAGACGGGTGTACAAGACAAAGCACATTTAGACAGAACTGGATAAATATGAAATATGAAAATACAAGACGGGTGTACAAGACTAGACGAAACTGTATGAATCTAGAAAATACAAGACGGGGTATTCAATACTAGATAAATTTAGTCAAAGCTGTATAAATCTAGAAAATCCAGAAGACAAATTTAGAAAAAAACTGGATAAGTCCAGAAAATATAAGGCCAGGGGTATACGATACTTGACAAATTTAGGCAAAGCTGGATAAGTCTAGAAAACGTAGGACGGATTTTACTAGACTTGACAAATAAGCACAAGGCTAGACTAAAGTAGATAAGACTAGTCTGTTTAGTCTCATTTGTCTAGTATTGTCTATCTAGTCTAGATTTGCCTTATCTGGACTGCTCTGTTCTGTCTTATAGTCTTGAATAGTGTCGTCTTGTTATATCTCATTATATCGACTAGTTCAGTCTATCAAAACATGTTTGTCTAATCCGTTTAATAAAAAAAGGATAAAAAAAGGATGGACAAATACCAAACTGGACAAATACCAGTTTGGAAAGGATTAAGACGAGACTAAGGCAATATTAAGCCATAACAAACACACTTGACTGAGCACATAGTAAACATGTAAGCATTACAAATTGCCTATTTAGTCTTGTCTGTCTCAGTCTCATTATATCGACAGGACTAGATCAGTCATTTCCAAATATGCTTGTCTAATCTAACAAGACAAGACACAACTGGAGAATACTAAATAAGAACAGAGTAGATTAGACAAGGCTAGATAAGACAAGATAAGACTCGACGGAACGAGATAAGACTGGACAGATCTAGATAAGACTGGATAGATTAGAACTAGATAGGACTACACAAAACTAGGCAAGACTAGACGGGACTATACGAGACTATACAAGATGAGATTAGACTAGACAAGACTTCACAAGACTAAACAAGTCTAGACCAGAATAGATAAGACTAGGCAAAAGTAGCCTAGACAAGACATGATTAGACAAGACTAGACAAGCAGCCTATTTAGTCTTGTCTGTCTTAGTCCAAATAGTCCCTTTAGTCCAAATATGGTTGTCTAGTCTAACAAGACAAGACTGGACTGGACAAGACTAAACAAAATCTGACAAGATTCACGACAAGAATCAGACATTAGATAATGCTAGATAAGACAAGATAAGACTAGATGAAACTAGATAAGATCTAGATAAGACTGGACAGACTTACATAGGACTACACAAAACTAGACAAGAATAGACAGGGCTATACGAGACTAGACAAGACGAGACAAGACTAGACAAGACTACACAAGACTGGACAAGACTAAATCAGATTAGATAAGACTAGACTAGACCAGACAAAACTAGACAAGACTGGACAAGGCTCTAGACAAGACTAGATACGACTGGACAAGGCTAGACAAGACTAGACAATACTAGACTAGACAAGACTAGGCTAGGCTAGACAAGACTAGACAAGGCCAGACAAGACCAGACAATACTAGAGAAGACTAAATAAGACTAGACAAGACTACAAGACTAGGAATGACTAGACAAAACTAAAGAAGACTAGCCTAGACAGGGCCAGACAAGTAACCTATTTAGTCTTGTCTGTCTTATTAGTCTCATTATATCGATAGGACAAATTCAGTCTACGCAAATAAGTTTGTCTAATTTAACAAGACAAGAAAAGACTGAACTGGACAAAAATATACAAAACCAGACAAGATTAGACCAGACAAGGCTGGAAAAACATTATAAGACTAAACGAAACTAGATAAGACTGGACAGAACTAGATAGGACTACAGAAAACTAGACAAGACTATACGGGACTATACAAGACTAGACAAGACTAGACAAGACTAGACAAGACTAGACAAGACTAGACAAGACTAGACAAGACTAGACAAGACTAGACAAGACTAGACAAGACTAGACAAGACTAGACAAGACTAGACAAGACTAGACAAGACTAGACAAGACTAGACAAGACTAGACAAGACTAGACAAGACTAGACAAGACTAGACAAGACTAGACAAGACTAGACAAGACTAGACAAGACTAGACAAGACTAGACAAGACTAGACAAGACTAGTCAATACTAGATTAGTCTTGTTTATTTAATCTTATTTAGTCCCTGTATTGTCGTCTATCTACTTTTATCTGTGTAGACTAAACAGACAAGACTCTGTTTAGTCTATCCAGCCTTATATATTTAGTCATGTCTGTTTATTTACGTTTGTCTAGTTTTGTCTATCTAGTCTTGTCTGTTTGGCAATGAGCAAACAAAGAGAACCTCTAATAAATGTCAAGTGCACTGTTCTGTTCTTGCAACGACACGCCAATGACTAAATATTGTTTGTTGCAGGATCAGACAGTCGCAAATTGCATTCATTGGAGCCGCGGCCGTGCGACGCGTGCGGCCGCATGTACAGCAACCTCTCGAACTTGCGGCAGCACATGAAACTGATCCACTACCCCACCTTCGTGTCCTGTCCGATCTGTGCCAAGTCGTTCAAAACCGACCTGTATCTGCGCCGGCACATGACCACCACTCACGAAATCCCCCACTTCAAACTCGTCAGCAACGGTCCGAGCGGTATCAAGTTCGAGGGTGCGGCGGCAAAGCCCAAGACGTTTGTGTTCAATGTTAGTAAGAGTATTGCGAGCGGGTGTGCCAGGGTCGGGAGGGTCACGAGGGGCTCCAATGTTAAGAACACCATTTCTTAGACTTAGTTCTCGAGGATTTATTGTAAATTGTTTGTAAACTAATAAATCGCACTAGTTTAATTTATATACTTCTCCCAATAGTTTGATTTATTTCCATTCTTTTTTAGATTGGTTTACAAATCTCAAGACCAAACTCAACAAAAGAAGAACAGTCTATACCAAACCAAATATTCAATTTAAGACAAGACTAGACAATTCAAAACAAGACTAGACAATTCCAAGTAAAACTAGACAACTCAAAACAAGACTATACTATTTAAGATAAGACTAGCCAATACAGTATAATCTCGGTAAATCGGCCGTTGCAACGCGTTGGTTAATCGAACGACACGTCCACTAATCCGGCGGTCTGGAGACCGCTCGCACACTTCCCTCCCACCACTCTTTCTTATAATCCGGCGGTTGTGTGGTCCCATATGTGTCGGATTATCGAGATTATACTGTATTTTAGATACAACAATAAGGGTCGTGCAGACTGAGCAAAATTATATGTCAAATATGTGTCTAATATTGTGGTCTAATTAAATGTAAATTTTCTAATCAGGTCCAATTCGAATGAGACGTCGAAGAACTTCAGAAAATTGGTTACCGCCGGACGGAAGGAACCAATCGGGCGCTTCCTCCCCCGTTCTATCGCGCCTTCGGGAGTGCAGAGAGCGCCGAGAAAAAGACGGAGACAAGAGAAACAGACTGGTAAAACGCCAAAACCATTTTTTTTTTCAATTATAAAAGCGACATCCATTAGGTAAAATTAGGCGAGGGCATTGAAATTTACGAGGATCAATTACGCAGCGTGAAGTGGAGCGATTACCGTAAATTGACGCGGGGATTGGCCACGATCCTGTTCAGTCCCGCCGAACTGGCCACTTGCTCCGTCACGGGACAAAGGTGGAGCAGAGCTGGCAGCGGAGAACGACCCGTCAAGCCCGCCCTAGATCGAACCAAAGTCCAAGCAATCATATGTATGTTAATCTAGATTTAGTCCACTAAATGAAACCAGAACATAGAAGTGTAGTTAGACTAGATTAAACAGAGAAGTTTAAATAGACTAGACCAGGGGTGGCGAATCTTTTTCCGGCTGCGTGCCAATTTGTTTTAAATTTTCACATTTTGAAATGCTGTCAATGTGATAGTGATCAGTTACCGTATTAGCCTGAATATAACAAGTCTTATATTTTACACCTTTGATGTCGAACGAAAGTAGATTGAAAAACTTAAAAATTTATTTTAGAAAACGTAAAGTTTAAGACGTTTATAAGGCACGCGTGAGAAATAGTTTGCGTGCCAACAAAATTTTCCTATGTGTCAGCTGTGGCACGCGTGTCGTAGGTTCGACACCACTGGACTAGACAAACAAGACTAGACAAACAAGTCTGGACAGACAAGACTAGACAGATAAGACTAGACAGATAAGAGTAGACAGACAAGACTAGACAGACAAGACTAGACAGACAAGACTAGACAGATAAGACTAGACAGTCAAGACTAGACAGACAAGACTAGACAGACAAGACTAGACAGACAAGACTAGACAGACAAGACTAGACAGACAAAACTAGACAGACAAGACTAGACAGACAAGACTAGACAGACAAGACTAGACAGACAAAAATAGACAGACAAGACTAAACAGACAAGACTAGACAGATAAGACTAGACGGACAAGACTAGACAGACAAGACTAGACAGACAAGACTAGACAGACAAGACTAGACAGACAAGACTAGACAGACAAGACTAGACAGACAAGACTAGACAGACTAGACAGACAAGACTAGACAGACAAGACTAGACAGACAAGACCAGACAGACAAGACCAGACAGACAAGACTAGACAGACAAGACTAGACAGACAAGACTAGACAGACAAGACTAGACAGACAAGACTAGACAGACAAGACTAGACAGACAAGACTAGACAGACAAGACTAGACAGACTAGACAGACAAGACGAGACAGACAAGACTAGACAGACAAGACTAGACAGACAAGACTAGACAGACAAGACCAGACAGACAAGACTAGACAGACAAGACTAGACAGACAAGACTAGACAGACAAGACCAGACAGACAAGACTAGACAGACAAGACTAGACAGACAAGACTAGGCAGACAAGACTAGACAGACAAGACTAGACAGACAAGACTAGACAGACAAGACTAGACAGACAAGACTAGACAGACAAGACTAGACAGACAAGACTAGACAGACAAGACTAGACAGACAAGACTAGACAGACAAGACTAGACAGACAAGACTAGACAGACAAGACTAGACAGACAAGACTAGACAGACAAGACTAGACAGACAAGACTAGACAGACAAGACTAGACAGACAAGACTAGACAGACAAGACTAGAGAGACAAGACTAGACAGACAAGACTAGACAGACAAGACTAGACAGACAAGACTAGACAGACAAGACTAGACAGACAAGACTAGACAGACAAGACTAGACAGACAAGACTAGACAGACAAGACTAGACAGACAAGACTAGACAGACAAGACTAGACAGACAAGACTAGACAGACAAGACTAGACAGACAAGACTAGACAGACAAGACTAGACAGACAAGACTAGACAGACAAGACTAGACAGACAAGACTAGACAGACAAGACTAGACAGACAAGACTAGACAGACAAGACTAGAGAGACAAGACTAGACAGACAAGACTAGACAGACAAGACTAGACAGACAAGACTAGACAGACAAGACTAGACAGACAAGACTAGACAGACAAGACTAGACAGACAAGACTAGACAGACAAGACTAGACAGACAAGACTAGACAGACAAGACTAGACAGACAAGACTAGACAGACAAGACTAGACAGACAAGACTAGACAGACAAGACTAGACAGACAAGACTAGACAGACAAGACTAGACAGACAAGACTAGACAGACAAGACTAGACAGACAAGACTAGACAGACAAGACTAGACAGACAAGACTAGACAGACAAGACTAGACAGACAAGACTAGACAGACAAGACTAGACAGACAAGACTAGACAGACAAGACTAGACAGACAAGACTAGACAGACAAGACTAGACAGACAAGACTAGACAGACAAGACTAGACAGACAAGACTAGACAGACAAGACTAGACAGACAAGACTAGACAGACAAGACTAGACAGACAAGACTAGACAGACAAGACTAGACAGACAAGACTAGACAGACAAGACTAGACAGACAAGACTAGACAGACAAGACTAGACAGACAAGACTAGACAGACAAGACTAGACAGACAAGACTAGACAGACAAGACTAGACAGACAAGACTAGACAGACAAGACTAGACAGACAAGACTAGACTGACAAGACTAGACAGACAAGACTAGACAGACAAGACTAGACAGACAAGACTAGACAGACAAGACTAGACAGACAAGACTGGACAGACAAGACTAGACAGACAGGACTAGACAGACAAAACTAGACAGACAAGACTAGACAGACAAGACTAGACAGACAAGACTAGACAGACAAGACTAGACAGACAAGACTAGACAGACAAGACTAGACAGACAAGACTAGACAGACAAGACTAGACAGACAAGACTAGACAGACAAGACTAGACAGACAAGACTAGACAGACAAGACTAGACAGACAAGACTAGACAGACAAGACTAGACAGACAAGACTAGACAGACAAGACTAGACAGACAAGACTAGACAGACAAGACTAGACAGACAAGACTAGACAGACAAGACTAGACAGACAAGACTAGACAGACAAGACTAGACAGACAAGACTAGACAGACAAGACTAGACAGACAAGACTAGACAGACAAGACTAGACAGACAAGACTAGACAGACAAGACTAGACAGACAAGACTAGACAGACAAGACTAGACAGACAAGACTAGACAGACAAGACTAGACAGACAAGACTAGACAGACAAGACTAGACAGACAAGACTGGACAGACAAGACTGGACAGACAAGACTCGACAGACAAGACTAGACAGACAAGACTAGACAGACAAGACTAGACAGACAAGACTAGACAGACAAGACTAGACAGACAAGACTAGACAGACAAGACTAGACAGACAAGACTAGACAGACAAGACTAGACAGGCAAGACTAGACAGACAAGACTAGACAGACAAGACTAGACAGACAAGACTAGACATACAAGACTAGACAGACAAGACTAGACAGACAAGACTAGACAGACAAGACTAGACAGACAAGACTAGACAGACAAGACTAGACAGACAAGACTAGACAGACAAGACTAGACAGACAAGACTAGACAGACAAGACTAGACAGACAAGACAGACAAGACTAGACAGACAAGACTAGACAGACAAGACTAGACAGACAAGACTAGACAGACAAGACTAGACAGACAAGACTAGACAGACAAGACTAGACAGACAAGACTAGACAGACAAGACTAGACAGACAAGACTAGACAGACAAGACTAGACAGACAAGACTAGACAGACAAGACTAGACAGACAAGACTAGACAGACAAGACTAGACAGACAAGACTAGACAGACAAGACTAGACAGACAAGACTAGACAGACAAGACTAGACAGACAAGACTAGACAGACAAGACTAGACAGACAAGACTAGACAGACAAGACTAGACAGACAAGACTAGACTTAACAGACATCTGTTTAATACATTTTTTGTTTTAGCGTATGTGGCGACCAGATTCCCGATGGTCGAGATTAGTAGAATTAAACAAGTTCTGGCTTATAAGTGCAAAGAAAATTCGACAGCCTTGAAAATGAAAGCCGTCAGATATTATGGGTAATATAAAGTAATTTACTTTAAATGTAATTTTTTTAAATGACATTTTTACTTTAAATGATTAAGATTAGAGAAGATATGAAGATTAAAGACTAGACGCCTAAACATACTTGTTTCACTTCTCATGTGATGAATTCGTAATGGTCGGTCAGTCAGTAGGTACTTGTTGCACTTCTCTTGCGATGAACTCTCATTGGCCAGTCAGTCGGTTTGAACTTGATTCACTTCTCTTGAGATGAAATGCTTTTGGTTAATCATTTAGTGATTTCTCTTGTGTTGAACTCCTATTGGTCAGTAACTACTTGTTGCACTTCTCTTGTGTTGAACTTCAATTGGTCAGCCAGCCAGCCAGTAAGTACTTGTTGCACTTCCCTTGCGATGAACTCGTATTGGTCAATTAGTCAGTAGATACTTGTTGTACTGCTCTTGTGTTGAACTCCTATTGGTCGATTAGTCAGAAGATATTTGTTGCGCTTCTCTTGTGATGAACTCTTATTGCTCAGTCAGTGCGTGGGAACTTAATTCACTTCTCTTGTGATGAAATGCTATTGGTTAGTTAGGCACATTTCTTGTTTGACGTCAAGTCTCTCTTTACATATGTTTCTTGTTACTCCTTGGAGGAACATAGAGTCGAGACAAATATCCGCCATCGAGTCTGGTTCTTCGCTTGCGCCTTTACCTCCAGCCAGAGTCGCAATCTCACAGAACTGCTTTCCATGTTTCCACTGGTCTCCCTCTATTCCTCTCCCCTTGAGGGTTCCAGTCGATAGCGATTTTGGCGATGTTGTGGTGATCCTGTCGTATTGTATGCCCGATCCAGCCCCATTCTCTGGCAGTGATGTCTACGGCGATCTTCTTTTGATGTGTTACACTCCCAACAGTTCTTGGTTGGAGATCTTCTCAGGCCAATATACACCTATGAATCTGCGCAGGAATTTGTTAACTGCCACCTGCAGTTTGTCTTCAAGATATTTGGACATTTTCCAAGTGTCGCTCTCAGCCAGAACTTTTCTATTCCATGTTTGCACGATTCTCCCTCTATTTCTCTTCCCTTGGGGGTTCCAGTCGAGAGCGATTTTGGCGATGTTGTGGTGATCCTGGCGTATTGTATGCCCGATCCAGCCCCATTTTCTGGCAGTGATGTCTACGGCGATCTTCTTTTGATGTGTTAGGTTACGTTTAAGTGGCAGCTAATGCTCACTGTGTTACTCCCAACAGTTCTTGGTTGGAGATCTTGACAGGCCAGTAGACACCTATGATTCTGCGCAGGAATTTGTTAACTGCCATCTGCAGTTTCTCTTCAAGATATTTGGACATTTTCCAGGTTTCGCATCCATAAAGAAAGACAGATTTGGCATTTTATTGAAAAAGACGGTAGTTTTCGAGTATTGACTGGAGTCCCATACCGGTTTTAATTGTCTGAATGCTTGCTGGGCTTTCCTAATTCACATCTGGATGTCGCATTTTGTACCACCGGCTTCAGTTATCAAGCTCCCTAGATTGGTAAACTTTTGCGCGTTCTCAACTGGGCAATCATTAATCGTAAATACCATCTTCTTCTTTGTATTTATCCGCATGGACTTGGTTTTAGCGATGTTGATTTTCAAACCAATCTTTTCTGCTTCCGTTGAAAGTGTCGAGAGGTTTTCTTGGACGTTCTGGTAGTTATGCCCTAGCAGGCATATATCGTTCTTGTTCTCCTCGGTGGTCTAGTTGACAACATACCCGTCTTTCAATGCGGAGACAACAACTAGGGCAGTTTTTCAGTAAACCGTCCGGGCTGCCCACCCTGAATGAATGCAAAATATGCGATACCAGGGTATCGCATACTAAAAGCCAAGGTGGAACACCAGGCATATATCGGCCAGGCATACTCCAAGTCACTGAACTGTGAGTTCCAGCGTATACCTTTAGTTATTAATTTTCTCCAGGACGTGGTCTAGAGCTACGTTGAAAAGCAGGGGCGATAGCACGCATTCCTGTCTTCTCTTCTGCATGTGCCGTATCCTCTCAGGACGTTGGCGATCACATTAGCCCATCTCTCTTTATCCACTGCAGCTCGGGACAATTCAACTGAAGTCATATTCGTCCATTGTCGCAAGTTTTTCAGCCATGAAATCCTTCTTCTACCTGGCCCCCTTTTTCCGTCTATTTTTCCTTCAATTATGTTGAAGCGCTCTGTATTTGTCGCTTCTCATTATGTGTCCAAAATAGCTTGTTTTTCTCTGTTTGACAGTATTCATTATTTCTGTTTGTTTCTCCATTCGGTTTAGGACCTCGATATAGGTAGTATGGCTTGTCCAAGGAATTCTCAGCATCCTGCGGTTGCACCACATTTCAAAGGCCTCCACTCTCCTTTGCGTTGTTTCTGTTAGTGTCCACGTTTCCACACCATAAAACAGTGTGCTAAAAACATAACACCTCAGAACACAGAGCCTGGTTTTGAGGTTGAGCCTGAGATTACACAGCACATTGCACATGTTGTTAAATACTGCCTTTTCCACTCTAGCCTTTATCTTTTATCTGAACCGAATGATCCCAGCTATCATTGAGCACGCAGCCCAGATATGTCATTTTCCTCACTCTTTCCAGGGTGTTCCCATTTACGGTTATTTCAGCCTGTGTCATTCCTGTCTTACTCCAGCTTTTATGAGGAACTGATATGTATTGAGGAACTTTGTATGAGGACATTCACTGTCTCTCCCTTCAAGAGATACACAACTGTTTGCTGTGTTGTATAGCGCCTTTGTCATTGCGATTAGGTCTTGGGGGGACGTTTTTGGTTTCTAGGACCACCCATAACGCACCATGCGATATATGTACTGCCAATAAGGAAAATCGAGAAAGATTAGTATAACTGAGGAGCTAAGCTCGTTTGACGTGTATTGATTTCATATTTGACGTGTATATATTTTCTTTATTTTTGCCGAGATCCAATTCAGGAGCCGGTGAAGCATTAACAGAAATTCTTTTTAAACCCAAATTTGTCAGTGGGTACTTGTTCCATTTCTCTTATGAAGAACCCCTATTCATTGGTCAGTTGGTGGGTACTTTATTCTAGAGATGAGCATGGGATCGCATCTACCCATCCCATCTTAGGCCCCGGATATTTCTGAGATAACGATGTAGTTCCTGATCCGTTTGCGACAAAGGATTACTGATTGTCAGATAAATAAATTATGGAAAAATTAAATTCGAGCGTATTATCGTTAGGAAAGTCTGAACCGAAAAGAAAGTCTGCTGTATTGAAAAAATGCGATGTATGGCGGGCGGCGCGACCGGGATGGGATGGGACGAAAATTTTAGGTTTGTAGGACGAAAATGTAATGGGATGGGACAGTGATCCGTCCCACGGGATGGGATCTGGAACGAGAAACTCGTCCCATGCTGATCTCTACTTCATTCAATTCTATTGTGATGGATTCCTATTGGTTGATCAGTCGGTGAATGAAATGCTATTGGTCTGTCAGTCAGTTGGCACTTGTTTTATATTTCCTGTGATGATCTCGTGAACTTTGTCGTCAATTCCCTTTGCTTCTTTAATTCATCTTTGATGCGTTCCCTTTGCATTGCGTTCCTCATGCATTCCCTTTACTTCATCTTTGATGTTGAATGATCTTGAATGAATAATTGTCTTTCTGTGTTTATTATTTGAGGACGACAGGGTTTTTCATTCTGTGCGCCTTGAGACAGTCGATCGTACAAAACCTGTTTGTTGCCCAAGTATTCGAAGGGATGAAGAATGAAGAAGCTTTTCCAGCCATGTCACTGCTGCATAGAAAACATCTGGCTATAACAGCTCCGGCTTGATTCAAAATTCTTCGTTCGGCAGCTAACGCTCCTCACAACTTCTTTCTCTTTCTTCTTCTCCTTTTCTCGCTTCGCCTTCTTTTGCATACGCTTCTTCTTTGCAATTTGTTCAGGAGTTAAATGCACTGCATACAGGAGTAAGGAGTTGTTGTTGAGTATTGATTGTTGTTTGGAGTTTTTCAAACACAGATCTGCATTATTGTCCTACAAGAAATTAGTTCGGGAAACACAAGCTAAATGCATCATGAAATTGCCATTCTTCTCCAAAGGTTAATGAACTGTCCCAACTTTACCTCGCAACAAACATTTTACTTCCCTTCACATCCTTAACATTCTTATTTTCTTTCTCATCTTTAACACGCTTATTATCTTTTATGCTCCCTTCGTTTTTATCTTGATTCACATTGTTCTTATCTTGACTCCCTTCGTTCTTATCTTGATCCACTTTCTTCTATGTTACGGCAAAAGTACAAAATCGGCAAATGTAAACATTTACCGGTATATGTATACATCTACCAATTTGATAGGTAAATGTGAGTTTAAATTTGAGATCAGCTACATATATCTACTTTTACCGGTAAAAGTACACATTTTCCAACATGTATAGGTAAAAGGTAAAAAAGCAACAGATATAAAATATACTTTTACATTAAGGTTAAAATGTATTTGAAATAATTTATATTATAGACCGGGCGCTTTGTGTGTAAACGTAAACCTCTATACATTTGCCAACATCATTAAGTACACATTTGCTGCAAACAGTTGGTAAAAGTAAGTTCAACTTACCAAGAAGGTATATGTATATGTGTGGAACTAAGAAGGAATATGTGTACATATGCCGGTAAATGTGTACATATGCCGGTAAATGTGTACATTTAAATAACTACGTACTTTTACCGTAACATATGTTGCAGAAATGGTTTATTTTTGTGAGTGACACTTGATTTCTTTATTGTTGTAGAGATCAAATACCGGAGCCGGAGAAGCATTAATAGGAAGAAATTTAAAACCCAGCGAGAACCATTAATTATAGAACTAACAAAGTAAATAAAAATAAGGGAAAAATTAAAATGTGTCAAAAAATAGGAATAGTTTGTTAAACTATGTTTTTATATAATATATATAGAATTTAATTGATATCTAATGCAAACGATTTTCTAACTGTTTTATTATCATTATTGTTTTGTTGTTGTGATTGTTTTCTTTTTCAATAATATTCTAAATACAAAACAAAACTTCATTTGAACCATTTTACAACGCAATTACCTATTCCGTTTCACTATTGCCATTCACTATCATTTTATTTCACCAATAAACAAGAATAGACAAACAAGACTAGATAGTCAGAACTAGACAAGACTTGTTTTATGTTTGTTGATAGTTCGAAAGTCTAGCACATTCACTTTTAGTGATCTTTCAATTATGAATGCTACTTCAAATTCGTGTTTCCCGCAGGTCTTGCCACTAGAGAAGATGGTGACGTTTCCGTGTTCAAACGTTTCTGATCCTAGCCAGTTGGTTTCCTGTACTGCCAGGAGTTTCAGTCTGCATCTCGGATATCATGTTTTTAAATCCGCCTGCTTGGTATTTTTCACATTCCAGGTTCCAAATTCATGCTACATTTTCGTTTGCGTGGTCGGCTTCGTGAAATCTGTCCGATCCGAGGCTGTGTATTTGGTTTCGTAAATTTGTTGGACTTACGCCTAACCTCCTTTTTGGAGGGCCATACCTTCCGCTCTCGTTAGCTCTTATTTCCCCCGATCTCCACACGTTACCGTGCCTTGATTGGAGTTGGTTAGCTTCATCCAGGGTTCACCAGTCGTGGAAGTGAGAGACGGAAACATGGGTAGGAGAGGTTATGCGACAAGGCTCGTATTGTAGTTGTCGTGCGATACGCGTGCACTACCCCCTTGGAATGAACAGACAAGACTGTACTAACAATATTAGATTACAATACCGAGATTCTGTACAGTAACACTCAATATGAGGAATGCTTTCAATAGTGCCTTGTAAATATTAAACGATTTAAGAAAGAGGATAGATCTATTAATATTTTAGTCAGATATCTATCAAAAAGAGAGGCAGACGAGAAAATTTAAAAAACAAGGATAAAAAGCAATGTCCCACCCTGTGGAACATACTCCATGACGATGTGCTGAATGCTGAAGGGAATATCCTGAATTGGGTTCGCTGACGACGTGGCGATGGTGGTAACCGCAAAAGAAGAATCCTAATGAATACAGCTAATACGAAACTACAAAGAGTACTAAACTGGCTGCACCAGCGGCAGATCCAACTGATGCCAGAAAGACCAAGACAATACTTTTAACATCTAAACGAATGACATCCCCGACATCATTTAATGCCAAAGGTTTCATCATTTAATGCCAAAATTTAAGGCAATCCTTACTATAATGTTTTCGAATGCTCAAACAATGAAGATGAAAGAATTCAGGTTGAAGAGTCATTGGGAGTTGATGTAGAAGGACTAATTCCTACAATGCTTCAGGAACGGAATGGAATGGATGGAACAGTACTTTTAACATCTAAACGAACGGCATCCCCGATTATTTAATGCTAAGATTGTAAGATAACCCTTACTATACAGTTTTCGAATGCCTAAACAATGAAGATGAAAGAATTCAGATTGAAGAATCAATGGGAGTTGATGTAGAAGGACTAGTTGTGCTGCAGGAACTGCAGTCGTTCCTCAGGGGTCGGTCTGCCTCTGCCCAAGCTGCTCTTGCCAGGGGACTGCAGGTTGGTAGCGTACGCAGGCGATGTTCTGATACCCAGCACCGACTGTGACGGCAACGCCGCACTGTTCGAGGAATTTATGCAGATTGCCTGGGAATGGATGAAGTCAGTCTGCCTCTCCCTTTCCGTACATAAGACTGTGGCTGTACTATTCACTGGCAAAAAGTTCAGGACTTCGATAGTATAAACCATCGGGGATGCACCATCAGGACCAAAGCAGCCATCAGATAGCTGGAAGTGATGCTGGACCAGAGACTATCTTAACGATTAACATCTAAACGAACGACATCCCCGATCATTTAATTCCAAAGGTTTTAAGGTAATAATCCTTACTATTCGGTTTTCGAATGCCCAAACAACGAAGATGAATGAAAAAAAAAAGATGAAAGAATTCCGATTGAAGAGTCATTGGGAGTTAATGTAGAAGGACTAGTTTCGGCAATGCTGACGTTCCTCAGGGATCGGTCTTTGGCCCGGACTTATGGAACATCCTGTACAACTGCTAACTGAAGCTGCCCTTGCCAGGAGACTGTCGGCTGGTAGCGTACGCAGACGATGTGGCAGTTCTGATACCCAGCATCGACTGTGACGCCACTGTTCGAGGAAGTCCTGGAGATTACCTGTGAATGGAATCGAGTAATTCGACCTCTCCCTTGCCGTTCATAAGACTGAGTACCATTCACTATCAAAAAGGTCAGAACTTCAGTAGTACTAAACTACCGGGGATGCACCATCAGGAGCAAACCAGCCATCAGATACCTGAATTTTAAGGAACACCTCAGGTACACAGGAAACAAAGTTGCTAAAATTGCCGCAGTTATGGTCAGGATACTGACCAACATTGGAGGTCCTAAAGGTGCCAGAAGAAGGGTGCTCGCCTGCTTTAGCACCTCGATATTTCTCTACGCGACGCCGACATGGACAGAAATGACGGAGGTCCTCGCGTATCTAAGGTTAATTGGCCCTGCATACAGGACGAGTGCACTGAGGATCGCATGCGCCTACCGGACTGTGTCCGTAGATGCGGTATAGGTCATCGCTAGCCTTTCGCCCATAGATCTGCTAGAAAAAGAGCGCTTGCGACAATACAGAAAGAAGAAGGCGTCGACCCATGACGATCCCGAACAGATTGGGGCCGATTACGACACAGTCAGAGATAGGGCTATCACACTTTAACAGTGGCAGGAAAGGTGGGGCGATTCAAGTAACGGTCCTTGGACGTACCGCCTAATTGAGCCGTGGATCTGCAGGATGCACGGTGAGGTGAACTATCCCCTCACCCAAATACTCACGGGACATGGGGGTTTCCGTGAGTATCTCGACAGAATAGGGACAGCAGTAACACCTGACTTCCCCGGGATCTCGGACCAGCGACGACCTGTATCCAGCGGCGGTAATACGTGTGCCAGTATTGCACTCACACCTATGTCTCTCCTGCTGGAATCTGGGATATTTTAGTTCTAGAACGTGTTTTGCCGTAACACGTTCTAGAACTAAAATGTCCCACATTCCAGCAGGAGAGACAAAGGTGAGTGCAATACTGGCACACGTATTACCGCCGCTGGATACAGGGCGTCGCTGGTAATCTCACGGGAGCAATGGAATGCAGGCTGCCAGTTAGCATCTTAGAGAAGCTACGCCTCCAGGAGAAGGCGGACAGGCCCAGAAGAGCGGGACGAAGTGAACCGATGTGAAAGTCGGCAGGTTCGGCCCTGCCGACCACATCCCCACGCCGTAATGACTAGCGTCGGTTCCACAGGGGATGCATGGAAAATAAAGTAGAGCTTAGGCTTTAGTAGATAGTTCTCGAATATCGGAGCGGTGAGTCTCACACTCTCCAGAATAAAGCGTTCTGAGGGGTAGTGCGTAAATGCATCTCCTCCTCCTACGAAAAAAGTTCCTGCAATGCTGCAAATCGAGCAAAATTGGTGTCAGGGGAAAACATACATACGAGATAATATGAAAAAGGAAAGACAAACGGTGAAATTAAATGAAACACTGGAAGACCAGCCCCTGAAGCCCTAATCTTGCGAGAGTATGGGGGACGTAAGGGAACGCCTATATACGGACACCGCCCCGAAGTAATGCGAAATCGGTCCCAGGGTAGCGATCTGAAGTACAGGGGGCCATTTGTTGATAACGTGCTACCACTACGTCCCCCCAAAAAAAGAAAAGTATCACAAGCCAGAATTTGGGTTCGGATCACGGGGAAATTAAATGACCAGCTGAACGACCAGCCCCGGAACCCCTAATCTCGAGAGAGTACAGTGGACGTAAGGAAACGGCTAGATACGGACACTACCCCGAAGTAACGCGAAAGCGGTCCCAGGGTGGCGATGTGAAGTTCAGGCGGGTCATTTGCTAATAGAGTGCTACCACTACGCCCCCCCCCCCCAAAAAAAAGTATCACAAGCCAGAATTTGGCTTGGGTTCGGCTCCTGAACCCCAAATCTCGCGAGTACGGGGGACGTAAAGAAACGGCTAGATACGGACACCACCCCAAAGTAATGCGAAAGCGGTTCCAGGATGGCGATCCGATCAGAAATGGAAGCAGATATTACTATTATAAGTGAGCCAAACAAAAAAAAAATAGCAAGTCGCCTGCGTGGTACAGAGATGGGAAATGTGACGCAGCGATTAGGATTAACAACGCGGCGGTTATGGATACCGGAAGTGGAACTGGGTTTGTTTGGGTAGAACTCAGAGAAGTAGTAGTGTGTGTACAGTGTACAGCTGCTACTTCTCGCCCAATAATTCTCTCCAGATCTTTGAACACTCTCTAGAAGAACTCAAAGAGAGCATTAGGGCGCATGGAAAATCAGTACTGGTTGCAGGCGTCTTTAATGCTTATGATCTGGTCGTCATCACTTGATCTGTTCGTCATAAACGAAGGCAATAATCCAACTTTTGAGAGAAACTTGAAACTTCGATACTTGATCTCACACTAGTTAATAACAGCTTGACCGGTAAGTTCGCAAATTGGAGTGTTCTAGACAACGAAACATACAGCGATCACAAACATTTGAAATGATGAACATTAGCAATGCAAGATCGGTAAAACCAACGATGCAAGCTGGATGGTCCACCAAAAATGGTAACATAGCAAGAGTGGCATCTACTTTGGAACTTTGGACCGGACAACATTCTAGAAAAAAAACGTATAGGATGTAAAAACCGCACAGCCGACACTCCAGAAGGGATGATCACTAACCTTACCAAAATATGTGAGGAATGTCTGCCGGCCAGGAAGACCTCCTCCAAACGGAAGAAACTGTATTGGTGGGCTGAGGAGATCAGCAACCTCAGAAAAGCCTGTATGATGATCAGGCGTGCTTATCAAAGGTGCAAAACGAAAGATGCGGAGTTGGTGACAAGGAAAGAATCTATCAAGACAAACTATACAGAGTCAAAGAAAATACTTCAGAGATTCATAAATATCGAGAAGAGGAGATGCTGGCTAAACCTCTGAGCGAGGATCGATTAAAATACCAGAGTACCAAATTGCCACTAGAGAGCAGAAGATTCGAAATCCTAGTTTGTGCCCTAGCTTTGACGTGATGGAAAAAATCTACACCGAGCTATTTCCAATCCATCTAACACGGACCTGGAAAAAACCGGCATATAGGGAAGTACTGGAATCCGCTACAAAGGAACTAACAGGGGCCAGAAATAGGCTCATAAAAGGCACTAGGATTGGTGGATATGATCCCATCGGAAATCATCAAAACGGCATGCGGCGCTGTACCCCACCACGTTCTAAATATTATGAATAGAACGCTAAGGCTAATACTGCTACCAAAAGGCGACAAGCCGCTTAACGAAACAATTTCGTACTGGCCCCTCTGTCTACTGGAAACTGCAGCAAAATAATTGGAACAGCTTCTGCTAATAAGGATACAGGAAGAACTGAAAAATGGGTAAAATCTCTCAGATAACCAGCTGTTGTGAGGCTGCCATCAATGTTGTGCGGCTGCCACCATGTTTTGAAGGGGGTTATGGTGTGAACCACCGCCGACTTCAATGTTGAGAGGGAAGGACTGCTGGCCAACAATTCTTCCGACGCTGAGATATATCTAAATATCTCGGGATCTTGTGATG
This sequence comes from Phosphuga atrata, assembly GCA_944588485.1. Taxonomy (NCBI): domain Eukaryota; kingdom Metazoa; phylum Arthropoda; class Insecta; order Coleoptera; family Silphidae; genus Phosphuga; species Phosphuga atrata. The sequence continues at coordinate 59,418,797 of OX155900.1, forward strand.
TAAAGTTCACCGGGATTCGCAAGGCACGTAGTTTGTCGAATAATAGTCGAGTTGGTCTTAACAATTTAATTAAACCATAATACAACGAAATAACATAAGACTTAAGAACATATAGCTTACCATTCTACTCTCTTTTCTCTTACTTACAACTGGGGAATGGTATTTATACCATTCCTAGTATAATATATTTGTAAGAGAGGTTAAATCATCCCTCTAATTCAAATAAGGGGGAGATTGAATTTTCTTGGCTCCTCCCATGAGGCTTAAATTCTCTAAATCCCTGAAAATGTCTGGTCCTCTGGTTAATCTCTATAAGAAGGTTTTTATAGGCCTTCGCACGTTTTCTAATATGTTTGGGGGAGGTAGATTTTAGCGTGGTAATAAAAACCCTTAGTTTCTGGACAAACTATAAAACAATTGCATTTATCCAAAACGTGGGACAAAGGGCACGTTTTGGAATATGCTCTAATGGCGCAGATATCCAGTCCTGGTTTTTATTACAACACAGCATGGTATTAGGGAAGGGCGATCCACCATCTATGCGCTCAAAAAAGTTGTGCCCATCGCAGATGCCGCCACGAAGGGTACCTGTAGAACCAGAAAGATACGCGCATTAATTGCTCTCGATGTGCGCAATGCTTTTAATTCGGCCTGCTGGCAGGACATTATGAACGAAATCACGCGGCGTTACTTCCCACCGTACCTGTTATCTATGATAGATAACAGGTACGATAACCTATCCCAACGGGAAATTGTCTTTGTTTCAAATGGCTGCTACACTATATAAGTACATAGCGGTGCTCCACAGGGCTCAGTTTTTTTGCTGTGGAACATAGTTTACGATGGGGTACTAAAACGTGACATTCCAGAAGCGGTAGACATTATTGGCTTTGCAGATGATTTTGCCCTGGTGGTATGTGGCAGAACGGTGCGGGGGTTGAAGCGGAGGGCAAATGAAATCATACAACTGATAGACAAATGGATGGAGGAAAAACAGCTGAAGCTGGCACCCGAAAAGATGGAGGCAGTTCTCTTAACAGGTAAGAGAAAAATTTGGGAGGTTATATTCAAGCTCAGAGACTCTGCCATTAAACCAAAGAGGTCAATTAATTATCTAGGGGTACTGATTGATAAGAATATGTTATTTAGGGAGCACGTCATAAAAGCTGCTGGAAAGTCCAAATATCCCAGTCTGCACTGGAACGGTTTATGCCTAATGTAGGACCACGAAGCAGCGAGAGAAAACTACTATGCTCAGTGGCCCACTCTGCAATGCTTTACGCGTCCCACGCATGGGCGAGGGCTATGAGCGTAGACGTAAACAAACGTAAGCTTGGAGCGATCCAAAGAATGCTGGCATTCAGAAACTATGGAACTGTCTCCAGAGAAGCGGCCGTACTCATATCTGGCATAGCACCAATAAAGCTGTTAGTACAGGAGAGATCAAACATATACATAGCAAGGCGCAGTGAAATCCAGAAAAGCAAAGATGAAATAAAGAAGATAGGAAGGTCTTTGGAACTATTCCGAGCGTGGCAAAATGAGTGGGAAGCCTGCGAAAAGGGGTGGAAGAATGGATAGGGAGGAAGTATGGAGAGCTGAGTTATCAGCTAACTCAAGTCTTCAGCGGACATGGCTGTTGCCGAGATCACCTCCACAAGATTGGGCGAGCTCCCAACAGCTTGTGTGAATATTGCGGCGAAGAGGACAGTGTGGCGCACAGCATTTACGACTGTAACAGATGGGACGCTATGAGAAAGGATGTCCCAAACGATATAGAGCCACGGTTCTATAGGTAGAATTCATGTTAAAATCGGGAAGCAATTGGAACAGCATCAACAAAGCCATATACGACATTATCAGTTGCAACGAGAAGGGCGAGAGAAGTAGACAGAAAGCTGAGAAACTACGCGCAACCTAAACATCAAGCAATAGCCGGACGGCGGCAGTAAGTTTAAGGGTGACAAGCCAACGGTGTCTTCTGAAATTGAGGGACGCCTCCTTCCACTGTTCCATTGAGGATGAGGGAGGACCCACTTGAAGCATGTGTTAAACGATACCGAGTGGAGCCAGGCAGAAGGGTTTTAGTGGATATCGCACAAAACACAGAGATGTGCATGCAATAATGCATTTCCCCTCCCCCTCAGAAAAAAAAAGGGTTGTGATCTGAAGTTCCGGGGGCCACTTGATAGTGGCATGCTACCACTACGTCCCCAAAAAAAAGATAACAAGCCAGAATTTAGGTTTAGATCGTAGTTCCAAGACCATTGAGAAATTAAATGCTCAGCTGAATGCGGACTTTCACACAGAAGTATTCCAAAAGCAGTTCCAGGGTGGCGATCTGAAGTTCACGGGGGCCACTGGACAGATATTATTAGACAATAGTTAATACAATTTGAGAAATTAAATGACCAGCTGAATACAGACTCCACCCAGAAGTAATGCAAAAGCAGTTCTGGGGTGGAAATCTGAAGTTGAGGGGGGCCACTGGACAGACAATATTAAACAATAGTTAATACAATTTGAGAAATTAACTGACCAGCTGAATACGGACTCCACCCAGAAGTAATACAAAAGCAGTTCCAGGGTGGAGCTCTAAAGTGCCAGGGGGCCACTAGACAGACAATATTAGACAATAGTTAATAAAATTTGCTCTTACATTAACAATCTTAAAACCCAGCTCGAAGTTCCAACTATAAACTGAATTTCCCAATCTCATCCCCAATCAATTCATAGATTTCACATCTAATGTTGATTCCTACAAAACATCAAAAAGGTGAAATAATGAAAGAGATTCCATCTTAATTATACTAAATTTTATTCACATTATTACAGTTTTATGCTTGTTCGTCAAGTCCAAACCGCTTCAAAACCTCAACCGTTTCCCTGCAAGCGATGCCTTTCCGCACAACAGCAAACAGCCCGTTTTCTGACAAGTCCACTACAGTGGATGCCCCACGATTCGACTCCCCAACCCCCAAATTCCCTCCATCGTAAACCCCTTGCAGCTTCTCCCAAAGACACTTAAACTCCTCAACATTCACCGAACTAGGTTGACTACTGATGTTAGCACTTGTCAAAGCAATTGGATTACCTAATAAATTGGCTACGTTTCGTATGAACGGAGAATCGGGGATTCGAATCCCAACTTTTCCATTATGAATTAGTGATTTGTCCAAACTGTGGGTGGATTTTAGTATTAATGTTACTGGGCCAGGTAATAACGTTGTTAAGAGGAATTTAGGTAAGTGTTTAACAGAAACCCAATTGTAAACATCTTCCTCTCTACCTAGACAAATCGCAACTGGCTTTTTACTATCCCTAGCTTTGATATCGTACAGTTTGTTGATAGCCGAAACGTTTGTTACACTACAAGCTAAGCCATAAACAGTGTCAGTTGGAATTGCAATCACACCACCTTTTATTAAAGTGTTAACTGCGTTCGTCACAGCGTCAGGATCACTTGTGCTTATTATTGAGGGCATTTTTAGGGCGATGTAGATCAATTTCTTGAGTTGGGACATTTAGTCACGCCAGTTGTGCGAGCACTCGATGTTGCAGCAGCGGTAGAACGTCGTCATGGGTTCGTCAGCGGATCTCGTTTGGATTTGCATGAAGTATGCACGGGGATGGGCACACTTTGGACAGCGTTCTTCCGTCGAGTCCACGTTTCTCCAGGCTTCTTCGCCTCCTAACACATCATCGATTTCCTAAAAAATGGGTAAAAAAGTAAAATTTGATGAAGGGTTTGATGTTGAGTGTTTACCTTCAGTTTGTAGTAGGTTCGGCCTGTTATGGTTTTGGTGATGTTTTGGAAGATTGGGCAAATGTTGCAGACTAGTTGGATTCTTCCGCTGGGGCCTTCTTGCACGAACATTAGGTTTCCACAGAGGGTGCAAAATGGAATCATGTTTTTAGTTTGAGATTTGAATTAGGCATGATGTTAGACATAACCTTAATTTGTTTTTAAGTTGTACTGGTTGCCTATTCGAAACTTAAGTGGAAAGCATACAGTGGCGGGGACACAGTTTGGCACTGAACGAATTACTCCTTTCTAAATAAGGTGGTTAGATTAGGTTATAATTAGGGCCCGGATTTAAGGTAAACACCCCAGTAGATGGACACTTAGTATTATGTCGTCATATTTTTAAGTGCTGGCCCCAAAGTTTCCTACCAAATTTAATGTATGAACCCAGTCAGCGTTGAATGTTGCAGGAATGTTGCAGCAATGTTCCGAAGGCTGCACAACATTCCGAATGTTGCAGCAACATTCCTGAACATTCCAGTGGCAACGTTGCAATGTGAATATTGCAGCAACATTCTTACAACATTCCAGTTGCAACATTACAATGTGAATGTTGCAGCAACATTCCTGAACATTCCAGTGGCAGCATTGCAATATGAATGTTGCAGCAACATTCCTGCAACATTCCAGTTGCAATATTACAATGTGAATGTTGTAGCAACATTCCTACAACATTCCAGTAAGGCTGCGCCAATTATTGTTTTCATTATTAATATTATCATTTATTTTTACTGTGATTATTTTTACTCGTCTCACTTTTTTTTATTCTTATACTCAAAAATGTATTAAATTTTTACTCATTGTTGCATACACAATGCATGTATATACTCAATGAAACGTTGCTGTATTTATCTACGCTCTCTCTTCTTTCTGTACTCCTCTCTTCCACTTTTATGTAGTGTATTAAGGCGGGATTACGATGAACTTAAACGTGATGAACGTGACGAGATGAGACGTGATGAAAACCTAAAACGCATTGTTTTATATGCGGCCCATTACGATCGAGGTAATGTGAAGTATCCGAACGTAACGTAATGTGAAATCTACCAATGTCCAAAGTTTCACGTCGTGTCGCCTTATCTTTCAGCCAATCAACGCTCTCGATTCTTGCGCTCATGCACTCGAATTCAAGAGTGGCATTTTCCATTGTGTTGTTACATTCGCTTTGTTTACAGTTCGAAAAGTTGTTTATAAATTAAGAGTTAAAAAATGTCGATTAATGACGTTTTGTCAGTTGAGTGTGTGCGGGCGTATCCCCAAATATATGATAAGGGGCATGCAGGTTTCAAAAAAAAACTCCGCGTGGAAGAATGTGGCCGAAACAATGAATGGTAGGTTATGTTGCATCTTTTTATTCGAAATTTACAGTTCATACTTATCTATATCCTTTTTATCTTTATTTCAGCAAAGAATGTAGCTCTGTGAAAGAATGTAGCTCCAGGAGGCAAACGCTTAGTGAGAGGTTTGTCAAAGAGAAGTGGATTGTTGAGCTTGATGGGATGGGTCAGGGGCAGCGGCATCGACTCGTCCAGAATGGCCCTTATTGCAAATATTGCAATTCCTGAAACCCCATATTAGGAAAAGGAATTGTATGAATGCTGAGTCCCTCCTAAACGCGTTTACATAACCTACTTATACAACAAACACGTTGCCTTAAAATTTAGTTGGCAAGGTCGTTCGAATAAGAAACGATGTTTTAGCCAATTGATGATGGCGAAATTACTCTGCAGTAAGTTTATTTCTTTAAAAGTGAACATTTTTATATTTTTGCCAGATATTTTTACTTATATTTTATATTGTCCTACAGAGACTTGGCAGAGAGAAATGGTCGGAAAAATATATAGAAGATAGAAATGACTTATTCAAACTCCAACAAGAGTGATTCGAGCCAAAAAAAGCAAATGCAGAAGTTTCCTCCGATGAGAATAACAATAACAGTAGATGAATTTAAAAAAAATATTAAAAGTGAAATTTATAAATAAAAGAGAAGAATAAAAGAGAATAAAACTAAAAATATAATTTTCTATTTTTCAATATTCAATATATTCCTATAACATTCCTGCAATATTCAAGCAACATTCATGCAATCTTCCTGCAACATTCATGCAATGTTCGTAATGTTCCCGCAACGTTCGTAATGTTCCCGCAACGTTCCTGCAATGTTCCCGCAACTTTCCTGCAATGTTCGAAATGTTCCCGCAACGTTCGTAATTTTCCCGCAACGTTCGTAATGTTCCTGCAACGTTCGTAATGTTCCCGCAACGTTCGTCATGTTCCCGCAACGTTCCTGCAATGTTCGCAACATTCCCGCAACGTTCCTGCAATGTTCCGTGCAACGTTCCCACAACATTTCTGAACGTTGCAGAGAGGCGGACATAGGAATGTTGTAGGAATGTTTGCGGGAATGTTGCAGCAATGTTTAACGTTGCGAAAGTAACATTGCTGCAACATTCATGCAACATTCAACGCTGACTGGGAAGAATTATATGCTCGTTTAAAAACTATAATTAATTAAAGTTATGAATTATGAGTGATTAATGCATCAATTTAAGAAAAAAATTAATAAAGCAACTTGGAATTATTTGGCTAGTAGTTGGCCACTTCGAAATAATGAAAAATCAGTAATTGGCCATTTTTGAACCAGTAATTGGTCACCGAGATCTAAGGTGATTTTTGCCAAAAAAATCATTTCTCGAGGTTTCATGAGGAAGAGTTAAGAAATATTAGGGTTATAATAAGTCATGAAGTGCAAAAAGAGTGTTTTATTGAAATAAAAAAAAAGACAATTCTGGCACGTTGTACAAATTTCTTGTTTTGCTTGATTTTTTCGGCTCCTTTATGCCAGCCACAACTGCTTTCAACGGGTATTCCAATTGATCAGGACGCTGCGACCATTTCCATAGCCTACCTGTTGCTTGCATGGTAGAAAGGTAAGCAATTCTGAAGGACGCCTTCACGACCACTCCGGGACTTATTTGGCGTCATACTTAACAATGACGAATTCCCCATTGATTTTTCTTGGATGTGTCCAAGAATTACTACCAGTGTTTTCGACTTCCTCCGACTACCACCAGAGTTTTCTTTTCTTCTACCTTACGGCGCTTGATCGCTTCTCTTTCCACTTTCTTTAGTTCTTTTTCAATGGCTTTTCCAACCTCATCTGCTCGTTCTTCAAAATCTCTTCGTTCAAAATTTTTTGAGAAATCTTTTTGGTACTGCTTTCCCGAAACAATTGCCGGCAATTTTTCCTTTTGACGGATTTTTGGTTTATCATTATCTGTGTTCTTGTAAAAGCAATGCTTGGAAAGAAAAGGACTTGGAACATTAACCGAAGGTTTATCATTAGTTGAAAACGAGGCAGTATTATCGACAGCGTCTAGTTCAGTTGGCAGCTTGGGCAGACTCTCGGGAATGATGATTCTGAAAGCTACTCAGGCAAACTGTCGGCAATAATGCCTGCTGTTGGTTCGTCGATAGCAATGAGATCAACGAGACATGGACGTTTCATTTCCTTAAGGTATTTTCCACGCTAACAAGTAATTGTTCAGTTGTCACTGGAAAACCAGGCCGAGCGGTCTCATGAATCCAATGGCAATGGCGTATAGTGGCATAGGGGATTTACCATCCAATTTGGTTTTTAGCGTTTGCCTAGGAACACCAAATTTCTTAGCGGCTTTACGGATGGAGATGTGATGCATGCGGACGTCTTCCACTTCTAGTGACATGGCTGACTCAGTATAGTTAAGAAAATAACCCTTTTTCCAGGCACGTAAAAAGCATCTAATAATAATGATATTACTGTTATATTAATTTTAATAATTGGCCAACCTAAACACTAGTAGTTGGCCACTTGGCCCACTACTAGAATAAAGCGACCATATGCAAGAATTCTCACGTCATTCCTTTAACTTCTCCTCTCGGTCCTAAATACAAGGTTTTAGACAAAAAATGAATGATAAATAATATAGTCAGTAGTTAGCACATCGGCCATTTACTAATTTTTACAAAAAAATAGGAGCTAGTAGTTGGTCACCCCCATACTAGCACATCAAAGCAAAATTTAATATTTTTAAGTTTTAAATTATATCAGTAAGTTCTTAACAGTATATGGAATTTGGAAAATAAATGCGCTTACAGTAAAAAGAGTTTTCAAGTACTAAAGGGTCCGCCAATAAGCGCGCTCGATCTTTAAAATAAAATAAAGCAAGTTGTGTGAGAGGTATAAATGAAATTTATTTTTTGTTTGAAAGAGTATTCGAAGGCATTATGTATGGAAAATAATATCGTTCAAATGGCCACCTCGGCTTTGCTTGGTGGCGCGCATACGAGAAGTCTAATTTCCAATGACTCTGGCGCACAAATCGGGCTGTATTTCATCGATGGCGTGGCGTATGTTGACTTTGAGGTCATCAGTGTTTTGTGGTTGGTTTGCGTAGACCTGTGATTTAAGAAAACCCCACAAGAAATAGTCTAGTGGGGTTAAATCGCACGATCTCGGTGGCCAGTTGATGTCGCCTCCGCGCGAGATAACCATTCCTCCGAAGCGCTCGTGCAGAAGATCCATTGTGGCGCGCGCTGTGTGGCTCGTAGCGCCGTCCTGCTGAAACCACATATCCTCGACATCCATATTGTCGATTTCATGCCAGAAAAAGTTCGTTATCATGGATCTGTATCGTTCGCCGTTTACCGTGCTGGCCACACCATCGTCGTTCTCGAAGAAATACGGCCCGATGATGCCTCCGGCCCAAAATCCACACCAAACAGTTACCTTTGCTGGGTGCATTGCGACCTGGTGGACCTCCTGTGGATTGTTCTCGGCCCAATAACGGCAATTCTACTTGTTGGCATTCCCATTTATCCAAAAATGTGCCTCATCGCTGAAGATGATTTTGCGACCAAACTCGGGGTCGACTTCCAACTGCTCTAAAGCCCAATCAGCGAAGATACGGCGCTGTCTATGGTCGTTTATTTTGAGCCCTTGTGTCAGCTGGATCTTGTACGGATGCATGCCCAAATCCAGATGCAAGATTCGGCGAAGTGATGTTTCCGAAAGGCTGAGTTCCTGTGCGCGACGTGAAATTGACTGTCGCGGATTTTCACGCACACTATCGCGCACAGCGGCGACATTCGCGGCAGATCGGACGTTTCGACGACGCGTCGGTGTTGGCTTATTGTTCACCGAACCGGTTGCCTCGAATTTGTTTATCAAACGACGGATAGTCGACTCAGCAGGACGACCAATTGCACCGTAAAATTGGCGGAGCGCGCGGAACGTTGCCCGAACCGATGAATGATTTTCGTAATACATTTTAATGATTTGCACATGTTGCTCGCGGCTGAATTGGTTCATGGTAATTTGTGAAGATACACTGAATAATAACAACTAGGTTTGACAACTCTACCACAAACAACATGGCCGCCATCAGCTGTTAAAGATCGAGCGCGCTAATTGGCGGACCCTTTATATATTTATACTCTTTTGTGCGGAGTTTCTTACGAGTTTTCTTAAGGAATTGAGAACAAATAACAAATCACGAAAACACACAAATGGAAAAAAAATTGTGATGTATTCATCAATACAGCGCATGCGCTGTTGCTCGAAATAGATGCGCAGAAGACAAAACCAGATTACGTACATGAAATCATTTCACAATATCCCATTGAATTCTTATTTTCTATCTTCTTTGCTAATGTCCAACTACTGGCGCATGGCCAACTACTGGGTTTTTTACGGCTTGGATTTATTGCTTACAATAAATAGATGTTTTTTTACAAAAAATAGTTGCAAAAATATAAAATTCGATTTATTCATACAAAAAGAGATTACTTCATCCAAAAAAAGTTACTTCGTCCAAAATAAAAGGCTTGGATTTTTTGCGAACAATAAATAGATGCTTTTTTACAAATAATATCTGGAAAAATACAAAATTCGGTTTATTAATACAAAAAACGATTACTTCATCCAAAAAAGTTTATTTCGTCCAAAATAAAATGTAAACGCCCAATGATCGACTGAATCTTAGAAATAATAATGGTTTAGTACAATAGTTGATAGATTTGTACAAAATAAAATAAATTCACCAAAAAAAAAGGTTTAACTGTACAAAAAAGGTTGATCCATCCAAAATTTGATTGCTCTTTACAAACAATTTTTTTTTACAAAATACAATTCTTTCTTCACAATAATCGAATTTTACGAAGTTCTTCGACTTGATTCCTTCAAATTTTATTTCTAACTAACGCGGCGTGTAACGAAAGAGAGAGCGCAAACACATCAGTCTTACGACCAGAAGCACTGTATGCTATGGGGTGTCTTTCCTTGAACCGAAGAGGTCTGGTAGAGAAATTGGAAATTAGAGAGAGGAGAATCATCAGGAAGATCCTAGGCATTCCCGGTAAAGGAAGATGGGGAATTTCGAAGCTCTGTGACTGTGCAAGGAAAAGAAGGGTAGCTTTCTATGGCCACGTTGCAAGATTAACTCCAAACCTACTAACCAACAGTCTGTTCACATTCTGGTAAAACAAGAAGGTTCGTACCACTTAGTTGACAGAAACCGAGAAGGATATTAAAGAAGTGGGAACAACAGATCTTCAAAACAGACAGTCTTCTGTGAGATGCAACCTGAAGGAAGTCCGTCGATTTCAGGAAAAACACTGAAGGAAGTCCGTGGATTTCAGGAAAAACCCCGAAGGAAAGGTACCCCCCTGGACAGAAGAGGGAAAGAAGCTGCACCGGCAGAAGATGCGACAATACTGGGCAAAGATCAAAGCCCAATAGTTGAACAAGCGTGGTTCAAAGTAGAACTATTGGAAACAAGAAGAAAAAGATAGATGCACTATATATAAGAAGCACTATTTAAACTATATATAAGCAGATAGAATATTGCAATTTATTTCCGAGCTAATCCACTCATCAATAAGGTGAACATTATTAAATACACTCGTAAATTTTCATCTTGCACTTATTAAGTAAAATAAAAAAGTTTTTTTTCGTCAATTTCGAATATGTTGAACCATTTAATCGATTATTTTAAGGAAAAATCATAGTTTGTAAGAAACAATAAATTATTGGATGATTACATTTTATTTTGGATGAATTAACCATTTTTTGGATGAAGTAATTTATTTTGTACGAAGTAACCGAATTTTGGATTTATTAATTTATTTTTGTATTTATCCAGCTATTTATTGTAGAACTTCATCCATTTATTGTATGTTGAGTTTTGTATATTTCTAATCGAATATTGGATGAATAAATTTTATGAACAGACTGTTAGTTAGTCGGTTTGAAGTCAATCTTGCAACGTGGCCATAGAAAGCTACCCTTCTTTTCCTTTCCTACTTCCTGACCTACAGTCAAAGAGCCTCTCAATATGTTCGTAGAGTCAGAGTTATATCGTCTTCGGAATTCCCAATCTTCCTTTACCGGGAATGCCTAGGATCTTCCTGATGATTCTCCTCTCTCTGATTTCCAATTTCTCTACCAGACCTCTTCGGTTCAAGGAAATACACTCCATGGCATACAGTGCTTCTGGTCGTAAGACTGATGTGTTTGCGCTCTCTCTTTCGTTACACGCCGCGTTAGTTAGAAATAAAATTTGAAGGAATCAAGTCCTTATTTGTAAAATTCGTTTATTGTGAGATATAATTGTATTTTGTATAAAAAAAATTGTTTGTAAAGAGCAATCAAATTTTGGATGGATCCACCTTTTTTGTACAGTTAAACCTGTTTTTGGGTGAATTGATTTTATTTTGTACAAATCTATCAATTATTGTACTAAACCATTATTATTTGTAAGATTCAATCGATCATTGGGCGTTTATATTTTATTATAAAGTAGCCTTTTTTGGATGAAGTAATCGTTTTTTGTATGAATAAACCGAATTTTGTATTTTTCCAGATATTATTTGTAAAAAAGCATCTATTTATTGTACGCAAAAAATCCAAGCCTTTTATTTTGGACGAAGTAACCTTTTTTTGGATGAAGTAATCTCTTTTTGTATGAATAAACCGAATTTTGTATTTTTGCAACTATTTTTTGTAAAAAAACATCTGATTTATTGTATTCTGTTTATTGTACGCAAAAAATCCAAGCCTTTATTTAATAGTATATTTTTACAACTAGAGATGAAATGAGAAATTGAGAGATGACTTTTTTTTGGTGCACGCTAGCGAGTTAGCAATCACACCGAACCAAAAAAAAACGCTTTCATCTCGAGTAGTAAATATAATTTTTTCTACTGATATTCGGTTGCAGAATCCATAATTCGACATTAATAAAACCAATTCCAGGTGAATTATCAGAACTATCGGAACTGTCAATACAAATTTAATCGTTGGTTTGTTCGTTTCCATGGAAATATTGCTGAATTCTCACCGAAGGTGATACTTGTCAAGTCAAATGTCCTAATTTTATACCGGTGTGAAACTGGCAATAACTTTCAGCAATAAAAATTTTGCGTAAAATTTTTATTTCAAAAGGCTATAACTTTCTTATTGATAGGGATTTTTCAAAATTTTCTTCACAGAACTGTTGCACAGTAAGTCACGTCATAAAATATTCCAACAAAATTTAATTTTCTTTTTACACATAGGCATAATAATCATATTAAAGATCAACAAATATTCACATTTACTCACTTCTTAAACGCGGAACGTCAAAGTGTATTATTTTCCAAAATTTTCAAACATAATTTCCACCATCTATTAGGCCAGGGGTCTCCAAACTATGGCCCGAGGGCCACATCCGGCCCGCGGACACATTTTGTACGGCCCGCGGAGAGCTACCATACTTGAAAACTCCTTTTAGAGAACATATTTTTTATAGCAAATTAAATTTAGTTTACTGAAGTATTCTAATTTTATGTTGAATAATTATTAATATGACATCTACATTGATATGGTCATGGGCTAACTACTCATAACATTGTTGTAGGCTTATTGTTATTGTTTTTGTGATAAGTTGGATAAAGAAACACAGAATTGTAATGAGTAAAGACATGTATAATATGCAGAAAATTTAATTTCAGTATATAATAACTAACAAATTATTGAAATGAATCCAACTAACATTTTATACATTTTAAATAAAAACATAACTTATAACAAGCATAATGGCATATGAAATACTAATGAGATTTATGTAATTGAGATTTTCCACTGACAATAGTTTGTAGTTGTGGACTAATTTTACTTGTACCAATTATTAAAAGAGATTTAAGATGCTCATCAGTTAATTTAGATCTGTAAACATTTTTTGTTTTCTTCACTTTGGAGAAGGTCTTCTCACACAAATAAGTAGTACCAAAAACAGAAAACAGCCCACGAGCAAATTTATGCAAATTATCAAATTGTGTGAGTGGAAGACTCTTATAAAATTCCAACAAAGATGAGTTTTGATATTTGTTCTTAATTATATCACTGCACTGTAGATCAATCATTTCCATTTGAAGTTCCGGGGCTAGGGTTTCAATGTCAGTATCAAAAGGATTCTGAAAAATCTTAATTTGATTCGCAATGGCATCAAAGTCCGAGAAACGAGTATCAAAATTTATTTTCAAAGCAATCAAAGTTTCGATTGCAAAATCGATAGGAAACTCAGTCTCAGTGGTGTGGCTGAATATTTCACATGTTTTAAAATGTGAAAAACATTTACTTCGTAGTTGTGATTTAAACAGTATCAATTTCTTCCGGAATGATTTGATATTAGTGTATAAATCAGGAAGATGCTGGTTTTCTCCTTGCAATCTCAAATTCAGTTCGTTCACATGTTTTGTCAAATCAACATAGAATGCTAACTTCCACGCATGGCTATGCGTTGTTTTGTAATTCACTAAGAGGGCGATGCTTTTCATTCAAAAAAATTTCGATCACTGCTCGAAGTTCAAAAAAGCGCTGAAGGACTTTCCCACTACTAAGCCAACGTACGGCAGTATGATAAGGTAAGTCATTTTCTCCAATCTCTTCAATAAATTGTCGGAATTGTCGGTGATTCAGCCCAAAAGATCTGATAAAATTAACAGTTGATATGACTGGTTTCAGAACTTCAGACATATCCAAACATTTTCCGCACAAAGACTGTTGATGAATGATACAATTTAAGACTAATGGTTTTGAACCACCGTCATTTTCTACAGCCTTTGACACAAGAGTGACCACTCCTTTATCTTTTCCACTCATGTTTTTGCCTCCATCAGTTGTAATACATTTCAAGTTTTTCCATCGAAGGTTCTTTTGATTAATGGCCATTTCAACTCCTTTAAAAATATCTGTACCAGTAGTTGTGCCATGAATACTGTACATATCAAGAAGTTCTTCATGCACACGCATAGCTTTTATCTACTCCTCGAATATAAATCAACACCTGAGCAGTATCTGACACATCCGTTGACTCATCCAAGGCCAAAGAAAACTACTCAACATGTCCATTTTCGTCGAACAGTTGAGAGGATATATTTTGAGCGATGTTTTCTACCCTTGGAGCCACAGTGTCTGCTGACATACTGACAGTTTTTAATAAATTTACCTTTTCAGGGCACATTTCTTCGGCTACTGCAATTATGCATTCTTTGATCATTTCTCCATCGGTGAATGGTTTTCCACATTTTGCAATTTTAAGATCCACACGAAAGCTGGCACGAGTTGCAGCCTCTTGTTCAGTTTTGAGTTTTGTAAATGAAGATTGCTGCGATTTCAATCCGCGCTTCATAGCTTCGAATTTTTCTGTCCGCAAACTTCCTGTATATTTTGAGTAATTTTGAAAATGTTTTGTTTCATAATGACGTTTAATGTTATATTCCTTGAGAACGGCTATGCTTTCATTGCAAATCAAACATAGCGCCTTGTTACTGGACTCAATTACGAAATACTGAATGTTCCACTGATCTTTGAATTTTCTACATTCACTATCAATTTTTCGCTTCTTTTCCATACTACTACTTCTATATCACACACAAAATCTTACTACTTACTTAGATAACTTTTCTCAAATTTTCTTTCATACATCACAAGTGAATAAATGTACCTAGACATGTGTAAAAGCGTTTGCAAAAATTCGCAAAAGTAAATGTATTCCATCCCACTTTCTTTCGCCTTGTTTGAGAAATTGAGAAATGTTGAAAATTGCCACCTCTTTGGATTTTTCTATTAAATGGCAACTGCGTGGAATGCACTTTTTTAAATAATCGCTGTGCGCTTATTAGGAATTTTGGAAAAATTCCTGCTTGAGAAATGAAGGTAATACTGTGGCCTAATAGATGGTGGAAATTATGTTGGAAAATTTTGGAAAATAATACACTTTGACGTTCCGCGTTTAAGAAGTGAGTAAATGTGAATATTTGTTGGTCTTTAATATGATTATTATGCCTATGTATAAGAAGAAAATTAAATTTTGTTGGAATATTATGACTTAATTGTTATGACGTGACTTACTGTGCAACAGTTCTGTGAAGAAAATTTTGAAAAATCCCTATCAATAAGAAAGTTATAGCCCTTAAAAATTTTACGCAAAATGTTTATTGCTGAAAGTTATTGCCAGTTTCATACCGGTTAATTTTATTTAGGTTTTTTAAATACTTTCAGGCTCGTTTTACGTTTGTACATAAAATATTCATAAAATTACATAAAAGTCCATGCAAATTTGTTTAGTTTAGTGTTTTTATCGAGAAAATCATAAATTTAAAATGCTCATTTTTTTCTTTAGATGTGAAAATATTTTCATCTCTAGAATGAAAAAATGTCACTTTCATGTAGGGTAAGCCGTGGAAAAATGCCATTTTCACATATTACAGTAGAAAAGCAGTGTTTGACAAACCCACAGAAGTTCTTCTTTGGGACCATCTGAGGAAACATAGTGAGCAAACAGAACACCTTGCGCAGTATTCTCTATGTCACAAGACTCATCGACCGCTATTGATATGCCTGATAGTAATTTTACGTCCTCAACTTGTTGTTGACATACATTTAACGACATTTTTTTTGCCCTGTCTGTTACAGTTTTGTTACAGACAAAGATAAGATTTTAATTTTATTCATGATATCCGCTTTATTGTTAAAATTGTGATGAAGTGTGTCCCACATTTATCTCATTCTTCTTCATTTATTGAATAATTGTTAATGTTTTGTTTATTGCTGCTTGGCACATGTAACTAAACTTTTTGATTCCGGTCCAGTTTCTGATGTTCCTCAGCCATGATAGCTGTTCACGTACGAAGCCCCTTCTGCCTTCTTTCCTTTCCGAGTATGAACTGGGGAGTTCGATATTTTGGCCCCCTTAGTATGTGATCCAGATACCCAAAATTGCGATGTTTTATGGTATTGAATAGTAATCTGTCCACTCCTGCCCGTCTCAGCACCTCCTGGTAATTCTTCTGAGTATCCACATTTCGAACGCCTTGATCTTGTTAATAGATGCTACTTTTATCATCCAGGTTTCTTCTCCATACAGTAGGACTGGCCAAACGTAGCATTGACCATTCTGTGGCGGATTCCTAAATTAGGGTTTTTTAGACGTAGTTTGTTGGATGCCAGTCTGGCTTGTTCTACCCTATTCTTGATCTCTTGTAGTGGGTCCCACCTGTCGTTTACTAGTGTTTTACGCTCTACCGTGATGGAGGCTTCTGCCCGATTATTATGGCTTATAACCATGAATTTTGTTTTGGATCTGTTCATTTTTGAATCTGGTTGATCTGGCTGGACTGAACTGAACTAGTGTCACTCACTGACTATTTGCGCCTGACTGTGTGGACCGGAACAAGACAGTCTTGTTTATTCGGGGGTCCAGGTATTTATGTTATGTCCAGGTATACTGATCCCTCATCTGGGGGTGATTATTTTTCTATATTCGGCTCTTTGTCGCTTTGGTGATTACCGATTCTCGAGAAAAACATCTTGTCGCAATCTTCCCGGGGATTACACCATTGACCCTAATAAAATGTTTTCGGAAATTCGTCCGAAAATATTTGAGTAATCACCGTAATGCCATCGTAAAACTAAAAATACAAATATTTTTTAATCTGCTCGAGGATTACATTACCGACCCTAATAAAATATTTTCGGAAATTGTCCGAAAATATTTGGGTAATTATTGTAATGCCCTTGTAAACTAAGAAATAACAATGGAACGGGTCGTTGCCGTTACATTATGCATCCTTGCCGTACCCCTCTTTTGATCACGATTTCTTCTGTCGTCAATTGGTTGTTGATTCTGACGTTGGCCGACTGTTGCAATACAGGTTTTATTATACTTACGTCGGTTTTATCTATATCGGCTCTTTTTAGATAATCGATGAGACGTTCGTGGTTGAAGATGTCCTTTTTTTGGTCATAGCAGTTTTGTACCAATGTGTAGGTTGTAGGTTTCTCGTGTACCGGTGCCGCTCTTAAATCCGAACAGAGTGTCCTCCGCTTAGTCCTTCAAGTTTATTAAACAGCCTGGTGTGTATGATGCGTAGGAATATTTTTAATGCGTGACACATTGGCGAGATTGGCCTATGATCTTTGCATTTGGATGCTTTTGGGAAGCATTATGAACGTGGACTTTAGCCATTCCTTTGGAAGTTATTCGGTGTCATAGATCTTATTGTATAGTTTTAAAATTATGTTTATGTTTTCCTACTGTATCTGCTTGAAATATTCTGCGTAGATATCGTCTGGACCTGGTGTTTTGTTGTTCTTTGCAATCTTATTAGCGTGTACTACTCTTTATACAACATTTTGTACTCACCATCAGTGAATTATTTTCCGTTTTTGACGATTTCGTGACTCAAGACAAAGCTGGTATTATTTGCAGACTGCATCCAACAGTTGAAAGCATAACTTGTCTTTCTAACATTATTCTGTTATGATTTGTTGTTTGCTGGTTTTTCATGCCAAATAAGACAAGTTGGAAGACCAGCTGCATTAGGTACAAACTCAAACGATTCAGTCCATTCAGTTTAAAAGAAACAACCGAGATCCGCGCTGTGACTGTGAGTTATGAACTTGGCGGCGGCGGTCGTAAGACTTCTGAGAAGGGACATTTCTGTTTCTTTTCTTTGTGATTATTTTTAGTTTCAATTTATTTCTGAAGAGCCAAGAACTCATACCATAAGAGCCACATGTGGCTCGCGAGCCACAATTTGCTGACCCCTGATCTAGACGAAACATTGTAAAAGTTATAAATCTTGATTCCTTCAAAATTGCATGTGCAGACTAGCGCATGAAAACCAGTGTTTCGTCCAAAAGGACACTATTTTGGTTGTAACATCAGTTCTACTTTTCTATTTTTATGTACTTTCCCGAGATCTCTGAACCTTCTCTCTGGAGTTATTGAATTCTAAACTGTTCATCTTGATCCAGTCTAGATAATCCAGTCTAGAAAGAAAATGTTTGGCGTGTTTATCAAAGAGAAGACAGCAAACACTCTCTCGATTTTGGTAATAATCCCCTTCAAAATTTTGATCCATTTTATATTTTTCACTTTTGCGACTAAACCGAAGGTTTTTACAAAATTTGCAAATAATGCTTTTTTGTAGACACCGACGTGCTACATACGGATGTCCCGGTCATAATTTTATACTTTGAGGCGTTGACGAGATATTTGCAAAAAACAATTAAAGACGAAATGATTCCTCACGCCGTCCCCATTGGTGCGGCAGCTTTAAAATTTTTAGCTGATACTTCTGGTGGCTGCCCAAATCCAGTAAAAGTTTCATTGAAATCCCTCAAATGTTAATACATTTTTTCGCAATTTTTAAATATTTTGAAATTTTCGAGTTCGTTTTTGGTTGAAATTCTTGTTTGACATGTCTGGATTTGTTAAAAAAATTATTTTAGTAAGTTTCACACAACGTGGTACAATAAAATTTCACACATTTGTGGAGAATTAGTCAGTCTATGATATCCCTCAGTTAGTTTTGCAAAATATTTTATCTGGCGGCGGTCGCCGCCCCTCAGGTCAGACATTCGAATAACTAAAGTTTGAAAACTTGGACAGTTGTATTCAAAATTCATTCACTTCGGCGTAGCTTATAGATTTTTCTATTGAAATTGACATTTTCGTATCTTCGTGGTCGATAGAACGTGAACAGAATCCGTTGGCATTGGGTTAAGGCCCACGCTGATTTTGAAGGCAATGAACGAGCAGACATGCTTGCCAAACAAGCAGCTGACAAGGAAGATCTGCCAATTTCTTTTAGTAAATTGCCCAAATAGGCTTTAAGATCGTGCTCCACAGATCGGACATTTCGAGCAGCTCCGGCAGGACAGATGGGATGTGGCTACAACAGGCTTGTGAACCAAGTTGTTAATTCTGTCCATTAAGACCTGGAGGGGTTTCAACATCAGTCTGTCCCATCACGCAATCCAGTTAATAACAGACCATGGTAATTTCAAAGCATACCTCCACAGATTTGGCAAAAGAGAAAGTCCCCTCTGTGAGTGTGGCCAAAATGACATAGCGGCACACGCGCTATTTTATTGCTCACATACCGAAATATGGAGACTATCTTTGGAGACAGATATGCGGATGCATATAAAATACCTAATGATGAGGATGACATAGTAACATTACCAAAATCGAGAGAGTGCTGGCTTGTCTTTGATATACAAGTCAAAGAATTATCTAGACAGGATTATGATGAACAGTTTAGAATTCAATGCTGTCGCACTCTCTCGATTTTGGTAATAATCTCCTTCAAAATTTTGATCCATTTTATATTTTTTACTTTTGAGACTAAACCGAAGGTTTTTACAAAATTTGCAAATAATGCTTTTTTGTAGACACCGACGTCCTACATGCGGATGTACCGGTTATAATTATATAGTTTGAGGCGTTGACGAGATATTTGCAAAAAATAATTAAAGACGAAATGAGTCCTCACGCCGTCCCAATTGGATGGAGAGCCTTCAAATTTCGTCAGATGATACTTCTGGTGGCCACCCAAATCCAGTAAAAGTTTCATTGAAATCCCTCAAATGTTAATACATTTTTTTAATATTTTGAAATTTTCGTGTTCGTTTTTGGTTCAAATTCGTGATTGACAGTCTGGATTTGTTAAAAAAATTATTTTAGTAAGTTTCACACAAAGTGGTACAATAAAATTTCACACATTTGTAGAGAATTAGTCAGTCTATGATATCCCTCAGTTAGTTTTGCAAAATATTTTATCTGGCGGCGGTCGCCGCCCCTCAAACTCAAAGCCGCACACAAGGTAAGACATTCAAATAACTATAGTTTGAAAGCTTGGGCAGTTGTATTCAAAATTCCTTCAGTTCGGCGTAGCTTATAGGCCGATAGCCTTGACACATAATTTTTTGAAATACAGAAATGTTTTTTCAAATCTTTTTTCTATCCAAGTTTCCAAACTGTACCGAACATGCATAAAAAGTCTGTCATTTTAACCTTTCCAAAGCAAACCGCTTTTGCAGTAATACGCAGGAGGGTAGGAAAACAGTTTTCAAGTAAAATAATACAGTCATTATAATTTATTGCAATACACAAAGAAATACGTGACAATGTTTCTTGTTTTGTTTATATATATGTACAGCAATTTACAAGTTACTAAAGGATATGGTTACTAGAAAAATGAATTGTTTCATGTATGAGTTAGAAGGCATTATTAGAATCACAGTAATATTAAAACGCAAGCTCCATTTACCCTTCTCATTGCTCACATATCAAAGACGTGTTTCTTTGCAACATTTTTGTTTTGAACGATTTTTCCAATAAGAAAACATCAAGATATGTTTTTATTTTTAAATCCTTTTGTGATATCATTTTTTGGTTGTATAATTGGACCCAATTTTGGTGTGTTTTCTCCTCTTTTCGTGACAATAAAACTGAAATTAACGTTTCGAAATCAAAGGGATTTCTACAATTTGTTTACGCCCTTAAATATTCACACTTTAAGTTTCCTAGACTTAACCGTAGGGTAAAAAGACATTTAAATTACAATCAAGAATAATAATGTACAAGTTCTAACACATACTAAGTCCTATTATTGACTATTGATCTCTCATGTATTTTCCGAACAAAACTTTTCAATTTTACGTGTAATGTATTCTCTTATTGATTTAATGTTTAACCCTCCATCACTGACGTTGCCTCTGGTAGGCGCCAAAGGCATACTCTCATAACTTTTCAAAACGAAAGTTCTACGTAAATAGCCCAGTCATTTTAGCATATCACCTCGGAATCTAACGGAAGAAGCAGATTTTTTGTATAGACGTTTATTTCAGCATTACAAATGTTGTTTCAAAGGTTACATATGTCAACATGTGAGCGTCCTCAGATATTCAAGGTCAAAGGTGGCAAAAATCTGTTTTTTGAGAATATATCGTTTTCTCTGCCTCCTACCGTATTTGCATTTATTATAAAGGTTGTAGAGAATAAATTTCTCTACAAATTTCATTTGAGACCTTATTTTATTCACCGAACCAGTCTCTCTCTCTATCTCAAAAAAAGATCCACGTATAAAAAAAGGTTTCAGATGAAATTTATAGAGAATTTTATTCTTTACAACTTTCATAATAAATGCAAATACGGTAGAAGCCAGAGAAAACGAGATATACTCAAAAAACTGGTTTTTGCGACCTTTGACCTTGAATATCTAAGGACGCTCACATGTTGGCATATTTGACTTTTGAGACAACATTTGTAGTGCTAAATTATTTTAGCATTACAAATGTTGTCCATGGGTCTTTAACCCTTATGGGTCTATACAATAATTCAGCTTCTTCCGTTAGATTCCGAGATTGACCCCTTTTTTTGACAAAAATGACTGGGCTAAAATTCTTCCTCAAGAAGCGATTACAAAAAATATTTGTTTCATTTCTAACTTGATTCATTAATTTAATCCGTTTGTAATATTTGTAGTTCTTAGAAAGATTAATTTCGTTCCATATCTTAGTAGAAATTGAAACTGGGGACCTACCAAACCTGCTCGATGAAGCAGATTTCCTTCTAACAAATGTGCATTTTTATCCTTCCAGATCAAACCTTGTTGGTCGGGTAGACAACAACTAGGGCGGTTTTCACTAACCGTCCGGGCTGCCCACGCTGAATGAATAGGGGGTTTGGTGAGAGCTTCCCCCGAACCACTTTTTTTAGATCAAACCTTGCGGCCGCGCGACCTCTCGATCCATAATGAAATAAAGTAGCAATGGGTGTTGTTTAATCTAGATTAGGTTGTATACCGCGAAGCGGCAGATAAATCAACACCTAGATCTAAAATAAGCTACAGTGGCTAATGCCCGCCATACACACAACGGTCCAC
Source organism: Phosphuga atrata (assembly GCA_944588485.1). Classification (NCBI taxonomy): domain Eukaryota; kingdom Metazoa; phylum Arthropoda; class Insecta; order Coleoptera; family Silphidae; genus Phosphuga; species Phosphuga atrata. The sequence goes on from OX155900.1 coordinate 59,440,857, forward strand.
TGGAGAGGTCTACCTCTAATCCTGCTCCTGGAACGGTGGTTCACCGGTGGCACTCTTTGTAAATATTACTTCGCCGGGGCGTTCTTACTTGATGTTCGTCTATTCTTCGTACGTGGTGCGAAGGTCCTTGATGATGGACTCCGCGTACTCTGCTATCTTATTCCATGCCGATTGGCTCTTCAGCATACACTCCACTATGTTTTCTGGACTGATGGTGTGGTCCAGATAACTCTCTAGTTCCGCTCGTGTCCCTTCGTTGAAGGGGCATTTGAAGAACACATGCTCCGCATCTTCGGTCACATCGCGGCAATGATGACAGTTTGGGAAGTCGCTTCTCTTGAATCTGTGCAGGTAGGCCCGAAAGCATCCATGCCCAGTCAAGAGTTGGGTGATGTAGTACCCGACTTCCCCGTGCTGGCGAGTGACCCATTTGGTGACATCTGTGATCAGCCGATGTGTCCACCGACCTTTCGTCGAGCTGTCCCATCTCTCTTGCCAGAGACGAAGGCTCTCAGGTCTCTCCTCGTCACAGAGGACCTTCCGCTGCTATTTCTTCTTCCTCCGATGTTGCCGTTGTCGTTCTCCTGCTAAGATGTCGATAGGCGGGCATGATGCAACGACATTGACCGCATCGTGTGATACCGTTCGGTAAGCTGACGCCCCTCTGATCGCTGAGAGCCGCTGGACTGATGACATTATCTTGCGGTAGGTTGTTAATTCTAGCGATGTGGCCCACACTGGTGCTCCGTACAGCAGGATGGAGGTAATTACGGTTGCCAGTAGTCGTCTCCGGATTTGCCGGGGGCCTCCGATGTTGGGCATTATTCGTGACAGCGCGCCCTGAACTGCTGCTGCCTTCCTACTCGCGGTGGTGATATGCTCCTTGTAGTTGAGCCTCGCATCCAAGACCACTCCTAGGTACCGGATGTGGGGTTGCGACTGAATGTCGTGGTCGCCTACCCTTATGGTGATGGTCTCCATTTTCTTCCGGCTACTCACTAGGAGTGCTTCGGTCTTATGCTCCGCCAAAGACAGGTCTGCCGATCGCATCCACTGTCTTATCCTCCTGATGGTGATGGAGAATGCGGCTTCCAGCTCTTCCAGATGTTTCGCCACAAGGACAACCGCCACGTCGTCCTCGAAAGCCACGAGTGTTGTGTTCGCCGGTAATTCAAGGTGGAGTAGACCGTCGTATATGACGTTCCACAAGAGTGGCCCCAGGACAGAGCCATGAGGTACCCCTCCCGTGACCCGTGCACCGCTGATCCCTGCTCCGTCTCGTAGTGCAGAAGTCGATCGCTGAAGTACGATCTGACCATCCTTCGTAGGTAGTAGGGCACACCCATGTCCTCAAGGGCCTCCAAAACTCGATCCCACTGAGCCGAGTTGAACGCGTTCTTGATGTCTAGGGTGACGATGAGGCAATATTTCTTGGAACCGCCTTTCCATCTCTTTCCTGAGATGGCTTCCTTTGCGATGTTCGTGGTCGAGTTCCAGCGCGTCGATGGTCGATTGGAGAGGTCTACCTGTGCAAGTTTGTCTGCGCAGGTAGACCGGAGCGAGAGTGAAAGACGAGGGAGAAAAGCAGCGACTGCCTGAGAGAATAGTCCAAGTGATAGAGGTGAGTGAGGTTAGAACGGAGGTGGGCTTTAGAAGTGTCCTGGTCCGGGACATGGACGAGACTACCAACCCAGAGGAAGCGAAAGAGGCCTTGCAGAAGGCCATTGAATGAAAGGAGTGCGTGGTAAAGTGCCTACGCCCAGTGCGGGGAGGGGCCAGCATGGCGGTCGTTGCAGTTCCAGTAAGAGAGGCGCAAACCGTGCTGGAGAAAGGGAGAATTAAGGTAGGATGGGTTATGTGTCGGGTGAGTGAGAACAACAAGCCGCCCAAGTGCTACCGGTGCCTTGGCTTCGGGCACTTTTCGGCAGCATGCAAGGAAAAGGAGAAGAAGATGGTATGTCTGAGGTGCGGGAAATGTGGGCACAAAGTACAAGAGTTTAAGGTGTGTGAAGTGAGCGGGTACGGGGCAGACTCTATGTCCTGCCCCGTTTACCGAAAATGTGTGGCAAGTATGAAAGGGAAGTGCAACTGCTGTGGAGTTGATATGGAATGAATGGGAGAACTTGGTCCTGTATGGGTGCTACATCTCGTCCAACATTACGCCGGAGCAGTTTTAGCATTTTTGGATGAGCTGAGGACTAGTATGAAAACCTGGTCCAAAGAGATTGTTGCCGGGAGGATTTCAATGCCAAGTCTGCTTGGTGGGGATCCAACAGAGAAGAGGAAAGAGGAAGAATGATGGAAGAGTGGGGCAGAGGAGGACCTGGTGGTGCAATACAGGTACTGCGGTGCAAATGAAGACACGGCGGAGCATACGATCTGCGAGTGTGAGATGGGTGCGAATGAGGAGCGAGGCAGAATGCAAGGTGGGAGAGGTTGTAAGCAAGGTGAGCTTGTTGAAAATTATGCTCCGTTATGAGTATATTATGAGTATGAATGGGGCGTGCTGACTGGGATGATAAGATTTATAATGAGGAGAAAGGAGAAGGACGAAAGAAGGATGAAAGGGTTGCTACGCGCAAGCCGTGCGTGCTAACGTTGCCCCCCCCCCCCCCCCCTTAATGCGAAGGGGGCGCACAAATTTATTGTAAACCTTGATATGAGGGGGGAGGGCACGTCGAATAACGGCGCGCCCGGCAAAACGAGTGAATGGTGATAAATGTTTTTTTTAGGAATGAAAGGGGGAGGTACGTGATGAGGTTATGCCAACTTTGGATTTCATCACGTTTCCTTTGGTTTTTGGCTGGGGGGGCATGAATGGTGGTTTTTTTTTTGGCGGGTCGCCCCTTACTGGACAGCTCCACATCACAGTTACAGTTGGGCTTAGATATGATATTGAATATTCTTATATTAATTATGCATTTGCCAGATATTTCAATATCCTCGCAAAAAGAACTGACTCGCTACATACCCGCTACCGAAGTGCGGTTGACCTGCGCAGGCAAACATGCACAGGTAACCTCTCCAGTAGACCGTAGCGTGTATGGCGTACCTACTTTACACTGTTAGTGTAACTGATCGGGCGCAGAATGAAATGCCCGATATATAATGCAATGCACTATGTAGAAGGTTCATCACTTCAGTCACCCGATTACAAATATATATTCTCTACTTTTCTCTCGTGTCACCGGGATTCCCTTTTACTTGTCACTATAACATAGCCCCTATACTATAACATGTCATCATAACAAGCCCCACCGGTTACGTTAGAACTTGCAAAGGAAGCATAAAGTTCGTATTTAAATTAAAATTAAGTATAAATTCATCCGATCCTGCCAATCATACAGTAGCCTTATTAATAGCGCATTGCATTCTATATCGGGCACTTCATTCTGCGTCCGACCAGGTTTCCAGTTTCAATTTCCTCTAGGGTGGTTAAAAATACTTAATTAATTAATCATTTTGTAATCATTTCATTTTAAATGATTCTCATATCTTTGATGGTGTATGGCGGAGGGATGCCTTCTTTAGAGCGCATTACATTCCATATCGGGCCGACCAAGTTCCCAGTTTCAATTTCTACTAGGTTAGTTGAAAATAGTTTTTTTTATTACTCATGCGTTAAAAGTACTATCTTGGCGCACGTTTTTTATTGCGAGAAATGCCATTTTTGGTTGTATTACCAAATAACGCATGCAAATATTCAATATCGCTAAGTTATATTAAAAAAAAAAACAATAAAATAAACAGAATCAAAACCACAATATTAGAAAAGTGACGTGAAAGTGATTTTTTTTCTTTACAAAATAATAATAAAAATTAAAGAAAACGTTTTAAAATGAGTGTAAATTCTATGGAGACTGAGGAGACTTCTTATGACGAATGCACACCGCCGGAGACAACTGAAAAGGCAAATTCTTCATTTTTGATTCCATTTTTTTTTTTATGGCCCCTGGATCCTAAACTTGTAAGAGACGTCCCATCGCATTAGTAATAAAAAAAATATATTTGCAACACGGGCGGTATTGTCAATTGCCTTCTCGAGCGAATGTGCGCACTCACTTGGTTCGTGCGCCCAATTTCGTTCTCGCGTGAAATTGACAACTTTTCGCCCTAGTTACAAAATATACTATTTTTTAATAATCATTTTTAATCATTCTAATCCTAATCGTTCTGATTCTAATCATTCTAATATCTTTGCTGGTGTCCCACAGACGATACGCGATTGATGATGTTGGAAAAGTTGCGTCAGTGACGGAAGGTTAAAGATTTTTTTTTTAATTTTTAGCGTCTCGTTAAATTTAAGATATTTTTCCTTTCATAATAATGTTTGTTCTTTAAACTTTGAGCAAAAAGTGACACAATAGTTTGTTAATACATGCACGGTGAATATATGAATATGAAATCAAGAAGATTTTCCTTATACCAGTTTTATATATTTTATAAGAAATATTACAAAATTCGTAAGGAATTTGAATTGGATTTGCTCTTAACATGTCGATCGAATTCGAATAATTTTCGTTGTATTTTTACTTCTCATATTTTTTTAAACTAGTTATAGCCCGCGGCTTAACTCGCGTATCAGTCACATTAATTCAGGTCAGCTATATTTACCAAATATTGATTATCTTCTGAGTAATATGAAGACAAACATTGAGGTCATGCGCGTAGCATGTGTGGGTTCAAACCCCGGCCGGAACTAAATAGACAATAGAAACAAACATAAATGAGGCACTAGACAAGGTTGATCAAGAACTGAAATTGGCGCCCCACAAGACAGAACTGGTCTTCCTGATCGGACGGCGCAAACTGACCCAAATTACCATAGAAATCATGGGAGCGAGGATTCCATCACAGGAATCCGTGAAATACCTCGGAGTCCAACTGGGCAGAAACATGTACATGACGACGCACGTCAACTGGGTCGCCAAGAAAGCAGATTCCGAAGCCACCGCCCTCACAAAGCTAATGCCCAGCGTAGCAGGCCCAAGAGCTAGCAAGCGCCGGATACTGAGTTCTGTTGTCAATCCAAACCTGCTCTTCTTCTTCTTCGTTTTCTTTCTTTTCAGAGAGGTCGTGATTATGGTTTACTCTTTTGCTGTCGCTCTTCGTATATTATCCCGCCATCTTTCCCTGTTCCCGGATTCCCTTGTTGCTTGTGTTATCGTGCTGTTGGTTGTTGCCTTGATACCTACTTGTCCACCTCATCCGCGATCTCCCTCTTGGTCTTTTTCCTTCCATTTTCCCTTGTATCACCAGTTTTTCTAGGTTTTTATCATCTCTTCTTCGGTTGTTTCTAGATTGTTATCCTGCTGAAACACTGAAAAACAAGAACATACGGTGGTAAGGCGAACCATTCTCCAGATTACCAGCGCATATCGCACTATGTCCACTGAAGCTGCCTGGGTGATATCCAGCTGCCCCCCATCGACCTCCTCTTCGAGGAGCGAGCTCGCATACACAGAGAAGACAAGGTGGAGAAAGCCGAAGCCCGCAGATGCCTGCAACGCAGATGGCAGGCAAAGTGGGAAACGGAAACAGGAAGGCTACATGGACTAAGCTCTTGATTCCTAACCTGCGTCCGTGGGTAAACAGAGAGAACGCCGAAACATCCTACCACCTAATTCAGCTGCTTAGCGGACACGGCTGCTTCAGAGCCCACCTACACAGGTTCAAGGTCGCTGAGGCAGAGGAGACACACAATCTTATCTTGCGAGCGATGGGAAAGCTACAGACGCCTGGCAACTTCAGAAGTAGGAGAATTGACCCCTGATAACTGCGTTAGGAAAATGGTAATCGACCAATCCCATTGGAAAGCAATCTCCAAATTGATCGGTAGCATTATCATCCAGAAAGAGGCAGAAGAACGTGCTGCCCAAGAAGCCACATAGCTAAATTCCAACAGCAAAAAAGCAGAAAACTCTGGCGGTAACAACTGTCCGCGTCGCCCACCCTGAAGGAATGCGCTAGCGATACCGTGGTGCTGGTTCCTAAAGCCAAGTGGAAGAAGAAGGGGAGATGATCGATTGTAGTCATACTAGATAGTTAGTGCAATTAGTTAGAACACTATATCTAGTTTATTTGTTTGAAGTTGAGGTTTAATCAAGTTAGTTTGTCACAGGTAGTTTTAACTCAGTAACTAAGTAGTTAGACTAGGTAGACTAGTCGAATTTGTCACAGGAATAAATAATTAACAAATATTACGTTGCTAACTAATTCAGTTAACTAGTTATTGTGATTATAAAAAGCGCAAAAGAGCGTACTTTCGGATTTTTGGCTGAAAAATTTTCAAAAACAATCTAAATTTACTGAATATTTGTCTAAATCATTCTAAATCATATGCAGATTAAATCTGTGTATGATACTTGCACTTGCGAGGGGAATAAACCTCTGGAGTTTTCTATAAAACGCTTTGATCAAATTCTGGGAGACTTGAAATTTTTATCTTGATTTTCTTGGGCCCGCGGACCGGATACCCCTTCAATTTGATTTTGGTCCTCGTAACAATTTTCAAATCTTATTAAACCGAGTGCGTAAACTTCGTCTTCAAGGTTTCCTGGGTTAAGTGGTTTGAGCTTTGAAATATGTAACCGAAGCTCGCTTGTTGTTACCATCACTATCGTGGGACATTATAGAGGATTTTCTGTTTATGAGATATTTCCAAAAAGCCAAAGTTCCAAAAGTGCGTTACACCCATTTCCTTGGCTAGCACGACATACTTTCGCTTCTTCTCATTCTCTTCAATAGTGAACTGGTCCTGGCTAGTAATACGATCTTCCATCAATTTCTTATCTTTTCTTGACGTGGATATCTGGCCTGTTCCTACTGTTATCTACACGGATTTCAACATTAGCATTTACACTGATATCCTGTACCGAGTGAGGCGATTGATTTTCCTGATTCCGTACTTGTTGCATAAGAATCAGTTCATAGACTTCACAACTAGATTACGTCTATTTTTTAAATTTTCGGAGGTGGCAGAATGCATTATTGCACACCGGTGCCTTCATTCCCGTGTAGTGTCGGGCTCACTGATCGAATTCTTTTTGACCAGCATACCCACTAAACCCCCCCCCTCTGTCTCTTCATTACACTCTACCTGGAAACACTCCACCACTCCTGCTGGTGTTTGTTCTATTTACTTCGTTTCCTTCTTCTTGTTTTCCTTTCCTCATCTCGCTTTCGTCTTCTGTCGAATTAGCTATATAGCTAATACGAGAGAGGTAGATAGCTAATACGAGACTGATGCTAAAACTGCATAGTCGTGTGCTTAACTATTTTTCCGTCTTTTCGTCACTTTCGTAATTTCCATGATGTTCTGTTCATTCTCTGCTCGAGTTCTTTCATTCACTGATTCAGTACACATGAAGATAGTGTGTTGTGCTTCGTCTGGGATATGACCGCAGTAGAAGTACTGTGTCCCCTTTTTTTGAACCGTTCGAGGTATGCCTTGAAGCACCCAATGCCAGTGAGCGCCTGTGTAAGATGGTAACTCATATGTACGTGTGACCGGTCGTACCATGCTGTAACGTTAGTGATAAGGCTATGTGTCCATCGTCCACTAGTGTCGCTATTCCATCTTGTCTGCCATCGGTCCATGAGTCTCTTATGCTTTACTTCGTTTTTCGCTCTGTGCGGCTGCAGCTCTTCGTATACTTCTTGTTTCTCCTTGTTTCTCTACCCTGCCATTTTAATCAATTATTTGCCCGCCCGAGGGTTTCGTTAGTTGCTGCTATTACCACCGCTATTACCACAACGATTCTCGTTGTTCTAGGCAAGTCTAGGTTTAGCAAGCCATCGTACATAATGTTCCACAAGAATGGGTGCTAGGACCGATCCTTGTGGGGCGACCGCCGTTACCTCATACTCAACTTCACCTTCGTCCGTGTGGTATATCAACCCTCGGTCGCTCAAGTGGCTGCCTTTATCTTTCATAGGTATTCTGGAGTCTGTCTTGATGCTGAAGCGTTCATGATTACATCCCACCTGGCTGAATTAAATGCATTTTTTACGCCAAGGATCACTAATGCACAGTAACCTTTCGATTGCCGTGTACCAGTGTTGAACTTTTCTGGGGCCTTTATTACTTTATTACAGCAATTTATTACAGCATTTACTACTTTATTACAGCAATAGCGTCTACGGTTGATCGACCATGGGGACCATTGGGACAGTCCTCCGTAGTTTTCGATGTATATCTCGAGTCTTCCAAGTAACAGTCTTTCAAGAAGTTTCTCCACGTTGTCCAGGAGGCATATCGGTCGGTATGACGATGGTTCTTCCAATGGTTTGTCCCATTTTCTCAGTAGGACGAGTTTTTATCTTTTCCTTTGCGTAGAGAAAATTCCCTTTCGAAGGCACGCATTGAAAGTTTCTAGCAACAACCCTGGCCACATTTCCACCACTTCTGCGATGATCTCTAAATCATATAGCCTGATTATGTCTACGGGTGTAATCGTGTCCCAACATTCTATTGCGCTCTCATTGCAGTGTGGACACATTCCTAGAGTTGCATCAAATAGAATAAAATCTTGTAAGTATCACATATGCGCCTCTTCCTTTCTTCTTCTTCTTCTGGCGGTAGAGCCTTGGCCTCCCCTAGCTTCCTTCTCCATTCCTCGTTTCCTCAGGCCACTTCCTTCCATTTTTCTAGTTTAAGGATTCGTCTGTCGTCCTGGTGAACTTCATCCTCCCATCTTTTTCTTGGTCTTCCTATCGACCTCTTCCCCTCTATTCGGCCGTTCAGGATTCTTTTGGGCATCCTACCCTACATCCTATAGTATTCTTATAATGTATCCTGCCCACCGGAGGCACTACAGTTTCACGTATATCGACACTAGTTGGTCTTTATAAGCCTGATATACTTCCTTGTTGTATCGCCTCCCATATTCTTCATTTTCCCGTACTGGTCCTAGGATCCTTCTTAATATTTTCCTCTCGACGCCTCTTCATTTGCACTGTTTCTCTTTGTCAGCCAGGTTGATGACCAGGTTGATGAAAGACCAACTAGTGTCAATATACGTGAAACTGCAGTGCCTCCGGTGGGCAGGCCACATTATAAGAATGCCAGATTGTAGAATGCCCAAAAAATCCTGAACGGCCGAATGGAGGGGAAGAGGCCGATAGGAAGACCAAGAAAAAGATGGGAGGATGAAGTACAAAAGGACGCCAGGCGAATCCTTAAACTAGGAACAACGTAGACGTCTATTAGTACGTTGCTCTTGGATCTGTACAGCTTTTGATATCTAGTTTTATTTTTAATCTCGCTGTACAGATGACCCTTGAGCAGTTTCTAGGACGTAAATCTCACCTTGGATGTTTGAACCAAAAAACCTTAAAGCGAGAGAGACGTGTTCCTTGCATCTTGGAATGTTTTGAAAAGTTGTAGCTACATTCTCTCACACTTCTGAACAACGCTGCTTCAAGTTCCTTCCTAGGAAGATACAATCTCTCTGTGTTGACAGGCTGAAGGTGTATTTTATGCTTGGATAACAATTTACTTATATCTCCGTTAATTCTGGAGTAATCCTATTACTCCATCGGTACCACATCTATGATAATAGTATCACTGATGTCTGTATCTAGTAACTAGGTTGATGATCCTTCCGCGTCTAGTAATACGTTGCTTTGGGATCTGTACAGCTTTTCATGTCCAGTTTTCTTATTAATCTCGCTGTACAGATGGTTCCCTTGAGCAGTTTGTAAGACTTGGATGTAAATCTTACCTTGGATCTTGTATCTGAAAGCCAGAGGAACGTGTTCCTTGTATCTAGGAATGTTTTGAAAAGTTGTAGCTCTTTTCTCTCACACTTCTGTACAACGCTGCTCTAAGTTCCTTCCTAGGAAGATACAACCTTTCTGTGTTGACAGGCTGATGGTGTACTTTATGCTTGGATAACAATTTCCTTATACCTCCGTTAATTCTCAAGTAGTCCTATTACTCCATCGGTACTGCTTCTATGATAATAGTATCACTGATGTCTGTGTCTAGTTCTAGGCCTTGAATGTAAATCTCACCTTGGATGTCGTACCTGAAAGCCAGGTACGGGACTATAATTGCCGTAGATGAGTTCTCCTTGCATTACTTTCAGGATTTCTGATCTTCTAAGAGACGTGTTCCTTGCGTCCAGAAGTTAAGTTTTGAAAAGCTGTAGATTTATTCTTTTCACTCTTCTGTACAACGCTGCTCCAAGTTCCTTCCTAGGAAGATACAACCTTTCTGTGTTGACAGGCTGAAGGTGTACTTTAGGCTTGGACAACAATTACCTTATACCTCCGTTAATTCTCGAGTAGTCCTATTACTCCATCGGTACTGCTTCTATGATAATAGTATCACTGATGTCTGTGTCTAGTTCTAGGCCTTGAATGTAAATCTCACCTTGGATGTCGTACCTGAAAGCCAAGTAAGGGACTAATTGGCGTGGATGAGTTTTTTTCTCTTGCATTACTATTAGGAGTGCTGCCCTTCTGAGAGACTTGGATGAAAATCTCACCTTGGATGTTGTATCTGAAAGTCAGAGAGAGGTGTTCCTTGTATCTAGGAATGTTTTGAAAACCTTTAGCTCTATTCTTTCACACTTCTGTACAACGCTACTCCAAGTTCCTTCCTAGGAAGATACAACCTTTCTGTGCTGACAGCCTGAAGGTGTACTATATGCTTGGATAACAATTTCCTTATACCTGCGTTCATTCTCGAGTAGTCCTATTACTCATCGGTACCACTCTAAGTTTTCTAAGACTTGGATGTAAATCTCACCTTGGATGTTGTACCTGAAAGCCAGAGGAACGTGTTCCTTGCATCTAAGAATGTTTTGAAAAGCTGTAGCTCTATTTTTTTCACGCTTTCGTACATCGCTGTTCCAAGTTCCTTCCTAGAAAGATACAACCTTTCTGTGTTGACAGGCTGAAGGTGTACTTTTTGCTTGGATAACAATTTCCTTATACCACTGTCAATTCTCGAGTAGTCCTATTTGTATCTGAAAGCCAGAGGGACTTGTTCCTTGCATCCAGGAATGTTTAGGAAAACTGTAGCTCCATTCTCTCACACTTCTGTACAAAGCTGCTCCAAGTTCCTTCCTAGGAAGATACAACGTGTCTGTGTTGACAGGCTGAAGGTGTACTTTATGCTTGGATAACAATTTCCTTATACCACTGCCAATATCTGTCCTGTTTGTATCTGAAAGCCAGAGGGACTTGTTCCTCGCATCTAAGAATGTTTTGAAAAGCTATAGGTCTATTCTATTCACACTTCTGCACAACACTGCTCCAAGTTCCTTCCTAGGAAGATACAATGTTTCTGTGTTGACAGGCTGAAGGTGTACTTTATGCTTGGATAACAATTTCCTTATACCTCCGTAAATTCTCGAGTAGTTCTATTACTCCATCGGTACCACTCCTATGATAATAGTATCACTGATGTCTGTATCTAGTAACTAGGTTGGTGATGCTTCGGCGTCTAGTAATACGTTGCTCTTGGATCTGTACAGCTTTTCATGTCGAGTTTTATTTTTAATCTCGCTGAACAGATGGTTCCCTAGAGCAGTTTCTAAGACTTGGATGTAAATCTCAGCTTGGATGTTGTATCTTAAAGCCAGAGGGACGTGTTCCTTGCATCTAGGAATGTTTTGAAAAGCTGTATCTCTATTCTTTCATACTTCTGTATAACGCTGCTCCAAGTTCCTTTCTAGGAAGATACAACTTTTCTGTGTTGACAGGCTGAAGGTGTACTTTATGCTTGGATAACAATTTCCTTATACCTCCATTAATTCTCGAGTAGTCCTATTACTAAATCGGTACTGCTCCTATGTTAATAGTATCACTGATGTTTGTGTCTAATTCTAGGCCTTGAATGTAAATCTCACCTTGGATGTCGTACCTGAAAGCCAGGTACGAGACTATAATTGCCGTGGATGAGTTCTCGTCTTGCATTACATTCAAGATTGCTGCTCTTCCGAGAGACGTGTTCCTTGCGTTCAGAAGTTAAGTTTTGAAAAGCTGTATTAATGCGGACTGGCAGAGCGACGCAGAGGACATTTGGATCAACATACGACTAGATAACATAAAAGCCTGAATGTATGCTGCGTCTATATCCCACCTCAAAATACCTCGTTAGAACTATTTCTTACCAGGCTTGAGAAGATATGCTGCAGCTTCAGTAATGATCTGTTTCTTATATGCGGTAAAAAAGGTAAAATCTATAAGCAGAGCCTGTTACAGAAACTACATCTCTACCATGGAAAAGAGTATTAACCAAGACACTAAGAGACTGTGAACTCATATAACCATATCTGATCCATCGATTAGTAAAATGAGTTTTCACGCACCTGAAAACCAAACCAACAAAAAGTTAAACATTCAACCAAAAAACATAAGCTGAGCTTCGACGAGACTGAAGTACTCAGCGTACTCACTAAAATCGACGAAAAGAAAGGTTCAGGACCCGATGGAATTCCGGCCCATTTCGACAAGCTGATCGCTCTCTCGTTGTGCACTCCGCTTACGTTGATCTTTAATCAGTTCTGCGCTCGGGTCTCGCTCCTGTCCAACACTATGGAAAAAACCCCACGTAATCCCAATCTACAAAACGGGTAGTAAGAATTTTGCTAGACCAATATCTAAACTATGCGTTTTCAACAAAATTCTAGAGAAACTCGTTTATAACAGGATTATTTTTCACATCAATCCATATATCGCCCCGGAACAGCATGGTTTTATGAAGTCGATCGAAACGAATGTGCTGTGTTTCACAGACTATATTCTGACGACTATGGACGACGGAGCGCAAGTTGATGCTATCTATACAGATCTTAGCAAAGACTTCGATAGCATAGATCATCATATACTGCTCCGTAAACTTGAGCAACTTGGCTTACACGGAAATCTGTTGAATTGGTTTAGATCCTACCTGCCAGGTCGCTCACAGTGGGTTACACTTAATGGGCATACTTCAAAGAGTTGTGCTGTGTCGTCAAGTGTCCCCCAAGGCTCTCAACTAGGACCCTTGCTCTTTATAATATACATAAACGATATTGTCGTATACCTTGAGAACTTTGGGCTCTTATCTATGCTGAGGATATAAAGATCTTTAGTAAAACACGCAATATCAACGATGCAAATCGTTTGTAAGCCGATCTAGATAAGTTCGCAACGTACTGCTCTAAAAACAAACTTCGTCTAAACAGTGGAAAGTGCTCGGTGAAATCTTATACCAGAAAAAGGACACCTCTCGCATATGGGTTTTGTGGTACTCCAATTAAGAGGGTTACCTCGATTAAGGACTTGGGCATTTTATTTGATGAGAAGTTATTTGTGTCTGAACATATCGAAGCTATTATAAAGAAGCCAACATATCACTGGGATTTATAATCAGGGCTACAGCAAGTTTCCGTTCGATAAACGTGTACCTTACACTGTACTACACCATGATCAGGTCGATACTGGAATTTGCATCCTGTGTTTGGTCCCCTCAATATAATGTATACACGCAACGTCTTATTAGATATTAGATACCATGTATTACCCCATTACATGCCAGGCGTAATCGAATTGTTTGTCCCTACAATCGAATTGATTGTCCCTACCTACTGTCCCGTTTAAATCTTAACTGTCCCACAATAATTTCCCGCATACCCAGAAACTACCATCTGATGCGTTTCCATACGAACTCAGCGAAACATTCTCCAATCACACGTCTCTCAGCGCAATACAATTACCTACACCAACGCTTCCTTTCAGACTGTCCTGATATTTTCAATTGTTCCCCTGTTGTGCCTGAGGCACTTCCTTAAATTACACCCCACTTCTCTGAGTGAAATAAGCCTCCAATCATTTGTTTCTGTCGGTCGTAGTTGGATACCATTTCTGCGTATTGTAATATCTAAGGTGTTGGGTTGTTATTCGGCCACGACTACTCGTGAGCCTGTTACTCACACCGTCCTAACATTGTAATTTATGTATATATTGTAAATTGTGTTTTTAGTGAAATAATAAATTTAAAAAAAGACATAACCTTTCTGTGATGACAGGCTGAAGGTGTACTTTATGCTTGGATAACAATCAATTCTCGAGTATTCCTGTTACTCCACCGGTACTGCCCTTATGTTAATAGTATCACTGATGTCTGTGCCTAGTAATTGATCATTGATGTCTGTGTTTTCTGATAAATTTATTGCCTAAATTTAAATAAAATTCAAAATTCTTTTGTCTAAAATGTTTAAGTGAATCAACCATAAAGTTTCTCTTCTTACATGGAAGGTACTTTTAAGAAAGGTTTCGTTTGTTTGGATTCAAAGTTTCTTCTGTCAAGCAAGTTTTACTCAACCCTTTGCCTATCATTTCTCATGTCAAACATGTTTTAGCAAACCTATTGTCTAAAGCAGGTATGAGCAACGTGTGGCCCGCGGGACGCATACCGTGTCTTCCCCGCGCAAGGAAATTAATTCTACTGCCCCAAATTTTAATAAAAGGGACCAATATGCCCGCTTTACTTTTTGTCGCTCCTGTACTAAAACAAATAACGATAATTTGGCCATAGTTCCAAAAAAGGTTGCTCATGCCTGGTCTAAAGTATCTCGCGTCTAATTGATAGATCCAGGTTTTAACAAACATGTTTTAGCAAACCTATTGTCTAAAGCAGGCATGAGCAACGTGTGGCCCGCAGGCCGCATACCGTGTCTTTCCCCCGCAAGGAAATTAATTCTACAGCGCCAAATTTTAATAAAAGGAACCATATGCCCGCTTTATTTTTTGTTGCTCCTGTACTGGAACAATTAATGATAAATTGTCTATAGTTCCAAAAAAGGTTGCTCATGCCTGGTCTAAAGTATCTCGTGTCTAATTGATAAAAAAATAGGAAACTTGTCCGTTTGAACAACATTGACATTTTTACCAATCCCTTAATAATTTTGTAATATTTCCTTAGAATTCGCAATTATATACAAGACATGCCCTAAATATACGATTACTCATAATGCAATATACAGATTTTGTGTAGAATATTTTGGACCGTTTATAGTTAGGTTAGGTTTTGTATTAGTCTGCATCTCGTGAATTTGCTCCAAAAAGAAACGTTTCCAAAACAAAGGTAATTGACTGTAAAAATTTCGAGAAATCACGATCCGGCTTAAGACATCGAGAAGTTTTGGTTGAACGAAATTACTTTCATTTCTTGGGCAAATTCTAGCTATACAAACTAAGACTAGATAGTTTATATATTACAATGCTAAAGTACATTTAGGTTTTAATCAATCTTATGCATTTAGTTAAAGCTATTTTACAATATTCGTTTTCATCTCGTCGAATAAGCTTTCGAAAATGGACGCGATTTTAATTTCTCGGTTAAATTTTGGAATTACACTAAGAATAAAACCCCACAAAAAAAGAACAGCTTTCTAGTTTTAATATTAGTCTAATCTAGTTCTACTCGTAATGACACACTACATTCTCATCTAATACTAACGAGTTTGTTTCCAAAATTTCACCAAAAACTAAACATCGAAAAGTCGACGACTAGATGAAAAGATCACGAGTCTATGCGCACGAATACTGTTTACATCAATACACTTACAACTTCACTGTTTACATTACCTTTGTTAACGGTGCCAAATTCCGGGAAAATCTGCAAAAAAGCTTCGATGTAATCGCGACAAAAACGCGCGACTGTCGATGTAAATGTTTTGTTTAATAAATTAACATGTCGTGTAAAGCGCGATTTCAACGCGTTTGTATCGCGTATGTATTGAAAGAAATATGTGAATGTATCGTATTAGAATCGAAAGGGTCGCGCGAATGATACAGTCGCGCGACATTGAGTCGCGCAATACGCGCGACTCAAACGCGACAGTTGTGATCGCGCGAGTTTATCAATGCAAGAAGTAACTTTGTATCAATGTAAACATCTCAGTTGATGCCAATTGCTTTTGTTTAATACGAGTCTTGTTTAATAAATCAACATGTCGCTTAACGCGCGATTTCAACGCGTTTGTATCGCGATTGTATTGCAAGAAATATGTGAATGTATCGTATTAGAATCGAAAGAGTCGCGCGACTGATACAGTCGCGCGACATCGAGTCGCGTGATACGCGCGACTCAATGTATCGCGACAGTTACGATCGAGCAAATTAATAAATGCAAGACGTAACAGTACTTTGTGTCGATGTGTAACATCTCAGTTGATGCCAACTGCTCTCGTTTAATACGTGTCTTGTTTAAATCAACATGTCTTTTAACTCGCGATTTCAACGCGTTTGTATCGCTATTGCATTGAAAGAAATATGTGAATGTATCGTATGAGAATCGAAAGTTGGGCGACAGATACAGTCGCGTGACATTGAGCCGTGTGATACGCGCGACTCAATGTATCGCGACAGTTGTGATCGCGTGAGTTTATCAATGCAAGAAGTACCTTGTGTCGATGTAAACATCTCAGTTGATGCCATTTGCTTTCGATTAGTACGTGTCTTGTTTAAATCAACATGTCATTTAACGCGCGATTTCAACGCGTTTGTATCGCGATTGTATTGCAAGAAATATGTGAATGTATCGTATTAGAATCGAAAGAGTCGCGCGACTGATACAGTCGCGCGACATTGAGCCGCGTGATCCGCGCGACTCAATGTATGGCGACAGTTGCTATCGCGCGAGTTTATGAATGCAAGAAGTAATAGTACCTTGTGTCAATGTAAACATCTCCGTTGATGCCAATTGCTTTCCCTTAAAACGTGTCTTGTTTAATAAATCAACATGTCATTTAACGCGCGATTTCAACACGTTTGTATAGCGATTGCATTGAAAGAAATGTGCGATTGTATCGCATTAGAATCGCGCGACTGTATCGCGTTTGTATTGATAGACCTGCTGATAAATCTGGGAAGGCAAACGCATTGCAGTTTATCGATGTAAGAAGTATTAGTGCACTAAAACCCTAAACAAAACAAATTAAGAAACCGGGGAATTAAAATTAGTTCGATTTAAATATTATGGCCTTGGCACAAACAATGTCACTTATAAGTATTAAAGAAAACATAAGTCTGTTTTTGACGCGGTGGTTCTAGCTCGTCATAGTGCGTTCCTAATACGATTGTTAGTCTTAGTTACTTATTATAGTTTCGTCTTGTTAGTCAAAGAAGAGATATAAAAGAACTAAAGTCGGACACAAAATAAAAATAATTAGATTAGCACTAGACGTATAGTCACGTAGCAAATGGCCCCAAATTGTGCAACGAGAAGAAACTTCTACATTGAAAAAATAACCACACCGTTCCAAACATCTCACAACCGTCGTCCATTCTACGCGTCACATTTTATAAATTGATCGGTCTCTGCGATGTCCTCCTCGTCCTCGGGCGGACTCGGCCCGGAGATGGAGAGCATGGGCAGCCCGAAATGTTTGTTATCCTCCAGGGATATGTTGTCGACGCTGCGCGCCTTCCTGCACAGCTTCGACTGCGAGCCGTGCCGGCGGATGAACTCCTTCGAGTCGAAGCCTGGGCCGCTGTACGACGTGAAAATCGCCGAATTCAGACGCGGCCGCGACCTACGCGTCGTCGACGGCGTGTGAATCTAGAAAATTCAGAATGATTTAGTCTCTGGATTAATCGATTCAGTTGATACGGTTGCTCCGCTTTGACTCATCAATTAACAGATTAACTAAACAGAAAGACAAGATTAGACAAAATATATAAACAATTATAGCTACAATCTAGTTTAGACATCGTACCAACTATACTAACTAAGTCTGGTTTGTCTAGTCCTGTCTGTCTAGTCTAGTCTGTCTAGTATTGTCCGTCTAGTCTTGTCTGTCTAGTCTTGTCTGTCTACTCTTGTCTGTCTAGTCTTGTCTGTCTAGTCTTGTCTGTCTAGTCTTGTCTGTCTAGTCTTGTCTGTCTAGTCTTGTCTGTCTAGTCTTGTCTGTCTAGACTTGTCTGTCTAGTCTGGTCTGTCTAGTCTTGTCTGTCTAGTCTTGTCTGTCTAGTCTTGTCTGTCTAGTCTTGTCTGTCTAGTCTTGTCTGTCTAGTCTTGTCTGTCTAGTCTTGTCTGTCTAGTCTTGTCTGTCTAGTCTTGTCTGTCTAGTCTTGTCTGTCTAGTCTTGTCTGTCTAGTCTTGTCTGTCTAGTCTTGTCTGTCTAGTCTTGTCTGTCTAGTCTTGTCTGTCTAGTCTTGTCTGTCTAGTCTTGTCTGTCTAGTCTTGTCTGTCTAGTCTTGTCTGTCTAGTCTTGTCTGTCTAGTCTTGTCTGTCTAGTCTTGTCTGTCTAGTCTTGTCTGTCTAGTCTTGTCTGTCTAGTCTTGTCTGTCTAGTCTTGTCTGTCTAGTCTTGTCTGTCTAGTCTTGTCTGTCTAGTCTTGTCTGTCTAGTCTTGTCTGTCTAGTCTTGTCTGTCTAGTCTTGTCTGTCTAGTCTTGTCTGTCTAGTCTTGTCTGTCTAGTCTTGTCTGTCTAGTCTTGTCTGTCTAGTCTTGTCTGTCTAGTCTTGTCTGTCTAGTCTTGTCTGTCTAGTCTTGTCTGTCTAGTCTTGTCTGTCTAGTCTTGTCTGTCTAGTCTTGTCTGTCTAGTCTTGTCTGTCTAGTCTTGTCTGTCTAGTCTTGTCTGTCTAGTCTTGTCTGTCTAGTCTTGTCTGTCTAGTCTTGTCTGTCTAGTCTTGTCTGTCTAGTCTTGTCTGTCTAGTCTTGTCTGTCTAGTCTTGTCTGTCTAGTCTTGTCTGTCTAGTCTTGTCTGTCTAGTCTTGTCTGTCTAGTCTTGTCTGTCTAGTCTTGTCTGTCTAGTCTATCTTGTCTGTCTAGTCTTGTCTGTCTAGTCTTGTCTGTCTAGTCTTGTCTGTCTAGTCTTGTCTGTCTAGTCTTGTCTGTCTAGTCTTGTCTGTCTAGTCTTGTCTGTCTAGTCTTGTCTGTCTAGTCTTGTCTGTCTAGTCTTGTCTGTCTAGTCTTGTCTGTCTAGTCTTGTCTGTCTAGTCTTGTCTGTCTAGTCTTGTCTGTCTAGTCTTGTCTGTCTAGTCTTGTCTGTCTAGTCTTGTCTGTCTAGTCTTGTCTGTCTAGTCTTGTCTGTCTAGTCTTGTCTGTCTAGTCTTGTCTGTCTAGTCTTGTCTGTCTAGTCTTGTCTGTCTAGTCTTGTCTGTCTAGTCTTGTCTGTCTAGTCTTGTCTGTCTAGTCTTGTCTGTCTAGTCTTGTCTGTCTAGTCTTGTCTGTCTAGTCTTGTCTGTCTAGTCTTGTCTGTCTAGTCTTGTCTGTCTAGTCTTGTCTGTCTAGTCTTGTCTGTCTAGTCTTGTCTGTCTAGTCTTGTCTGTCTAGTCTTGTCTGTCTAGTCTTGTCTGTCTAGTCTTGTCTGTCTAGTCTTGTCTGTCTAGTCTTGTCTGTCTAGTCTTGTCTGTCTAGTCTTGTCTGTCTAGTCTTGTCTGTCTAGTCTTGTCTGTCTAGTCTTGTCTGTCTAGTCTTGTCTGTCTAGTCTTGTCTGTCTAGTCTTGTCTGTCTAGTCTTGTCTGTCTAGTCTTGTCTGTCTAGTCTTGTCTGTCTAGTCTTGTCTGTCTAGTCTTGTCTGTCTAGTCTTGTCTGTCTAGTCTTGTCTGTCTAGTCTTGTCTGTCTAGTCTTGTCTGTCTAGTCTTGTCTGTCTAGTCTTGTCTGTCTAGTCTTGTCTGTCTAGTCTTGTCTGTCTAGTCTTGTCTGTCTAGTCTTGTCTGTCTAGTCTTGTCTGTCTAGTCTTGTCTGTCTAGTCTTGTCTGTCTAGTCTTGTCTGTCTAGTCTTGTCTGTCTAGTCTTGTCTGTCTAGTCTTGTCTGTCTAGTCTTGTCTGTCTAGTCTTGTCTGTCTAGTCTTGTCTGTCTAGTCTTGTCTGTCTAGTCTTGTCTGTCTAGTCTTGTCTGTCTAGTCTTGTCTGTCTAGTCTTGTCTGTCTAGTCTTGTCTGTCTAGTCTTGTCTGTCTAGTCTTGTCTGTCTAGTCTTGTCTGTCTAGTCTTGTCTGTCTAGTCTTGTCTGTCTAGTCTTGTCTGTCTAGTCTTGTCTGTCTAGTCTTGTCTGTCTAGTCTTGTCTGTCTAGTCTTGTCTGTCTAGTCTTGTCTGTCTAGTCTTGTCTGTCTAGTCTTGTCTGTCTAGTCTTGTCTGTCTAGTCTTGTCTGTCTAGTCTTGTCTGTCTAGTCTTGTCTGTCTAGTCTTGTCTGTCTAGTCTTGTCTGTCTAGTCTTGTCTGTCTAGTCTTGTCTGTCTAGTCTTGTCTGTCTAGTCTTGTCTGTCTAGTCTTGTCTGTCTAGTCTTGTCTGTCTAGTCTTGTCTGTCTAGTCTTGTCTGTCTAGTCTTGTCTGTCTAGTCTTGTCTGTCTAGTCTTGTCTGTCTAGTCTTGTCTGTCTAGTCTTGTCTGTCTAGTCTTGTCTGTCTAGTCTTGTCTGTCTAGTCTTGTCTGTCTAGTCTTGTCTGTCTAGTCTTGTCTGTCTAGTCTTGTCTGTCTAGTCTTGTCTGTCTAGTCTTGTCTGTCTAGTCTTGTCTGTCTAGTCTTGTCTGTCTAGTCTTGTCTGTCTAGTCTTGTCTGTCTAGTCTTGTCTGTCTAGTCTTGTCTGTCTAGTCTTGTCTGTCTAGTCTTGTCTGTCTAGTCTTGTCTGTCTAGTCTTGTCTGTCTAGTCTTGTCTGTCTAGTCTTGTCTGTCTAGTCTTGTCTGTCTAGTCTTGTCTGTCTAGTCTTGTCTGTCTAGTCTTGTCTGTCTAGTCTTGTCTGTCTAGTCTTGTCTGTCTAGTCTTGTCTGTCTAGTCTTGTCTGTCTAGTCTTGTCTGTCTAGTCTTGTCTGTCTAGTCTTGTCTGTCTAGTCTTGTCTGTCTAGTCTTGTCTGTCTAGTCTTGTCTGTCTAGTCTTGTCTGTCTAGTCTTGTCTGTCTAGTCTTGTCTGTCTAGTCTTGTCTGTCTAGTCTTGTCTGTCTAGTCTTGTCTGTCTAGTCTTGTCTGTCTAGTCTTGTCTGTCTAGTCTTGTCTGTCTAGTCTTGTCTGTCTAGTCTTGTCTGTCTAGTCTTGTCTGTCTAGTCTTGTCTGTCTAGTCTTGTCTGTCTAGTCTTGTCTGTCTAGTCTTGTCTGTCTAGTCTTGTCTGTCTAGTCTTGTCTGTCTAGTCTTGTCTGTCTAGTCTTGTCTGTCTAGTCTTGTCTGTCTAGTCTTGTCTGTCTAGTCTTGTCTGTCTAGTCTTGTCTGTCTAGTCTTGTCTGTCTAGTCTTGTCTGTCTAGTCTTGTCTGTCTAGTCTTGTCTGTCTAGTCTTGTCTGTCTAGTCTTGTCTGTCTAGTCTTGTCTGTCTAGTCTTGTCTGTCTAGTCTTGTCTGTCTAGTCTTGTCTGTCTAGTCTTGTCTGTCTAGTCTTGTCTGTCTAGTCTTGTCTGTCTAGTCTTGTCTGTCTAGTCTTGTCTGTCTAGTCTTGTCTGTCTAGTCTTGTCTGTCTAGTCTTGTCTGTCTAGTCTTGTCTGTCTAGTCTTGTCTGTCTAGTCTTGTCTGTCTAGTCTTGTCTGTCTAGTCTTGTCTGTCTAGTCTTGTCTGTCTAGTCTTGTCTGTCTAGTCTTGTCTGTCTAGTCTTGTCTGTCTAGTCTTGTCTGTCTAGTCTTGTCTGTCTAGTCTTGTCTGTCTAGTCTTGTCTGTCTAGTCTTGTCTGTCTAGTCTTGTCTGTCTAGTCTTGTCTGTCTAGTCTTGTCTGTCTAGTCTTGTCTGTCTAGTCTTGTCTGTCTAGTCTTGTCTGTCTAGTCTTGTCTGTCTAGTCTTGTCTGTCTAGTCTTGTCTGTCTAGTCTTGTCTGTCTAGTCTTGTCTGTCTAGTCTTGTCTGTCTAGTCTTGTCTGTCTAGTCTTGTCTGTCTAGTCTTGTCTGTCTAGTCTTGTCTGTCTAGTCTTGTCTGTCTAGTCTTGTCTGTCTAGTCTTGTCTGTCTAGTCTTGTCTGTCTAGTCTTGTCTGTCTAGTCTTGTCTGTCTAGTCTTGTCTGTCTAGTCTTGTCTGTCTAGTCTTGTCTGTCTAGTCTTGTCTGTCTAGTCTTGTCTGTCTAGTCTTGTCTGTCTAGTCTTGTCTGTCTAGTCTTGTCTGTCTAGTCTTGTCTGTCTAGTCTTGTCTGTCTAGTCTTGTCTGTCTAGTCTTGTCTGTCTAGTCTTGTCTGTCTAGTCTTGTCTGTCTAGTCTTGTCTGTCTAGTCTTGTCTGTCTAGTCTTGTCTGTCTAGTCTTGTCTGTCTAGTCTTGTCTGTCTAGTCTTGTCTGTCTAGTCTTGTCTGTCTAGTCTTGTCTGTCTAGTCTTGTCTGTCTAGTCTTGTCTGTCTAGTCTTGTCTGTCTAGTCTTGTCTGTCTAGTCTTGTCTGTCTAGTCTTGTCTGTCTAGTCTTGTCTGTCTAGTCTTGTCTGTCTAGTCTTGTCTGTCTAGTCTTGTCTGTCTAGTCTTGTCTGTCTAGTCTTGTCTGTCTAGTCTTGTCTGTCTAGTCTTGTCTGTCTAGTCTTGTCTGTCTAGTCTTGTCTGTCTAGTCTTGTCTGTCTAGTCTTGTCTGTCTAGTCTTGTCTGTCTAGTCTTGTCTGTCTAGTCTTGTCTGTCTAGTCTTGTCTGTCTAGTCTTGTCTGTCTAGTCTTGTCTGTCTAGTCTTGTCTGTCTAGTCTTGTCTGTCTAGTCTTGTCTGTCTAGTCTTGTCTGTCTAGTCTTGTCTGTCTAGTCTTGTCTGTCTAGTCTTGTCTGTCTAGTCTTGTCTGTCTAGTCTTGTCTGTCTAGTCTTGTCTGTCTAGTCTTGTCTGTCTAGTCTTGTCTGTCTAGTCTTGTCTGTCTAGTCTTGTCTGTCTAGTCTTGTCTGTCTAGTCTTGTCTGTCTAGTCTTGTCTGTCTAGTCTTGTCTGTCTAGTCTTGTCTGTCTAGTCTTGTCTGTCTAGTCTTGTCTGTCTAGTCTTGTCTGTCTAGTCTTGTCTGTCTAGTCTTGTCTGTCTAGTCTTGTCTGTCTAGTCTTGTCTGTCTAGTCTTGTCTGTCTAGTCTTGTCTGTCTAGTCTTGTCTGTCTAGTCTTGTCTGTCTAGTCTTGTCTGTCTAGTCTTGTCTGTCTAGTCTTGTCTGTCTAGTCTTGTCTGTCTAGTCTTGTCTGTCTAGTCTTGTCTGTCTAGTCT